>JBBPLK010000025.1:115204-168125 GCA_038089735.1 Exsudoporus frostii
CCTGCGGTCCAGATACCATTCAAGAATCTTTATCAAGCTGGGCAGGACAGAGCGATGGTAAACTTATTTCAGATCAATGAATTGTAAGGCTGAGTTTTCGCTACAGAAGTGTCTCCGTCTGCCCTTGTAGATCCGTGTGCTCCATTAGGTATATCCGAGAAAGGCGTTGATGAAAGTCCAGCGTCCGAGCCGTATATCAAACCGAGGGACCCAGCCGAGACTCGGCAGATGGTTGAACGATGGCGTGCGACCCTGCCAATCACACATATTGGTCAAAGAAAGAGAAGAGCAGATATGCAAGCGCCTTGCAACCCACTCCCTAGGTCAGACCTTGATCTGATGTCCCCATTATCAGTCGATCTCTTTAAGGATGCTGCCTCCACTACGGCGTCTTCGGATTGTACGGAAGTTGGGAATAACAAGGGTCATTGGCTAGTGAGCATTAAACGAAGATAATAATAAATACCAATAGCCCGCTAGTACATCAATCATACGCCATGACCTCCATCCAACCGAAAGTACCTAATTAGCGCCGTGAACCCAACTACAGGTGTTATGATCTCCGTAAGCCTCTCTCTTCCGTTGAGCGCAGTCGCAACCACGCGGTATTCAGGAATAATGCCCACGCGACGCAGATGAGCAAGGCCGAAAGCCAGGCGTAGAGGCTACCTCGACGTTTTTCGGATGAATCCCAGGCAATGCTTTCGTCATCCGAGTGTGACAAGAGTGGCGTCCGCTCAACTGTTGGAGCAGTGTGAGAGGTCTCCGGATTACTATGCATGGAAGCATCGGAGTCAGAACCGGGAGTAAAAAATAAGTCCTCTGGTAAATAGGGATGTCGATCTCTTCCCCTTCGATGTTTGTCCAGGTGAGTCAGGCCCTTCAGACTGACCAATTGTAAGACATTGAAAAACAGAAATGCATAGAGAAGATGCTGGATGGAGATCGCATCATCTCGTCTGGTTAGCTTCGATCCGTGTCCCGAAATATCGTTGTCGAGCCAAATTCCAGCGAGCGTTTGAAATATAGTAGACCCGGTGTGCTCCAACTGTCGAATGAGCCCTGATGATCATCTGGATCCAACGATGCCTCATAGCACTCACAGCTTTGTGTACGCCTAGGGTTGTGGAAACATATTTCAGGGGGACGATAGTTGGAACGATGACCACCAATAAAACTTCCAGAGGATTCAGCACGGCAGCGTGCAGAAGTGCGGAACTTACGCGGGGAACACCCTACACCACCAGCAAAGGAGATAACTCCAGGGAGTGGGGTTCTTGTCCATCGTGGTGGCGCTGCCAGCCATGCATAACAGAACATGGTGAGAAGAGAAGAAAGCATAAACATCCGTATGGTGGTTCTCGGGCTATTGAGGCGATCTATCAAGTATCCGCTCTGGCTCATGAAGTTCAACCGTAACCCGACATTGCTGCTGAGTAACTCACGATAGGATATAAGATTATGCTGCCGGCAAGAAGATATGATGCCTGTATACTGGCGGTCGCTTCGCTTAGATTATATCGCTTCTCAAGTACGTTCCTGACAGAGGAGTGAGTAACATCACAAGGAAGGAAGTGTGTTGTCCCTACGCGGCTAGATGAGTGAATGGTGACCACACCATTCCGCACAGCACGTTCAGGCCGATATATCTTCCAACGAGTCAACAGAGGTACAGGGTGGAAAAGAATGAACTCACGCCCAGAACACATCACCAAGTAACGGTACCTCCTTCAGGTATACACGGCGTTTTTTGGCTACCCTTTCGAGAGCCATTGCCTCAGAAATGCTGTAAACAGCGCGCCGCCGAGCCTCACGACGGACCTCAGAAGCTTCAAGAGTTGTTCCAGATCCTACAACTAGCCAGTGGGATGCGAACATGTATACGAGATTGATGATGAAAGAGAAGCCTGTCAAGGCCGTCGACACATAAAAAGGCGCGTGGCGCCCAAAGGCGACAGAGAGGGGATAGGATGTGCGTGCTGATAGAAACGACGCGCATTTTCCAGCGACAAGACCCATGGCCATCGCGGTACCTAGTCCATGTGAGTGAAAGAACCGCACGATGATGGATTCCTGAACAACCGCGAGTGGACTTAAACCAAGGCCATGGGTAAATAAACCGAGAGTCATCAGACGGACACTTTGCCGGGACTCTCCAAAGAGAAGGAGTACCTGACCTTTGTTGGTTGTGAGATAGACACTGCCAGTTCAACGTAGGCTGGAGCTTACCAAGAAAAACCACCCCAGTCGCGAAAATGCCAGCAAGCGTGGTCCCAAGCTTGCTGGCCAACACTCCACCAATAAGAGGAGTCCATGTACTGTTTAGGCTAAAAGCAGATATAAAAAGGCTAAATTCGGTGTTGGAAGTGCCGAGCTCTCGAGACAGCCGGGACTTGAGAGGAGCAAGGATATACGACGCGCTACCCAGACGTAAGCTCAGTGCTTTCACGAAGGAAAGTGACATACTAATGGCTTCCGATGCTCAAAGAGCAGACGCACAAAAGTGCGAGGGTCCGTACGAAGATTGCTCTAGCGGGAGATATCACATGGTCTCCCGGGGGAGAATCACAGATGTATTGGGTCGAAGGTGGGTGTGACGCTGTCTCCAAGACAGGGCTCGAGTGGCCTGTCGGGGAATATGCTGCCATTGCCAGGGGTGTTTTGGGAATACTTTCAAGTTGAGCTGTGCAGGTGATGAGGCTCTTATCAGATAAAATTTAGATCGTTGGTGGTAGCAAATGACTAATCCATATTATGTATTCACGTCCCCTGTAATACATGTGAAAATGACCACCACCTCCGGCTCCTACACATAGAAGCTAGAATGCTGTTGCCCACAGTCCAGCCGACAACAGATTAATCAATCTTCGTGTCTTTAGTCATACCAGTCTGCGAGATTCACTCACGTAGCTCCGTTTGCTCGTCCGCAGCCACATGCACGTTGCCAGTAGCGTCAGGGCACACAATCCGAATTCCACCCACCCCACCGCCTCTACTGTGAGGGTTTCTCTGCAACTGCTGACGCTGCTTAGATCCTGGGGCTGAGGGCAGGGTGAGCTTGTGTTCACGAACCCAGAGGAAGCTGATATCCAGTTGCAGTCGCCTCCAGCCCGCGTGCCATGCATCATGCCTGCAGCAACTCCCTGCAGAAGAGCAGTCTTGTAAGCACTTGTCAATGTATCATTAGTGAGCGCACTCACCCAGAGCACTGTGGTGATAACTAGCCAAACAATGGAGCTCGCTATGCTGGCGAGGAAGTGCACAGCACCGTCCACGATCCAAAGCAGGTAAGCAGTCCCAAACATTGTCGTCCAGACAGCATTGAACTCGAAAAGAATCAATCTACCAAAGACCGTCAGCGGCATTCACAACCCTACTCTGAGCCACGCACAACGAATGATACTGAGCACTTGGCCAGTTCTGATTCTCGTTTCCCGCGCTGATCAGGAAAGCCGTGAGCCCCAGCTCAGCCATCGCACAAATCGTGATGACAACGAAAAGGAATGGGTGGTAATGGGTCTTGATATAGGGCATTTGTCAAAATCTTCCGGAAGGATTGGAATGAGTGTAAGTCAATGGCTACGAGGAGACAAGGCGGAAGTGTGGACCCGAGTTATTCAAGGTCTCGCACATCGTGGTACGGTCGTGACGTCCATGCGAAAAACATGAGGTAGTCGTCCAAGGCCATGGTCCAAGTACATGTAGTACCTACCATGTGTCTAAGACCTCTTTCACGTTGAATCTAGACTAGTCGTCACGACATGTGTATTCAGCGTGTTGTGGATCGAGTGGTACGCGTTGCCAAATTCAATCGCACTGGTTGTCATAATCGAAGGCGATTCATGCCATCACCATTCTCCGCCGCAAGTATTACGATTTCAATGCAAGTCTCGCAAGCTTAAGAACGCCTTCTCGCGTTTTATTCCCTGCCATTTCATGATCAGATATGCGAGGGAAATACAGCCGAATACGACAACTTGCCTCCTATGAACCCTGAGGCATGCACAAAGATACAACCATCAATTCCAGTTAACTCGGATAAATTGTCATCCCGAAGGCCCCTCCATTCCTCCGGAAGTGCCCTGCGGCTTACGAAGCTATCAGGGGAGACAGGGACGGCTTGAATGCGCCAATTCGCACTAGTTTCATCAGGGTAAACGATGTAGAGTGGAAGACCATCTCCGGCAATTCCTTGCTCTGCTTCAAGCTGGAAAAGATGCTCCTGCACAATTCATGAAACCAATATAACTGACCGCATGCTATGCGAAGCTTACCTTCCACGGGACAGAGCGTTGAAACAGAATGATCCTACCATCTGGATCCTCGTTGCACCGCGTGGAGAGAGCAGAAAGAACTATGTCTCGCGCAGGTAGCCAAGCGTCTGCACAATACCTCAGTCTTCCGAGAAATTCTTCGCCAGCAAGTCGCGAGGCATCGGCGAAGCGCGACTAGCAAACAGGTAAGAAAGAGTATGAGAGTATGTACTTCCACGTACGTCGATGACTTGGGGATTGGTTGGTTCATTCCATGGAGAGTTGAGCCAGCTGACTCTGCTTGATAGATCGGTTCGATTGCTGTATCTTGGTTGTTCCTGGGAGGGATACTGTGATATGCCATTGTCGATGGCATCTATGGCCTCTATAAACTCCTACCATAGACATGCGTCATCGAACAAACGCTGGCATGTCAGGATTCACCTTGTACACTTTCAACCAAAGTACGTGAACTTTGGGATGGTCAGCCTCAACACCAATTTGAGTACCGATGATTTCCTTTCCAAAATGCCTGCTCCAGTGACTCAGTCATGCGGTTGTCGCACGAAGGCCTTCGACATACTTGTAAATGAGGCCAGCGGACGACAACTTGGTCGTAAATCCGTGACCAAATATTTCTTGGAAACCCCTCTGGTGATGATCAAAGAGCTGCTTGCTTTCGTCATACACCGCCCCGACATCAACGATAATGTCGCATCCATCTAGAACGACAGGGTTCCTGCTGCGCTTCAAATCTACAAGACTGTTGAGAATGAGGAAGCGAAAGCCCATCCTGTATGGGTACCTGCGGCATGATACGTTTCCGTGAGGCGCAAGAGAAAAACAGCCAATGCTTCGTCACAATGAAAAGTCCCATCGTGCGTTCCTATCGTCTGCAAGTGACTGATGAGGCTGGTATACTACGAGAGCATGGTAGCATCACTGAACCTTGACATCCATCCTCTGTCTTTTTGCAGTTGGCTGTGCTTGAGACATGCGTGACTGAACAACTTGCGCGCGAAACTGGACAAATCGATGAGAGTGGTATTGGACGCTTTTGGGAAGGGCCAATGGCCGCAACACCAAACCCCACCTGCGCATTTCAAGCAAGATCAAGCGCAACAATATCGTCTACGTGTAAGTACGAGTACTGAAATATTCCAAAACGGGGTCTACGAGATGCTGTGCTTTACAGTGTATACACCAACTATTATTCATCGAGTTGAATGGTAGTGGTTGCAAGCGAAAGTCCATTATGGTAAAGAATAAAGCGTCAATGAGGGGAAATAGGTACCATGTCAGATAGACATATGAGTGTCTGCAAACCTAGCAAAGTCCAAAAGAATCGAGGAGCCCCGTCAAGTAGAGTCCGAAGAAGTCCCAGGAGGTATGTCGCATGGAATATACACGGACCAAGCATCTGACCAAACTGGGATCAAACAAGGACCAAAGCCCCCCCGACGGCGAACCCGACCATCCCAAGCATTCCAGCGCTCCGAATTGCTTCCGCACCAGCGATGTAGCCATCCGGTGGACCATATATACCACCGGATGCAGATGCTCCTGGACTCGGTGCGCCACCGTTGGGACCATCACCGTTTGCACCAGCGACAGTAGAAGGAGCGGTCGCATAGATGGATGTCGTATTTGCGGTGGTAGTTGCGTTTGCGGTGGTAGTTGCATTTCCAGCAGAGCTACCTGAGATACTTGCTGAGCCCGACCCTGTGACGGACCCAGACCCTGACTGGCTAGCTGAGGTCGGGGCGGCGGTAATGGTACTGTTGCTAGAGTAGGGTTAGGATGCGGCGCCTCCCAGATGATAGATACATACGAAGACTGGGTGGGGTAAAGGAATGTGAGTGGAGCAGGGGAATGGAGGGAAGAGAAGGAATACCTGAGCAGCAGAAAGAACTGGCAACGCCAGAGAGGCAAGCAGGAGGGAGATTCGCATGGGGCTTGAGTGCGAGGTGTGAGGCAACCGTTGTCCTCGTTGAGGGGCAGTGGGAGAGTGGGATAAAATAATGAGATCATGGGGGGGTGTCGGATCCCATCACGGGGGGTGTCAGCCGCGTGACATGTCAGACAGAGCACAGTGCAGCACAAGATGGGAGGACATGCCCAACGCTCGCTCTCTCGCCAACCATCATGCACCCCCTCGCCGCGCACACCGTCAGCCTCGTCCTCCAGCACATCTCGCCTCTCACCGATCCCCTCCCGCCACATCTCATCTCCACCCCTCTTCGCCAGCGGCACCACTTCCTGCGGGTATCGCCCTCCTCCCCTGTCGAGTACTTGTGCTGGCCATCCCCTGGCAACACCAAAACCATCGACCTCCTAGACCGCTTACCCCTTCTGTCTGATCAAGCCAGCTACTTGACACGTTACACGTCAGACCCTGAATCTATCTTTGCACATGTACAGGTATCCTCAGGTGCAGACGGGTTGCGCATGCTCTTCCATTGGGATGACATCCACGGTTGGAGGTATCACGACCTCCGGCTGATGCCATTCCCGTCTTCCTCGTTCTCAACTCCGCAAGAGTCACTTGCCGGCATCTCTGCATGTGGAGCAGGCCCTCCGCGACCTCTGTCTCTCGATCTCGTTGCTGAAGCCGATCGTATCAGCAGCGACAGTGACGACTCTTATTGGGATGCCTACGGGGCGACAGGACATGATCTGACCTCCCATTCACCATGCCAAAGTGATTCACAGTCTGATGTTGCCGAGGGAGAAGATGCGTATTGGGCACAGTATGCTTCTGTGCAAGGTTGCTATTTCCGTTTTAATGCCTCCTGCAAAAATTCCCAGCTTAAATTCCCCTTTCTAGGTTCCGCTGATTCCACCCTTCCCTCTCCTCTACGAACCAACCGCAAACTCCCTGTGAATTGCCATGAATCAGCCTTCCCACTCTCGGCACAAGATGATCTAATTATTGACGTCCCGGTCGACACGATCCATTCTCGCCCTCTCGCTCCCAGGCTAGGGCCCCCATCCCCGGCCATGCTTGCACATCTTCTCAGTACGATATCTCCCAGAAAGGACGTCCGTGCCTCTATTATCGATGACCCACGTTTGTCGCAGTCACCTTCAGCATACACCACCGACCCTTCGCCAGAACAGACTATTGCAGATTCCGAATTGGTCACACCCCCATTGCCTAACGGATATCTGGATGGAGTTGTTTCCCCTGATGTCGTCGAGGTCAATGAAACTCCACTTTCCAAATGTCGTCCACACCCTCTTGGTGAGGCAGAGGATAAGGCGCTCACAGATAGTATCAGAGGACTTTATTACCTTTGGAAGGCCGGAAGGAAGGAGCCGGACGAAAAAGACAAAAGTGTCTTTTTGCGGATTGTTCAGGCAGCCATTGCGTACGAATGAGTAGACCCAAATATCTATGTTATCACCACGGAGACAATCACGCAGAAGGATTAAGTACAAATCACCCCCGTGCACCAATGAGGATCAAAAGCAACATCAAGTCGAAGACTTGAACGAAGCCTCAAGCAGTGAACCAAGTTCCAATACTGCAAGATTGATTTGCATGATGACTTGTGGACCCTGAAGTGTGGACCCTGCGGACGTAGGAACAGCGGATGTGGTTGGCGTTGAGGATGGAACGACGATAGACGTCAAAGAAGTCGTGATCGTGGTTGACAAAGCTGCCGATGACGAGGTGGTAGTAGCGATGGTGGTAGTTGGAGTAGGAGTGTAATATGTAGTTGGTGGTGGCGGCGTCGAGCTTGATGTGGGTATGTCACTATTGTAGGACCAGGAACCATAGAGTTCTCCCTCGGTAAGCGGCGCAAAGTACTCGAAAAGGCCCTGGCTAAAATCTAGGCCGCCGGGCATGCAACCAGGACACTAGCGGTGAATGATATGAATGAGTTATGCCAGACTGGCAGAGTTAACAACATGCCTCGTCCGTTATCTGGGCTTGTGCCGTTTTCCCATTGACGGTGATTGTGATCATGTCAAAGCAATGGGTACCACCATCATATTCCTGCACGAGTAAGCACCACAAGCCATGACAAATGCCAGTCTCGCTTACAGCGGAATTTAATGCAACAATCTGAACACGGTGAGTGAGTATTTAAACGTGGAGACGTAACACATCGACAACACGTACAAAATCCCCGGGACCATTCGTAGCGCCACACGCACCTCTGAAGAGGGATAATTGAGGAGATTCTGCATCAAGTGGTGTTGTATAGACTCACTGTCCGTCGTTGAAGTATGTAAAAGCAACATTTGCGTCTCTTTTGTATTTTGCATCAAACATTCTGGACAGGTTGTTGATGTGACGGTGTCGAACGCGAGGCTTCTCATGTCTGTACGAGTGTTGAGCTTGACTATGAGAGCACGAGAGTAGGAAAACGCTTGAAAGGAGAGACAGTAGATGAAAAGAGCGCATATTACAGCACAAAACGCGGCTGGATGAAGTATTGGATCGAGGAAATGGGGAGAAGCAAGGCCTAGGGAGCCATGGAAAAACAAACTTTAGAGATGACCTTCTCTCACCCCTGAGGTACGATACATCGGTGTCTTGGCGTCGCCAGAGCCAGGTACAGTGCGAATACTCCCGCCTGCCTGTGCATTGGCCTGGCAGACTGCAGTTCGTTCTCAGGCGGCAGCATACGGTTCCTTGTTCTCGCAGCTGCCAGACAATGAACCCACACAGTAAACCAGCTTTACGTGGCGGAACTCCTTGAACCATGATCATCAAGCTTAAGGTTCACGATGATCCGACACGTCCACGCTTAACAACAGTCAAATTGTCAGTTGACAAACAGGTATCTAGTCCAAGCTGGCCAAGTCCTAAGTGGAATGGTTGCTACGGCAGAGTCCCGGGCAATGAGAGCACAAAACGATCTAAGCACGGCGGACGACTACTTTATCTTTTTGAGCTGGAGGGAGTGTTAATACCAAACTGAAGATATAAGTGCAATCTCACCCTTTCAGTTTGTCTAAAGACACCATTGTCAAGATTCGTAGTTTCGCCCGCGATGACATCAAGACGTTCGTTCTGTCTGTCAAGCTCCTGTCCCATGACTGTCCCAAGAGCTTTCAAGCTCTTTGTGACTCTAGAGATCTCGTCAAGGTTGTCATCTAGCTCATCCTCAAGTTCATCATCTGAGCCTCCAGCCTCGAACTGGTAGCGCTTCCGCTGCTCCTTCCTTGCTGTAAGTTGTTCCGCGGTTCGGAACTTGGGGCTGCCAAACCCGCCTGCATCAGCCTGAATCCCCTCGTCTTCGTCTTGCTGCCCGTAGCCGACCGCCCGACCGAGACGATTCTGAGTGTCTCTGATGTCTATCATTGCTTTCTCTCGTTCACGCCTTTCATCCTCGTAGCGTTGCTGTATTTTGGCCTCTTGAGCAGCGCGTTTGGCATCCTTGTTAAAGGTTATCGCTGGACGGAAAATTGATCTATTGAGCTTCTTGAGTTCGTCAATCTGATCTTCTGCCCGCAAGACATGAGTCTTGGACACATCGAGGTGGCGTTGAGTGTTCGCCAATTTCTCTGCGAAGACGCGATTATGAATCAAATTGGGTTCGAAAAAGTCAGACGTACCAGATTGGTCTCCGAGCCGACCCACAGTTCCCCTAGCAGTTTCTTCAGCCTCCCGAGCCATCCGAAGCGCGTTTCTAGTGGAGTTAATGCTCTCCTGTTTGAGGAATCTCGTCTGCTGTTTAATACCCTCCACATCCTCCTCGTTCTCCTCCCCGGGGGGAGGCTCTCTCCCAACATCGGGTCCATTGAAGAAACGGCCAGAACCTGCCTTCTCCGGATTGTATCCAGCAAACAGCTCCCCGCGCGCTCGGTCTAGCTGGGACTGAGCATCGCTAGTGCTTGATTTGACAACAGGCGACTCATAGTCATCAACCCCACCCTGGGACTTTGACCTCCCCATGGTGTCGTATGGATCTAGTCCGTCTCTGCTGGGTACGTACGTGCTGGCATTGGAACGATAACTTGGGAGAGGCGAGGTGGTGCGGGATGAACCGCGAGACGCACCGGGCGGTGGTGCAAGCTCAGATTGGATGGGCGGTATGAGTGGCTTGTCCTTGCGCTTCCAGAAAGACATGCTGGACGGTGCCGTGGGCAGCCTGCGGATTGGGTTGAGAGGAAGAACGGAAAACTGTGACCACAGCTGCGTGTCTTATATCACGTGACATGATAGGCTGCTAACGACTATTATCGCCAAAATCGCTCTCCTCCTCTTCCTCGTCACTGTCTTCGTCGTCCATGGAGGAGACTGGCATACCCTTTCCCACCGGCTTAATTTTCTTGACAGATACTTGCTCGTGAAACCGAACTCTTGATGACCTGACACTTTGTATTCGGGGTGGCGGCTCAAAAAAGTCACTGTAGAATAGCTCTGTTGGTGCTGCTAGCGATGAGCTGCAATCACCAGCATCGACTGTTACCGTGACTTACCAAGACCATCCACACCAGTTTCTGAGTCATCGACTGAGCCAAAAAGATCTACCTCGGACTCCTCTTCGTCTTCAACAAATTTTCTTTTGGATGCCTCCTTAGTTTCTACTTCGCTTGTTTCAGCGTTGAAAGTCGCAAGGTTGAAGAAACCATCGTCAAGGCCCAAGTGCCCCTGAGAATATGACCTCGATGGATTCAGCTTTTGCTGGCCGTGAACAACGTCTAGCATTGAAGTCGGGGGTTCGTGATCTTCATCTTCAGAGGTCTCTTCCTGAAGGTTGACGACACCTTCCGCTGTTGAACTGCCGTCCTCTTCCCCACCACTGAGCTCTTCCCAGAGATTCTCATCATCATCGTCTACATCCATCTCTTCAGCGTCGTCCTCGTCCTCACTTTCGTCGTTATTGCTATTTTCTCCTTCTGCTTTCTCGTCCTCGTCCTCGTCCTCGCCCTGCAGAGCCTGCAAGTTCTCACAGACGCGTGCTGCTCTTAGATCCAGTTGTTGCCATATCTGATCGATGTTCATCCCCTCGATGAAGAGGGATGGAAGTGGTGTTTCCCGAATGTCGATTTTCTTTGAAGGCCTTTGCACCGGGCTTGGACTTCGCTTTAGTGTCGAGACACTGCGTGCCCGGGACCTCGTCTGTGGCGGAGCCGCTTCTGTGAGCGTGGCCAATAATGTTTCCAAGTGAGGTTTCGAAGATTTCTCTGTCTCGAGGGCTGGTCAAAGTGTTCGTTAAGCTTGCGAGAAATGTTCAAACAGATCTATCTCACCCCAGTCGAAAATGTGTTTTGCCGCACACAGCGCAATGGAGCGAAGCTCGCTGCTAGGTCCTGCTAGACATTCTATATGGGAATGAACGAACGTGGAGAGATGCCCCAATTCAGGTGGTACAGGTAGGTTTGGCTCACTCATATGGACGCGAACCGTGGCATAAAGTTCCTGAAATGCGAGCGAGACATCTAGGATAATGTTTGTCTTTGTTTGGTAATACCGACTTCATGACATGGGCACCGAGTTCGGGTTGATATCTACCGGTTGCTCTAAAACACCTATCGCCGCTTCTGAATCTGTCCACCACCACCATGGATTTCATTATGACCATAGACTCTGATGACGAAAAACATGCACGAAAGCACAGCGGAAAGCTCAAAAACACAGAAGACGAGTATCGCATAGATCCTGATTTTCACTTTGACCTATTGGAGGACCCATATATAGAGCTGCTTCAGTCTGATCAATTGGAAGACGTCGTGAAAAAAATGCCCAAACCCGTAAGCATTCTTTTTGGCATTTCAAGTTTGCGTTGTTGAACCACCCGTAGGATCCGGTGTCCGTAGACGAGATCATCCACAAACGGAAGCTGAAGCGAGTCAGCGTGAAGCGCAAACGAAGTGATGAAGATGAGGTCCAAGAAGAAAGTGGCATAGGAAGCGATGGTTATGTTTCAGACGAAACGAGTATTCTCCAGCAAGCAGACACATCCCATGAAGAAGACGAGGACCCATTAGCAACATCCGACGAGCAATCTGAGTCGGAGGAGCAAGTCACTGGCGCAGAGGACACTGATTCTTCGGACAGCTTGGAAGTTGAAACGCAGGCAGAGAAGGATCGCAAATCAGCCTTCTTTACATCCGAAGTTCATCAGAACGCCCATACCTCCTTCTTGACAATGAATTTGTCGCGTCCTATTCAAAAGGCGCTTAATACCCTTGGATTCGTCTCCCCCACCCCAATTCAGGCCGCAACAATTCCTGTTGCTCTTTTAGGCAAAGATATCGTTGGGAATGCTGTGACGGGATCGGGAAAAACAGCAGCATTCATCATTCCTTTGCTCGAACGTCTCTTATATCGAGAGAAAGGGAAACATGCAGCTGCGACGCGGTGCCTCATCCTCGTGCCTACGAGAGAACTCGCAGTGCAATGCTTCGAAGTGGCCTCTAAACTAGCCGCTTATACCGACATTAGGTGTTGTTTGGCAGCTGGTCAGCGAATATCGTTTTTTTTTGCGCTTGGACTACGCTCATTGATATGTATTAGGTGGCCTATCCCTAAAGTCCCAGGAAGCAGCATTACGAACCTACCCAGATGTTGTGGTCGCAACACCTGGCAGGCTCATTGATCATCTTCGCAATTCACCTTCATTCACACTTGATGCACTTGATGTCCTCGTACTCGATGAAGCCGACCGTATGCTTTCGGAAGGTTTTGCTGATGAGCTGGATGAAATCATCAAAGCTTGCCCTGTCTCGCGGCAGACAATGCTTTTCTCCGCCACTATGACAGATTCCGTCGACGAGTTGGTTAAGATGTCATTGAACAAACCCGTTCGTCTGTTCGTCGATCCAAAGCATAGAACTGCCAAAGGGCTCGTCCAGGAGTTCGTGCGAGTTCGTGCTGAGAAGGAAGCAGAACGAACTGCTTTGCTCGTGACTCTCTGTAAAAGATCATTTAAACAAGGTGTCATTGTTTTCTTCCGCAGTAAGAAACTTGCACACCAAATCCGTATTGTTTTTGGTCTGCTCGACATGAAGGCTGGGGAACTACATGGGGATCTTTCACAAGAACAGGTAAGCCGTTTATGTTCCTTCCAGAGCGTTGACAAACATGCTTTTAGCGCCTCGAAGCGCTTCGCCTATTTCGTAATGGACATATTAACTTCCTTATGGCGACGGATCTGGCTTCTCGTGGACTTGACATCAAGGGCATCGAAACTGTGGTTAATTATGACATGCCTAATCAGTTGTCACAGTATCTTCACCGCGTAGGTCGGACAGCCAGAGCAGGGAAGTCTGGTCGGTGCGTGTGGACTACTTTCCTTGAGAATATTTCTCTGAAATGAATAGTTCAATAACCCTGGTTGGAGAGGGTGATCGCAAAATGCTCAAAGCTGTGATTAAGCATAGCAATGGGGAGGACAGTGTTAGACACAGAATCATTCCGACGGACGTACTTACTCGGTGGGTTAAGAAAGTGGAAGGCTTAAAACCTGAAATAACATCGATCCTCCAAGAAGAGAAAGAAGAAAAGCAAGTGTGTCTATTTCTCATGGTGCTCTCATCAGCTTCTCATTTAAACATTTAGATACGACGGGCAGAGATGGAACTTAGCAAGAGTCAGAACATGATTGACCACGAAGCTGAAATTTTCTCTAGACCTGCAAGGACCTGGTTCCAGACTGAGAAGGAAAGATCAAAGGCGGCAGGTTCGACAAGTGGTTTTATTGAGGGAGTCGCACTAACCGTGGTCCTGTCCTTGCCGTGTATAGCTGCAAGTAAACTACAACATGAACACGGCGCTGCAAACTCTGCATCATCAAAGAAGAGAGCTACATCAGATGACACCCCAAAGGTTAGTACAGAGGCTTAGATTGCAGTATTTCTATTGACGGGATGGGCTTTCAGCCAAAGAGAGACAAATACGCAGGGTTATCTCGCAGGGCGAAGCGACGTAAAATGGTCATGGAAGTGGATAAAGAGATTGGAGACAATGCCGGCCTAAATGCTGCTATCCGCTCAGCGAAGAAGGCGGCCAAACCGGGGAGGATTGGGATGACTCTGAGTAAAGGACCCACACAACCGAAGCTTGGCCCAAAGTCGAAGGGAAGATCACGCTCGGTGAGCGCATTTGGGCAAGATTTATCTGCAAGGAAGGCAGGCGGTGAAGGCATCAGAGCGAAGAGGGGTGACGCTGTTGGCGGAATGGGAAAACGGAAGGACCGTAAGTGATAGTAAAGTCGGTTGTGATCTACAACAGCATCAGGACAAGATGTTGGCGTGTTACGAATTTCGAGAGCGGTTTGTGGAAAGAGTCACTGGTGTAGTATTCCTGAAGTGGTTCAAGTTGCGGGAAGCACCATTTCGCGTGGCGCGAAGCCTCTACCCTACATCGCCAAGGGCGCAAATTAACTTCGAATGACTTCACGCCGAAAAAGTTCTTTGCCAGAGTCCAAAACAAAACTGCTGGATCGTACCCATTGTGTTTTCCAATGGAAAACAATGCAATCGCGTCGCTCGCTACTCTCCAGTTGCCTTCGCCATGCCGACTGCTCTCCGCAGCGTGTTGTCCGGACAAAGATCTGATCGTCTTGATATCGCGGCTTGGCGGACACGATAAGTTAAGCCTTTGGAAGCTACAGGGTGCAAAGAAGTGGGAGGTAGATGTTGGGGAAGATGATGATGCTTCAGCCACGGTTGCTGCTTTAGTTTGGAGTCCCAGCGGTGTGCTTTCATTCTTGTTCTCGCATTTACTCTCGCTCATAATCATATCCCCAGGTCAGACAATAGCAGTAGTTCGCGACTCCGCACACATAACTCTTCATTCTGTTCAAGATGGGCGTGTCGAACGTTGTTTGTCCATACCTTTCCACCAGAGTGTCCCTCAAACCACTCGAACTGTCGTTGGGGTTTGGTGGTTCGCTGGTCACCACTCTTCAGCAAGCGGCGTCATCCCCGACATATTCAAGCGGAGTGGGTTAAAAGTAAGTTGTTCTTGAAAATTTGACCAGAGACCTCAGCAGTTGTCTAGACTGGTTCAGCGCTGTCTATTCTTAAAATACTGCCTTTACTTGATCATCTCAAGGAAAATGGTGAAAACATGACGTGGGTCAACCTGAGCGATTTTAACATGATTTTGACCTATTGTCCAGTGCAACCGATTTATTCGCTTTTCAGGGTACACAGACACGGATTCCCTCGCAGCGGTTAACTCCAGCAGTAATCGAGCAGTGGCCAGCTTTGGTCCCATTCTTGGAGGACGCATCCATTGCTTCCTCAAGTCAGAGTCATGGCGCTCATGACAAAATGGAAGAGTCAAAGTCTTCCGTACAGGCACGAGAAGACGAAGACAGCCTACTCACGCTGGTTGACGAGCGAGGTGTCCTTCATTGTTTCTTAGATGGAAGCTATTTCCTTGGATCTGTGGCTCTACCTGATGGATTGCCATCTACTACTTTATTCAAGTACCCCTGTAAACCACTGATTTTCCTCCACCCGCAGCCTCTTAACTCTGATTTGCTATCAACGGGAATGCAACCTCTCGTTGTCGACATCCCGCTTCTTGCAACCCCCAAAGTACGGGATTTCGCGCGACTGTCGTCCGCCGCTCGCGAGTTGACATGGTATATAATGCGTGTCGTCAACGAGGTTCGAGAAAGCTGGTTTGGATCGGAATCGTTCACAGGGGCTAGAGATATCGGGATTAAGTGGGTGCAGGCTTTAGAGAGAAGGCTCAGGGAGCAATACGGTCGTGGGTATTCCATTCCGTATCATTGTTTCGGTGATTTATCCACGTTTGCACAGATCAGAACCCCAATGTCATCCTAGACCTCACCACCTTGCTTGTGACCGGATCTGGGTCAGAGGGGTTATCGGATTTCATTACAAGCAGTGAACAGAACAGCGAACGGGTAGGTTTCTCTCGATCACTACTTCCTAATTTCACGCTCCTTTCAGACTCTTCAGAAATGGGATTCCTCAGTCACCGAATCACTGACAAAGATGCGTGATTATGCGACTACACGCATCATCCCTGCGTTGCAGAGACTACATATCATCTTGGATGAAATTCTTGGGTGGTCATACATGTGAGTAGCCTCGAGTTCACGGTGACGTAGTGGATTTGAATCCAAATAAGGCCACAATTTATATTGTTTGGCCTCAGTGTGGATTATGTGGATTCTTGCTTGAAAATGATCGAGCGTGGCATATTCGTTTCCTCGTGGCTGGCTGCTGAAGCGAGGAAAGAACTTGGGGTTTTCAAGCAGTTCCTATCTTTCATTCGGCATGGTCTGTACCACATGTTTACTTGTTTCCCGATCGACCTCCTGTCTGAGATCTATTCAGAGACCATTGTCGCGAATCCGAACGCGGAGTCACACAATAATCCAGATCACGACATCCTCGAAGTCAACGGCTACTTAATATCCGGGCTCATGACCAGTACGATTGACGAATGGTTTACGGGTTCACTTCCCCAATTCAATCCTGGAGATCTTTCATGCTTTGGACCTCACCAAAGCTCTATGGCGCTTGACGAGGTGATACAATTGGCTCGTGCCGCGTTGCAAGACCCGTCACAAACATCGTGGCAACCAGTAGGTTTTCTTTTCGAGTGGATATTCATGACCTTTACATGAGGACAATTGATTTTTTCAGAAAGTCCCGTCGAATGATCTGTCCCATCTGGACAAGAATCTGGACGCACTTGTACAGGAAATAGCTTCTCGGTGTCAACGGGTGTTTGCAGAAGCTTCTCAAGCTGCTGCTCGATCCGCTACTGTGTCAGTAGATGGTGGAGCCACCCCGCCAGAAACAAGCTCGGTTCCCACAGAAGCTGTATGTCATTTTGTGCGTCAGAGAGTGGTCAGCAATCAAAACGAGGTAGACAGCATGCTCTTTGCGGTGGGGTGACATTGACCTAAATTCGGATATTATAGCCGGATCACTTCGTGCAGTATCTTGCCGTCCACGTGAGTTCAGCAGGACAAGCGCTTTGTGAGTGACTTGGTTTCATCGCCTTTTGTGAACTGAATATATACAAAAAAGTGTGTGTGAGCCGAATGCCGTATGGAAAATACGTGGCGGGAGTCCACGACGACGTGCAGGTCTCCCTGTTAGAGTGCTCCGTGCGCGGATTTGGTGGGGAGGGAAGCACCGAGGTTGATGTGTTGGACGTCGAATTCTTTGACGAGGAGATCCTCATCGTCGTCTACCAAGGCAAGGAGACCCAGGGTAAGAAAGCCATGTTTCGTCTGCATCCGACCGCGTGCTTAACCAGACTATGACCAAGGCCCGATGTTCGTCGCTACGGTAAACTACAGCACACTAGGGTACCACAAACTCCAATCAGAAGGATACGTAAGCGGTCCCGCACGGACAGATATGATGGCAAGCGTGCTGGAGAGATGGAAGAAGGGGCATGTAAGTCTCGTGTTCGGGCCATGTTTTTGTCGAGACCTTGTGTGCGGTGTTTTTACTGACGGCATGGGTCAGCTTCCGTGCAATCCGATCCCGATCACAAGATGGCGCCGGTTGTGTGGATGCAAAGGCGGATCAGTGTCGCTGGCGGTGAACGGGAGGGTCGGACGGAGAGTTGTGTGTGTGCTGGACGGGGAGGGGACGACGGCGGAGGTGCTGGATATGGAGGGGGAGGAGCAGGAAGGAGAGGAGGAGATGGAGGTGGTCGGGACATGACTGGGTGTCGCGGCCTCGTTGGGTGTCCGGACATTGCGCAGGACAATGACTCGGGCGGAGAGATTGTATCGGGGGGTTCCTGGGGGCTGTGGGCTGGCTGTCCGGTCGGGAATGAATGCAGATCCATGTAAATACTGTCAGCTGGGATGGTGGTCGAGCTGGGCTGCCACGCTGGAGGACGGACGGACTGGATTGTAAATACGCTCGCTTAACTTGATCACACCGCGGCCCTCTCCTCGTGCCCTTGATTCGAATTCTTTTTTTCCATGCCATTTTAAACCTCCTCCGTCGCCCCAGTCCACCGCTCAGGCCTCCCTTCCTTCCCCTCCCTCCCCATGCCGAACAAGCTCGACCTCGCCCACTCCCCCCCAGACGACAAGTCCGAATGCAAGGCCGACATCGACGATTCTGTCGCCCGCATGTCCGATATCGCACTCCGCAAGAAGAAAAACGCGGATGCCCAGGCCGCCTTCCGCCAGAGGTCGTCTCGTCCCACACTCACCCCCCCCTTCTCTGATCCCATCCTCCTTTAGGCGCGCCAATTACATCGCCACCCTCGAGGAGACAGGTCAGCCCCTCCTTTCCCCTCCATCTCCCCGCTCATCTCCCACTCCCCAGTCACCTCCCTCGAGTCCGTCGTCCTTCAGCTCCAGGACTCGTGTCGCGAGGCCCGCCAGGAGGCCGGGGAGCTCAGGCAGGACAATGCCCGTCTGAAACACGAGTTGCGCGAACGTGAAAAGTTCTGGAGAGCACTTTGGCAAGCACGCAAGACGGGACAGGCGCCCGAGTCCGATGACCTGCCCCCTCTCCCCTCCACCTTCCCCACGCATGCCCCCTCTAATATCATGCCCAATCGCCTGCCCACATCGCACGGTACCCACTACAGTGACGATAGCATGGGTTTCCAGACAAGTGACGACACCGCATCCATGTGCAATGGCGCATACGGCCCCCCTCCGAACCACAGTTATCCAACGCAATCTCCATCCTTGTCTTATGTTGATACCGATCATCTCCCCACCGCTGCGCCAACCCCACAACTGGCAGGTAACCGCGTTTCGAAATTTGGCCAGTATCCCTATCCCGTTCAAACGATGAACCGTGATGCAGCGTGGGTCCAAACCGTCCCCCAAACGTCCTCCAGCGGTAAATTCCATCCCACGGCCGATCTTATCATCCCTGACCTCATTTTCCAGGGTCCCCCACGTTGACCTCGCCCGATATGTATGTGAATCGCGCTTTCGTAGACGATCAGAAAGGACCTTTGAATCACTTGGAAACAACCCCTTACCTTTTCCCGGGGAGCCGGTCAATATCACCAACCACATCCACGCCACCTTCCTCATCCACCACGTCATTAACGTCACCGTTTCAGTTCACGTTTCCTCCAGAAGGTTCAATCGGTCAGGAAAGACCAGAGTTTGACTACCGCAGGCACTCGAGCGCCCACGGCCCTGAAGTTACACTTCACGGTGGAACGGCCGATATTTCGCTCCCTGGCGCTGCAAGTGACGGTGTCCGATACAGGATCGGTCCCAGGCGAGCGAACTCTGGTCCGGAACGCCAGTTGCTTCCTGCTATACCTCACTTTTCTGGCAGCGAAAATGGCTCCCAGCACGAACGAGGAAGCAGCGAGGGGGAGTCAAACTCCTACTCTCAGCTTCCTAAATTGCGACCACGCCGTGGTCTCGACAGGGAGTCACGCTCACCCTCTCCTGGTGCTCCACCCATTTCCGGCACCCTGGCGGTGATCAAAGCACAAGCATTTGGGGCGTTACGGAGAACGCGGACACGCACAAAGAAGTCTTCGGAGGGTGCAGCGAAGGTGGCGATGGAGGTGCTCGAAGCAAGAGGTATTGGGATGGGAGTGGCTACCAGCTCCAAGCGACCACGTTTGCATAATGATGACCCTGACATGGAATGACCAGGCTACAGGACCAACACACAAAATTGACGACAAACGATATCCTATTGTGCATCTCTCAGTCTTTGGTTGGACACAGGCTGAAAGCTACTGTTTTACTAACTCTACTTAGTATGTTTGCCTATTTCCTAATCATCTGTCACATATAGTGCTGCATGTAATATGATACCTTCAATGTACAACACATTCACCGTGAACTTATTCCTGCAAACGGAGTGTCCGTCGGAGATACGCCGGGGGACAGTGAGACGGGTTCAAGGATCTGTTCGTGGCCGCGGACAAGGTACCTAGGCGGAAATTTAACATGCAGAGGCTAACCATTGGAGGAAGGTGGTGACGATCCTATTCCCATCGGTGCGTTGACCACGCCCACTATGGTTAAATCCAGTTCAGTCTTGGAATGGCGACATCCCACGGCCCTCTGATTTCGCTGGAGAAGCATAGATGTCAGTGGTGGCAAGCAACGCGAGATCATTGAAATAACGTGCTTTTTGTATTTTTGCGCCCACACAAGCACACCTGGGGCAATAAAAGTTACTGCGATGTAAAGGCCTGCCATCATTGTGGCTATAGGCGTCGACAAAGGTGTGACGAGGACGAGTGACGCTGCGGCGATTGATAACGTCACCAACGCTTGCAACACTGTCGAGATACCCTGTGAATCCGTCCAACGTTACCGAGTCGTCGCGGTGACAAGACAAGGGAAACGTTTACCCAAAGCCGATGACGCAATAACGGAAACAGGGCAAATAATTGCACAGCAAAGAGGACAAGTGAAAATACTGACAGGTCGTCAGGCAAACGTGAGGCAAGAACAACGGACGACGACATCGCCGCGTTCATGGATAAGACGGACGTTAGCCTGTTGGCTGTGAGGATTGATCAGTTTCACAAAAGAGCTGACTACAGACCTTTCCTGAGTAAATGATCCGGACCTCATGCAGCTATAATCGGCCAGGAGTGTGTTAAGAAGAAAGAGGCACGCCGACAGCGCCCATATGGAGTCCGACGAAGTCGCAGCCGTCAAAGTTCTCAGAACGGGGGCGAGACCCATGAGAGCAAGGAGGACCAACAATGACGACTTGAATGCCTTTGAGCCTAAGAAAAAAGCTTTGAGTGAGAGGCCGGAAATCGATGTAGCACGACAAACGGTTTGGCGACATATGGCTAGGATTGGAACTATGGAGGATCTCCCATACGCCATATCCCAGCACAGAGCAAGTCACTGATATCCACAGCAACACGCGAGCATCCAGTGAGTGTTCCTTGAGTCTCACGAAGATCGCGAGGAAGACGAAGACCGTTCCAAGATGCTGTGTGATTGCGCAGCACAGGAAAACCAGCGGCCAATAACTGTAAGGCGTGAAGTTGGCTGGAGTACATTGTTAGCGATCTACTTTGTGACTCGCAGCAGAATCACTGACGGTTTCGCCGCAAGGCAGATAAGAATGAATCTGGTGGTATGAAATTGTCAGGGTATGAACTCCTCTCCCAAAGGACTCTCCTCCACCGAAGGGTCATTTCAGGCTGAACGGGTAGGCTCCGCGCGGTGCGTGAATGGGTACTTTCCGGTCCCATATGAGTTCCTGTGCCATCCAACACGTCCTACAACCAAAGCATAATGTTCGAGTTCAAGACTGTCACACGACAGACCGAGCCTGACACTGCTGCCACGTGCTGGCGCTGTTTCAAGGCATCTGGCTCCTCGGAATTGTCTCTACGGCATAACCCTGACCGATGGCAGGGGCTCTCAATTCCAGCAAGAGTGTCTTTTGAATGAACTTTTCTGAACGGCGTCAGATATCCACTGGTCCCGATCATGGGAACTTGATGTTGGCAAGAATAAACATGGTATTCGATGTCCAAGCAAACATTAAATAAACGTGTTACAGCCTCGTGGGTTCACCGGCAGAAAAGGAGAAGCTCGATAACCCCGAGGGGCGAATCAATGAATCCCACTTGGTGTGAAATGGATTCGTGTTTGTTGATGGTGCCGGTTCCGATAGAAATTGAAGGAGGTGTCCACGGCGATCACATTCCATGAAGCACGAGAAAACCTGATGGCCAGGGATGAAAGGCGCTCTAACACATCGGCCCACATGTCGGACTCACAGTTGGGGTTGACATCGACAAAGATTTCATTCGAAAATTAGTCCCACTGCGATGAAATTGATGAAACGAGGGAGGGGATTGTCAAATCAGATTTCCACTCACCACAAGTGGTTCTTCTTGCCTCGATGCAGGCACAGGTTTGGCCGACTTCGATGCTTCCAGCTGGGCTGCGAGACGACCCCGCTTCGGATTCGACGCATGAGTTCCGCGTGCTTGTGCCTAATGTCGAGAGTGAATCGTCTCCAGAAGGGCGAACCGGTGGACTTACCAATTTCAGTCTCGTCTCAGCCGCCTCTGCAGCTGCAGCACGCGCATCGGTAGTACTTTGCTGATTCTGCGCGTTTGGGAATGACGCAGCACCTCCGCCAAGCACCTGGTGACTGCCTGAATGACTACCGAGTCTCGAGCAGAGCGAACCCATGGGACACAACGCTGAAATGTCTCGCGTCGACGGTGCAGGCCGGCTGTGGATTGGTCTACCACTGTAGGACCAGTTGAAGGCCGGTGTGGCTCTCACGTTTGGTCATGCGCGGTTGCTGCGTATGTACCTCGTTTATTCCTCGCTGCGCTCAGATGACCTGTCTTCGTGGTAATTTGGATCGTCGACCGTGGACGCGTGTCCCATACGTCGCGGACATGCATCGTTGGACGTCAGATACAGCGAACCATCTACGATATCTACGTGGGCAACATCCCGGAAACCTCTCTATACTCTCCTCTACCGCCCGGAGAACGAGCACTGCGTTCGCGGAGGTCGTGCTCTTCCAAGTGGCGATGAGGCATCCACTCCTAAGAAAGGATTGAGTGATTAATTTGACATGTCAAGGAAATTAGCACACCTTCCACCACCGCCTCCCCACTAACCACGGTATATTGGGGTCCATGCCTGCCTTCAGCATGCGGTTCTTGATCCCGGCACTCAGTAACAAACCGAAAACAGTCAAAAGAAACAGGGTGACGACTAGCTGGTCCCTGGGCGAATCGCGCTCTAAGTCAGATATGAGCAATCGTCACAAACGCCAAAACATCGAGGCTGACGGAAACATCTCGCTTCGACATCACCCTCCTTTCCCGTCGCCGTGTCAGGATCCGTGTCACCGAGAGAAGCCCCGTCACAGATGGAGAGCTGCCGGTCCAGACACCATTGTTTGGTACAGGAGAGACATGGTTTGGATGGGTTGTCTGGAGCATCCATTTGCAAAATGGAATAGTTCGATTGGAAGCAGATGCCTGCAGGCTCCCTGTTCGACCGTTTGGTGGACAGCGCTAATTGATAGGACTTACATTTGCAGAAGCTCGTGGCTTCCCATTTGCTTAGGATGCCTTGGACTGGTATCTGGTGATGAAGCTCTAGCTGTGCGCAGACCAATGCAAGGTTTTGCAACTACGCACGACATTTAATACAAAGAGAGAGAGCAGAAAGACGGCGATGGTAGGACTACGTAGTTGTGGCATGGTGGCGAGGTGGCTGAAGACGCGTCGTCCGGTTTGGTGTTGATCACCGCCATCGTTCGCAACAACATATTGCTACCATTCGCCTGGCAACTAGAATCCGACAAACCCACATTCTCCAGAGATGGCGGAGTACGAAGATGTCTTGACCAACCAGCCAGTCGTGATCGACAATGTATACTCCAGTTGCTGACTGTCGCGTCCGTGTGCTCACCTCGCTCCCCTCAGGGTTCAGGCACTATCAAGGCGGGATTCGCTGGTCAAGATCATCCTAAATGTTTCTTCCCTTCCCTGTATGTATCCGACCCATTTTTGCATGGAACTTCACACGAATCACACTACTGCAGCGTCGGGCGACCAAAACATGTTCGCGTCATGGCAGGTGCTCTAGAAGGGGACGTTTTCATCGGTCGTCGAGCGCAAGAGTTTCGTGGCCTTCTCAAAATCAAGTATCCTATGGAGCATGGGATCGTTACCGACTGGGATGATATGGAACGTATCTGGAGCTGGATTTATGCCGAGGAGCTTGGTACACTTAGCGAGGAGGTGAGATGCATTCTGGTGCAACCCGCGTCCCATCTTAAACATTCGCCTTGCAGCACCCCGTGCTTTTGACCGAAGCCCCGCTGAATCCTCGCAGCAATCGCGACGTTGCTGCACAGATCTTCTTTGATACATTCAATGTACCCGCACTGTTCCTTTCAGTGCAGGCCGTTTTATCACTGTAGGTTCATTACCCCAAGTATTTACTCGTTACTGATCGTGAGAGGATGAAGCTATTCCTCTGGGCGAACGACAGGCATTGTACTCGACTCTGGTGATGGTGTCACTCACGCCGTACCTGTATTCGAGGGGTTTTCGATGCCCCATGCAATCCGTCGAGTGGATGTTGCGGGAAGGTGTGTGTAGCTCAGTTTGATCATACAGCTACGGGTATGAACCGGCTTCCCAGAGATGTTACGGACCACCTACAGCTGCTTCTGAGAAAGTCCGGCCATCATCTACACACAACAGCCGAGCGGGAAGTCGTACGGATAATCAAGGAAAAATGTTGTTATGTAGCATTGAACCCATCTAAAGAGGAGAAGGATACTCTCGGACGCCCAGAGGAGTTCCGGTTACCTGATGGAAACGTTGTGCAGGTAAGCTCAGACACAACATGTGACGACCTCAGCCTGAAGATGCTCTAGCTTGGTTCTGAACGATTTCGAGCTCCAGAGATACTGTTCAATCCTGAGCTCATCGGTCAAGAATATGCTGGTGTCCACCAAGTTGTAGCAGATTCCATCAACAGAGTCGATCTGGATCTGCGCAAGAGCCTCTTTTCGAACATCGTCCTAAGCGGGGGTAGCACATTATGTAAAGGTAAGTCGATAGCCACTAAACTGGATGTGGCTTCACTTTGTGCACTATCTATTGTAGGCTTTGGTGATCGGCTCCTCAATGAGGTCAAGAAGTTGGCTCTAAAGGACGTCAAGATCAAAATCTATGCACCGCCGGAGCGGAAGTATTCCACTTGGATAGGTGGCTCTATACTTGCAGGGTTGGGGACTTTCAAGAAGGTCTAGCACTCGCGCAGCAGTCGTGAACATAGGGCTCATGTTCTTTTTTACAGATGTGGGTCTCGGCAGAGGAATATCAAGAAGATCCAGATATCATACACAAGAAATTGGGCTTTTAAGCGAACAGTTGTTCTCACATGATACCCATCATATCCAACAGATGTTGTAATACGCTTAGATTTGACACACTAATGGGAGAGCTTTTTCAGGCTGTTTGCATGTGCATATGACCCATGGGTGTCCACAGAGGATAAAATGACATATGCCATATATACAACTTTGCCAGATGCTGATGGATGATAAGTGATGGAGCGGGAAAGGAAGTGGAGCGCCCGGCTTCGACATGGAACCCCTACTTCCCCTTCTTCGGAGGTTCTGCAGCCTTGGTCTTCTTGGTTCCCCGAACCTGATACATGAAAGTCGTGAGCCCATGGGAACGAACAATCTATGGATGACTGACCTTTTTTGCACGATTTTTCCTTTCGTGCCGTAGCTTGCGAGAAGGCCTTTCAACCTTGGATACAATACCGCTCTAAGAATGCAATATGAGGAACGCAGACGGCACGCAGACGATGAACCGACCCTGATCAAGCGGTGTTTGGGCTCAAATTTCTTCTGCGAGGTCTCATCATCGTAAACGAGAGCAAAGCCAGTGCTTTTCCCACCACCGAATTGTGTTCGGAGACCGAAGAGGACGACACGGTTCTTGTCAGTCTTGTACAAGGTGGCAAGCTTCTCCTGCAGATCGGCTTTGGAAACGTTGGGGCGGGAGGGATGGAGGACATCGAGGACAAATTGACGGCGAGAGAGAAGACGGTTGGTGATGAATTTGCGCGTACGCAGAGTGATGGGTGCCGAGGTATCAGTCTGGAAGAGTTGTCAGAAGACCGAAGGACATCTGGACCGCCTGAAGGACATCCAACGCTCCCCAACCGTGATGTGCAGCAAAACTTGGCAGAGTAGTTTTGAGAGGCCCAAGGACAGATACTCACCATGATTGGGACGGTCGATCAGCGTTCTACGACGTTTCCTTGCCCGATGTCTTGACGGGTGTTGTGAGCGAGAGTCAATGAGTAGCAAAATCAGAGTCCGTCCGGCGTTCCCCGGACACAGCCACTCTACCGGTTACTGGCTCTTAGTTGGTTAGTAAGGCTGCTGTTACGATGCCTCCCAACTTTGCCGGCTCGTTTGCCCCCTATGTACGTTCGCATATCCATCCTTTACCCGTTTCTCACCCGACCTACAGACTCCACCCCCAGATGATCCTTCTCGTCTCCTCACCAAGCCTGTCTCCCGACCGAGAATTTGGTTTCCGGAGAATCCACCGTCTTATCAGTCCGGGGGCTTGCCGTCGTCCACCGTATTCTCTGCCGCTGCCGGGAGTACAGATATAGAGCGTGGCCAACACAATGATTGGGAAACAACTTACGGTCTACGTGTCGATGTTCTGGCCGCATTCGCCTATCTACTAGGCCCGATATCAGGTTCGACAGAGTGTCCGTTCCACCCTCGACCATGCTGACATTGCAGCTCGGGATCCAGCCCTCGCGTTACTTGTCCTAGAAATACACAACGACTACGTTCGTTTTCATGGTTGGCTGGTTCTGTCATTGTTCGATTCATTTGAATATAACCGCAAGCAGCATACCAGGCGGCGCTCTTGATGACTCCTCTACTTACCGTGCACATCCTTGCCACGGCGCTGCAATTACCGTCGTGGATCCGTTCCTTCCTCACTTTTCTTCTCTGCGTGTCAGGATTCTCAATGGCGTAAGGGTCCATAAATCATGGACATGAGAGTCTCGCTCATAATTTTCTTGCCTCGACATGACCTAGAGCTCAGGCCTTTTTAGGTGCTTCTGAGGGCGGACTTTCGCGCTATCGTCTCCCCAAACTTGGATCTATTGCAGACCAGTGGGTAGATGGAGAGTAAGGTCACTCATCCACTCGCCTTTACATACGGATCAGGTTGCATGTACTATGTGTTATCGCGGTTTGATCTCACGAGGCAACCAGCCGAGCACGGATCAAACCATTTATGAGAGGTAAATGTAACAAGTTTGGCGCAGCCCGGTCCCGGATAGTCCGGAAGTCAGACGGCTTTCAAGGGCTGAAATTATGAAGTCCCCACTCTCCTCAGGGCGGATGGCGGTGAACACGAAAAAGGTGAGTTTGTGAGGTGTTACGATGTCACAGGATGACAAGTTTGTCGAGTACTTAGATTCAAGTGCAGTGCAAACTGAAATACTATAGTTTGACACAAGTCCTTCGATCGATGCTTGGACTATGCACAACTCCACACTAGGTCACTTTTAGGATGTATCACGAACTCTGATGCATGTACGAACCAGAACAACGCGCTTGTGTACATCCGACTTTCAATTGTTGCAGATCATGCTTTGGGTCGACACATTCAAAGTCACTGAAATCGCCAGCTCTCAAGATGGGACATGCGTCGAGTTTAGCTAGACACAGGTTGACGGTCCATGCTTTGAGGCTGTGCCGACCCCGGGGACTTGATGGGAAACGTCGCGACGGTGACGCAGCTCTTTGACACGTCAGGGTTGACAGCGACCAAGACAGAATTATCCCCAGACGTCAGAGATGAAAGTGCTTCTGGATTCGCAGGAGCACAACTCTTTAGCTCGGTATCCCAATACCATCCCGAAGGGCACCGTGCATCAGCAAGACTGAAGGTGCGGCGGGGAAGGCAGATCGCTTTCTCAGAAAACATGTAAATGTTGAGACATCACTGAATAGCTTTTCAATCATTGTTACCAAAACTCCGTGGCATCGCAGGCGGTCAAGCGTTGAATATGACCGACATGGACGCACCTACTGGTCGTGGTATCTCGCGTGTAATGCATAGGACACGACACAGAATCCAAGGATAATACATCTGTCACTGGACTTGCAGGCAGACAGACAGACAGCTCTGTACACGGGGTGGGCGCAACACACTTTGACACACGCGGGTCCTGTAACATGCGTACGGCTTGACCAATACCGACTCCCTTTTGAAAGACACGTGAATCCAAAGCTATAACAATATATTAATAAGACCTCTGTTTACCATGGAGACGAAGACGGGCTTACGGAGGAATACTCTGGAATGACTGTTTGCCAAGAGGTGTGCAATCTCGAACTGGTTCATACCAGAATTCATTTGAAGAGCAAATCCCAGCGTTGTTCGTTATGAATGTCACATTCACGAAATGGAATGAGAGTCACCCAGATGGCCAGTAACGTGCGAGTGTTCGTGTCTCAGGGATTGAGAAGAGGGCATAGCCAATAAGTAGAAGGATTGGTAAGAAAGTGGGAGAAAGGGCAGAGAGCAAGGTACGCTCTCTCTTGCATATCCTCGCTCACTTTTGTGCTCCATATGGGTGATCTGTGGACCTATATTCGGTTCAGCCATTCATCATTTTATTGTGCTCCTAATAAAGGTAGCTGCTTATACCACTAAAATTATAACACGGACCGTATTATGGACAGACTGTCTGGAAGAGCACTCTGACAGACAGTCGTCACGCGATCGAAATTCGTCAGATTGCAGGGGAGGTACAGTACTCTTTACTCTTTGCCTGATTGTCCATGAACTGAATAGGACAAACTATAGCTGGGTATTACGCTTATTTCCACTTCATCCTACGCAGGAAGGTGAATATGGTTTATTCAAGGATGGGACATATGCCTACCAGACTTTTCTAGCACTGACAGCGCTTTTTGCAGTGCACGTGCAGAGAAATACCGCACATCAGCATCTCCGTCGTTCTTCTGCTGCTCCAAGACAGGGATAACTTTCTGTTTCACAAATTCCTTACCCTCCGAAGCGTCCCCAAACGAAGCTGCCAAAATCTCCAAAGCCTTGGCAACATTGAATCGTATGTTGGGGATGGGGTCAACAGCAAGTTGTAATAGGGGGGTTATGATTTCTGTTTGGATGATGGGCAAAGTCAGAGAGGGAGAAATGGTCTGGAGGATCGTGTCAGCAAGATCTGGGATTTTGGTGGCCATCAGCATACCGTGATAGCTTGCACAGTGGTCATCCGGTACAGGTAGTTGGGATGCTGACCCATGCCCACGACCTTGGGAACGATGGCAACCTTTGCCCATTCAACACCAAAGACTTCAGTCAGTTTCTTGAGATTTATAGTAGCAGCTTCACGTATGCTGAACACGGTGTCCCCCAACCAGGACATGCATAGGTTCCCAAGTTGCTCGTCGAAAAACGGTTTCCCCAACTGCGTTGCGAGAAGAGGAACATACTCGATAATCGCTTGCCGAACACGCCATGACTTGTCTTCTGCCAGTTCGATGATGGCAGGCAGGAGGCTATCCGACAGGAGCTCGATGTCAATAACTATAAGAAATCCGATTCAGGCTGGAACGTCCATATGTGTTGTCGAAACTCTACATACCGCCGTTGACCGTTTCCAGTTTGCTGATAACGTTCAGGCGAACCTCAGAGAACTCGTCCTTCAAGAGATGAAGGAATAAGGGGAGCAAGTGTTCGACCGTTGCTTCACGACCGAGAAGTGGAGCCAGTCCACTAATCTGGTTCGCGAGGGCAGCTCTGACGTGCTGCGATGTATCGTGCGACAAGTCACGGACGCAGGGTACGATGCGTGCCAAGATGACCTCTCTTTCGATAAGTTTAGAGAACCCTAGGAATTGAACAAGATCAACACTAATATATGCATGAAAGCGTGAAGCGTAGCGGTACCGGGGATCTGACCAGCAGCGGCGGTCCGCACCTCTGCCTCATTGTCTTTCAAGAGCTGAACATACTGCCCGATAAGTTCCTCTCTAACCAACTCTGCACCAACCGCCTCGGCAAGCTAAGAGAGATGGCTTATCAGTATTCGTCACAGGATTCTGATTGTGACACACCTCGTTGAAGTGCGTGGCGGCCATGTACCGTACTCTCCAGCTCTTATCGGCAACGCTATGTCTTATTTGTTTCAATAGTTGCTCCTTCACTTCGGATGGAGATAGCTGCTGAGCGATGACGATCAGATCTTCGACTGTCAATAGGCGCACGGAATCTTGATCGTCGGACTGAAGTCTGCGGTAAACTGGGAGGCCATCTGAGAGCACATGATGCTTGGAGAGGTTCTTGACCAAAGGCTGGATAAACAGGATTTTCAGTGGGTGGTACGAGCCTCGAGAATCTAAGACGCACCCCAAGCCATCGTGCCACAGCGCGTCGAACCATGGGTGTATCATCTGCGCCAAGGGCAGCGAACGCTTTTCTCAACTCGTCCTGGGTGGCAGGCGACACTTTAGGGTAGACTGGGGAATAAAGTGCAGCAGATGAAGTCCGGGAGGTGAACCATTCACCCTGCGACAGGCGTTTTAGGAGGGGGATGTAGTGCTCTTCTACCTGGGCGGATGACAGAATGGTAGCTATTTTCGAGATGGACTCCGCGGCCTGGTGAGAAGAGGATGAGAGAAGAGGAGGACGGAGTCAAGACGCGGAAATACCTTGTCCCTGACCAAAGTCTCCTCTACGGCGGAGAGATTCTCTAAAGGACCCAGCAAAACGTGAGCATACTGCGGCCCACCGATGTATTCCTCGAAATTTCGACCAAGCTCCTCTGCCAAGGCCAACAGTACCTCGTCCTCGTCGTCGACAGAGTCTTGAAGGAATGGAACGAGCTCATCCCGCGCGCGATCTGGGCCTAGCGCAAGCGCTATCGTGGGTATGCTGTGGATGGCGTTGAGTCTCAGCTGGACGTCTTCTGACCGCAGCTCGTCCATTAGGACAGCAATCGGAGCGATCTAAAATGAGAAGATGGATGAGTGCATTGAGTTTACGGATGGAAGAACAGCCTGACATCTTCTAGGTTGAAAGACGAGTCCATGGTGTAGCTATGAGAGACGGACGGGAAATAGAGTTGAATCTAGAGAGTGGGCGTCGCAGGTGATGGTTTCGTTTGGGCGCGCCACATAACAAACCCTCAGCCACAGGTCTCTCTCTCTACGACGATGCCGGTACAACAAGATGATCGACGTCTCATCCTCACGCATCCCAAGGCGAGCTCATTCCACATCCTCACGTCCGTCACTCATCCCAGCATCGGTCTAGGGTGCCTCAGCCGAGGTGCTCCTTTATGGGGCCACCATCATATCTTGGAAGGCAGGCACACACGCCAACCCTGTGGCTGCCGAACGGCTGTTCCTGTCCTCCAAGGCGGCACTTGATGGCTCCAAGCCCGTTCGGGGGGGCATCCCCATAGTGTTTCCATGCTTTGGCCCCCCCAGCCACCCGGAGCATGCCCGCCTCGGCCAACATGGTTTTGCGAGAAACCAGGTGTGGACGTGTGACAGTGTCGTCACGGACGATGCCTCGGGTGTATCTGTCCGTCTGAGTGAGCCATCCACGTTGACATGCCTCTCGTCGCACTCAGCGTCGCGCAATAGCACTGGGCCCGACGCCGAGCATCGAGGCCGTATATGATCGATCGTTCCAGCTTGCGTATGTGGTGACGCTGGGGGAGCACCAGCTGAGCACGGATCTGCATGTGACGAACACATCTACATCGAGCGTCTATCCGCCCGACCAACTTGAGTTCCAAGCACTGTTTCACAACTACGTCCGTGCGCCGGCGAACCAAGCTCTGGTGTTTCCGTTGCAGAACACTATGTACTACGACAAGACGGCGACGAGTGAGGAAGGGCGGAACACGGCAAAGAAGGAGACGAGGGCGGGGGTGGACGTGCGGGAGGTTACCGACTCTGTCTACGAAGACGCATCGCAGAAATACGAGATCACATGGCCGGGGGGAGGTGTCGAGATCGAGGTGTCGGGGCTGAAGGATGTGGTGGTGTGGAACCCACAGCAAGCCGGGGGAAGCAAGATTGGAGACATGGAGGACGGGGGATGGTGCGTGTGCTGTGCTGGGAGCGAGCGAGTGCTGACGGGCGGGCAGGGAGAGATATGTGTGCGTCGAGCCGGGACACGTGCGAGGATACGTCAAGGTGGAGCCTGGGCGGACGTGGGTTGGACGGCAGCTCATTTCGGTTCTTCACGACGAGCGGAGGATCAACGTTAACTAGCGCCGCTGCCGGCTTTTTTCATTCCACATCCACGCTCTTTCCCCGCCGCTCTTTTCTGTTTTATGAGTGTTGTTGTAGGATGAGTTTTGGGAAACAACCACGGCGAGCGAGTGTCCAACCCCCCGCCGTCGCAGCGTCGCCGACGGTGCACCTCAAAAGCCGGGTGTCGGAGCAATCCTTTTCTCGAAAAACCTCCATCAAGTCCGCTGCCAGCGCGTCTGCCCAGCCCCCCTCGGCAAGCCCCGACGACCCCGCCCTTGCAGACGAGCTCGACTACATCACCGTCTCTCCCCCCCCCCCCCGCTCCCTCCCCCGCCAGGTCGACAAGGCCTCCCGCATCCTCGGCATATCCCACACAAAGTCCATGGAGCCCATCCCCGCCTCCAACAGGACCTCCATCCTCTCCACCCGCTCCGTCCCAAACACACCCACCCAGCACACCCCCTCTCTCCCCCTCACCTCCCTCTACCTCGTCTCTGGCCTCCCAAAGAGTCCCCACACCTGGACCCTCGCAGACCCCGATGCCGTCCTCGGCCTCCACCATTCCGAGGGCGCCGTCGCCCGCTGGTGGAGACCAGAGGTCCTCGGCAGCACCGTCTCTCCCGGGGCCGGCGGAGGCAAGAAGAAGAAAAAAAACGCAAAGGGCGAACCCACAGAGCTCCTCAAGGGCGCTGGTGCTCTCTCAAAGGCCGAGGTCGGCAAGATGTTGTCCAAGGCTCTCAAGGTTCGTGTCTCCTCCTGCTCATCTCCCTCCTCTGACCCCCCCTCCCTAGCTTTCCTTCACGCGCGAGGTCGAGATCATCGCCTCCACTCTTCAGCCCGCCAGTACCATACACACATTCACTTTTACTCTCCCCGCTCCCTCTACCCCCCTTGCCCCTGTCCCGTCTGACATTGGCTTGCTTAGAGGCTCCGTCCTCACCGCCGATCGCTCCTCGGCCGCACCCACTTTCACGTACCCCTACACAGACGATCCTTTTGCCAACGCTCGCCCTTCCTCCGCCTATCTTGGCCCTTCCTCCGTACTTGCTCCGCCTCCTGCCTCCCCTTCGCCCATGTACGACAAGCAAGCGGCTGCAGGCGTCGGTGGAAGTGGCACAATCACCTACCACGGCGTGTGCTTGACTGTCTGGAGTCACGCAGATGCAGAGAGGAGTGCTGCCATCCGCAGAACACTCGAAGCTGGTCGCGTCAGAAAGGAAAGCGCTCAGTCTTTGGTCGCCTCTCGTCTCAAGGTCCTCCGCTCCTCCATTGGCCATGGATCTACGGGCAATTCTCCCGGTGAGCCTAGCCGCCGCGTCGGAAAACGCGGCGCACGCGGTCCCTGGCCCGGCACAGACGGCGAAACCGACGGCGAGGGCGCAGAAACCGATGCCGGCGCTATAAGCGAGAGTGACTTCGACGTCGCGAGCACCGTGGGTGGCCATGGCCCTGGTGAGAGCACCCTTTTCCTCCCAGGCGACACCGTTTTTTGGCTTCCATATGCATTGTGTGAGTATTTTCATCCAGAGTTGCTGACGCGTACCTGATCTTGGTTGTCATAGCACTCGTATCTCGTCACCCCATCTATGACCTCATGAGGGACTATCTCACTCTCTCATGGGCTCGCTTCTCCAAGGATGTTCAGTCTCATACTCTGCAAATCTCGAAGATCCTTGCCCATCCCGCCCCACGTGCGGGCGAACTCATAAAACTCGATGCTTCCCTTTCCCCTCTTGCTGGGCGTTCATCGGGTGGTGCATCCGGAAGCAGCAGTAACGAGGACACCAGTCTTGAGGTCATTGCAAGGTTCCCTGGAGGTCTTGACTTTGGTAGGGGGTTGGTCGATATCAACTTCACCATGTGGCCGTTATTCAAGTGCTTGAACATCGATAACGTGTTGACCGCTTGTGAGGTGCGTAGTCCAACTTTGCGTCCAGTACTTCAGTCCATCCTGAGCCTGTATCCAGATCGCGTTGGCTCCCACTGGCCGTGTTTTGTTCTTCTCTCGATACCCCGCGATGCTCGGCGTAAGTGACCAGCTTCTTATTTACCCTTGACCTTCACTCCCTCTTCATTGCAGATTGCAGTGTCTACGATCAGATATCTCGTCGAGCTGCGTGGGTGGAATGGCATTGCTCTGCCTGCAGTCCATGCGCGTGACGCCAAGATCTACATCGACGATCCTGGCCCCTGGATATTGGGCCTGGCGACCGAGGCAAGGTACAGCGTGCGGCCTTCGCCGGAAGTTTGTGTCATTGACTTGTAAGTGCTGCTTTGTATTGATTTGTTAGACCCCTCACATCATTGGGTTACCCTGCATAGAGACATCAATTACTTGAGTTGCCCCTCGCCGCCGCCTGGCATTGTCTCCATCAAGCAGCAGCGGGAGAAGTACAGACAACGATTGCTTACCGCTTTTGAGCCTCACTATCATCCAGACCACAGTATACCTTCGTATGTCTTCTCTGGTAATCTCTCCCTCCCGGTATCTGATGTTGTCGCCTCCATGTTAGCGAGTTCAAAGAAGCTTTCCCTGCAGGTCGGTTCCGCCCGGTATGCAAAGTACAAGCAAAGAGAGGCGGGGACATGGCTGCTGTCGCTGATACTATCAAACCACCCGAATGGTGGCATTCCACACGCATCATTCAGGCGTTTGATGCCGTGCTCGAGGACAAGGTGAACTAGTTCATAAAGAACGAGTCTAAAGAGTATGCTAACTCGTTCATAGTTTAGGAAACCTTCCCTTCTTAAGCGTCTCTCCTCATTCGGTACCGCTCGTCGTCTGCCACAACTGACTGTTGCGGAACAACACATTCAACTCTCTATTCGTAAACGTGCTACTGCTTTTGTCGATGCACGGGATGACCTCGAAACGAAGATTGGTCGACTCTCTCGTCGTCTCAACTTCCTTATGACTGAGGCCGATCTGTGGAGAGACAAATTCGTAACATTTGAACAATACGCCGAGAAATTGAGTGTAGAGGCGGAACAGTTGAGGGGCAAGATTGGCAAAGAACAGAGGGAGACCAAGAGGTTGAGCGGTCTTGTCACTTTGACGGCTGCGGAGAAAGCCAAGCTACAGTCCCGTGAGTGAATTTCGTCGGCTTTTCGAGAGACCATTAATTAGGAACGTATTTTCAGGGCTGCACGATACTGAGCATGCACACAAGGATGCACTCATCGAATTGGAGCGGATGCGGGAGACAATGGAACGCATGGAACAAGAACGTGCAGAGATGGTTGCTGAAGTGGAAGCACAGATCGAGCGCGCACTCGCATCCATGGCTGTCGACATCGATGAATCTGACTATGGTGGAGAGCTTTCATCCCGCCCAGGTTCACGCATGTCTGCTTCCGCAAGGTCTGCCAGTGGAACATCTTCAAGGCGGGCCAGTGATGCCGTGAAGAGTGGATCTCACGAAAACAATGGATCTCGCCTGCGCAGCTTCGGCACAGAGTCAACTCTTGCAGAGGCGTACGAACGCGGAATGGACGATACGTTGGTTGCTGGCAAATCCGAGCGGGAGACAGACACTATCACAGAGGAGGAAGAGACTCCGGCGTCGCCAACAAAGAAGAAGAGATTCTCAGCGACGCAGAGTGAAACTGTACAAGATGGCATGATGGCCGTCGATGAAGGTATCAGTGAACGCAGTGATAAGATCGCACAAAAAGTCTTGCAGATTCAGCAAAAGGTTAGTGGATATATGATTATTGATTTTGTCGTTTTCCAATTCGCTCTCTTTGGCAGCTGGAAATGGCATTGGCATCGGAAAACATCCAAGACAGGAAGAAGAGATCTGCAGGACACAGGAGTACCGGGTCTGATTATGCTACTGATGAGCGTGCCGACGAGAGTTCCGATGCTGCTCTGTCCGTCCGCCCGCGCCAGCCACGGGGTACCAAGCTCGTAAACAATCCTCCTATCAAGGCGAAGCGCAGGGAACGTAGTGATACAGCATCTACGAATCGAACCGGCACTATCAAGCGCCATTCCGTTGACACTGCTGCCTCAGCAACGCCACGAGATTCCTCCACTCCGAACAATGGTCCCTCCTCACCACAACGAGAGGACAAGATTCCAGGACAATTCGAATCCGAGACGGACGGTACTGAACTCCTGACGCCCACCGCGGAGGCACCCCACACATCGGCGCAACAATCACTCCGGAAGGTCGCATCTGGAGCTTCTTTGACGGCGCTCTCTCCTGCGACGCCGACTACTGCGCCGACGACCCCTGCTTTGACGCCAGCCCTGACTGTTGCGGATGAGTCTGACACCGAGTTTCAGAGTGCCTGTTCCACGAGTCCACGTGACAGTTATGGTAGCTTTGAGAGCAAGAAGGCGACGCAACATGACTCGGACGACTCTGGAACATCCACCGACCAGGATTATAAGGAGAAGAGGCATGTGACAGAATACACCGACTTGCCTATGAGGGCGCGAATTTCTAGTACCGCAACTGCGGTACCACAGACTGGCGACGTTACTGCGGCAGCAAGTGGGCGCGGCTTCGCAACACGTTCGCGTCAGGGGACTAATTAGCATGTCCGTCAGGAATATACCCCACCCTTCACATGTATATCATTATCATTATCGTCATTGGAACGCGCTAACCCTCCAATCTTTTCTTTCTCCCACTCCTTTCGCTACGGCTATTCACTCGTACTTGTTCATAAATATCTCACTTGTTCAGCTTCAATGCATATATTACAATTCACTTCAACGTAGTACACGGATGCTACATGATACAACCATTATTTATCCAATCCAATCTATTCAGTTGCCTCCTAGTCCATCCTACGCCGATTATTGAATGCTTTCACTACCGATGCAATTTGTGCAAAGAACCACACTTGTGTGTTCTTGTCGGGTATCAATACAAACTTGTCGTGGTCCTTGCCCGATTTGTGAGAAAATCGAATGCCATTGTCCTCAGTAGTGACTCCCTGTGCCATGGTCAGAGGCAGGTCCCACTCCAGACGTAACCTCTTGGACCAAAACGAGAGCACCCTTGAGGAGGTCAACAAGACAACATTGTCCCCGCCTGCGAGGTCTGTCCAGATCTTCAACGTCGACAACATATCCTCACTTCAACACGCACCGATGTGAGCAACATAGCATTCGTTCCTAAAAGCACCTTGTTCCAGGTCTCTCATCCAATACTGGCCGAGTGCCTCACGACTTGAAAATGGCTAGGATGATTGTGAGTCCAAACCGAAGCGACTATATCGCTACACGTACTACTAATACACCATCTGGTGGGACGTGTCTTGGCTAGAATGAGTTAATTCAAGACCCTGCAGTGACAATATCATGTTTTATGGTCACTTACCGGTCTAACGCGGTCTCTTTCTGGCTTATCGAAGACAGTCGTGGTATTCCTTATCCCTGACGCGGCGTCAGCGATCATTATTCATAGCAGACGAGGGACCTCATTACCTTCAGAGACGTTTGAAGCGAGATCGAACACCCCAACCGCAGGTTTGGTCAGAGCACTGTAATCGCGTGTTAGGTGGTACTATTGTGAGTACAATATATGCGTACCCAACCAAGCCCTTGCCTATGCCTTTGAAAAATCCGACGGCACCTTCTGTCTCTGCTCCATGAATGGGCTTCGTCTAGCACTAAGTGAGCGATCATAGTGGCATAGTTATTCGTTCTGCATACCACAATGCCTTCCATTGCACTGACAACGCTTGTGGCGAGCGCTTCACCACCTGCAGTTACACCATAACTAGCAAGGGGCATGAAAACAGAGCAAGGCGAACGAGTAGAATATTCTTACATTGCATGACGAGGTCGATTGCGGCGCTGCGACAGCCTACGTTGTGCTTGATATTCCGCGTCAAACGTTGCAGCGGACAAGCCTGGAGTCAACTCAGCAGTGCCTCTTGAACGAGAACAAGTTGCCTGACCTTTTCCGAGGCTGCTTGTGAACTTGGTAACACTGTCTGATAGACCGAATACTGTCTTCTTCACAAAACTAGCAGCACCCTGGGCTTTCGGTCAGGACACTCGCCATAGACCAAGGTGAACAGTCAGCTACCTTTGCGATTCCGATGCCTAGCTCCTTGTTTCCATGCATGACAACGCCGTGGTATGGTGCATAAAAAATGTCTGCAACCCCAGAACTCACATTCGTGAAGAGACCCACTGGGTTCCCAATGAAATCGGCGGAACCGAGAATGCGGTACAGTTGCCGCAGAACATCTTGACGATAATGGTATGTGATACGATTTTGTAGTTCTGGTATCGTCAATCGCATATCTGTGATGGCGAGGGCGTTGAGCTCAAGAGGTGCATCATTGACATTCCCCAGTGTCATAGTTAGCGCGTTGACGACCACCGCCAAGGGGTTCCGAATGCTCAACCTGCATCGACATGAAAATATTGGACAATAACACGAACCATCTGTGACTTACTTCTCTTCGCTGCTGACCCTTTCAGTTCGCATGAAAGATAAAGTTAGCTGAATGGGCTGCAGTTGGAGCACTTCAAAATAAACATCTCGTCCAGGAGCTGTGGGCTGTGGGTCGGGAATGACCTCTGGGTGCTGTATCAGGATACTTGGGAACAGATGAGCCATGATCCGAATTTCAATTGTACCCACTCACTCTTCCACGTTTTCCTCCCATGATGCGCCTTTGACCTGCGTGAGATCATAAATCGCGAAGAGAAAATCTTCATCGGCTTCAATTGTCAGGGCCTGCAACAGAATCGAACAATACTTGACGAAGAGCACACCGTGCTCTATGACGGCCATTAGAAAAAATAAATCTCTGGTCCCATATATTCCCTACCTTGGTCCTTTAGCCAGACGACAGAGGCTTGAATCGTTGGTGGAACGGCCGCCGCTCCGCTGGCTTCTTTGGAAACAGGGCTTGGTTGGAGGAGAACAGGATACAATGCATCATGGAGTTGGTTGTCAATTTGAAGAGACCCACAACATAGGGTGACTGCCTGCGAGACCGGAGTATTGTTGTATTCAAAACGTAAGGACTCTAATGAGGCATATACCACCTCAATCATCTTGCGATTTATGAGGGATATTCCTATTCCTGCAAGATCAACTTCGACCCTCAGAGTAGGTGCGGCATCCTCTGAAACTGCCTCGAAGGCCTCGAGACTCCCCAGTGTGTCAGATCGGGATAGTGAGCCGGTAGTTCGATGTTTGGGCTTATACAGACTGCGCTCCGCAACATAATGTGTGATCCGTAACACTTGTCTATGGCAGTCCGCCCGCACGTCCAGCGATACGGCACGTGCTCGTTGTCGATCCTAGCTTGCTGGTCAGTGAAACCAAAACGAGGTACCATTGGGACGAACTTGGAATTTGAATGGAACAAGAACACCAATCTCCATGATGTCAACCACGCGGCGTGCATCGTTGATTATTAACATGAGCTTTTTTTCCCTTGCGGCAGGCTGATCCCAAGCATATTGCGTAACCGAATGCGGTGCGAGCTTGTATCGCGGGATGTTCGATTTCACTGCTTCTGGTTCATTTCGACCCGAGTCCTAGATCTAGTCAATAACCAGCAGAGCGGGATAAAAATTGAGGTTACCCATTGGTGAATAAAAATGGTATAATCGCTGTCATTTTCTAGCTCAAACGGCCAGCTATCTGCTTTTAAGAAGGTAACGAAGATAGTAGACCCATCAATGTCGATGTCTGCTGTGACGATATCCACTTGGTTATCGTCCGATACTCTGGGCACGCGAAGATGAATGTTTCCAATGTCCTGAATGTTGACAGGGGATGACCTAACGATTCTCGGTCAAATTGCAGAAGGATTTTGTTGCTGTTCGCCTACCATCGCGCGTTGAGACCTGTGTAAGCAATGGTGAGAAGTTTCTCTTCCCCGGCTTGCATTATTTGTAACGGGATACGTTCTCCTGGATCAAGTACAGCTCGACCACGTGGTAACCCCTTGTATTCGCGGAATTGGATGGGGCAAGGGAGGTCATTCTTCAACATGAACCTCGGGGAAATCGTGATGATTTTTGTAAGTTTGTACTTGCCAAGTCCTTCTGTCCACGATAATCCGAAATGATATTCTTCGTTCCTCTGCTTCGCAGAAGGAATCACCATCTCTGTGTCGGCCGCTGGAGCTTCAAGGCCGAATACCTTCAACCATCAGGGGAACATCAGCATTAATGCAAATTCAGGCCACACGAAAGGTACGGTACATTTGACCAACCCGATTCCCCGACCTTGAATATAAACGCTTGAGCATTGTCGTGAGGATGGGACAGCACTACTCATGCTATTAGCGTGCTAGTCCATGGTAAGGCATCAGAACTTACAGAATGGTACGGGGGTGACGAGGATGTCTTACGACATATATGAATAAGTGACACCACAAGATTATAATATATTCATACCTAGTCGAGTATCACCAGCAACGTCTGACGGAGAAGTAGCGCGATTAGATCGAGCTGTCTTCACACTGAAAGGCATTCCCGACTTGTTCACAACAAGGTATGGGCAGTAAATCTGGACTTTGAACGCCCCGCCTGATTCAGGATATCGACTTGATGTAGGTGAGATCACAACACCCTGTAAAACAGAGAAGCCACATACACATAATTGAGACTCAGGTGGAGTTTGCGATTGCTTTGATCGCGAAGTGTCAACCGGGATTCAACATCAAAGTCAGAGTGGCGGTCTGTATTGATGATGGCGAAGTCGCTTGGCCTGAAGACTGTACGAACTATTAGTTCCGCACCCCCGGAACTCGGTATATTCACCTGTATCTTGCACCTCCACGTTTAGTAGGACCAGATGTTCTAGTTCCACCGAGTGTACTGGCATCACGCCACCATTTCGTAGGTAGCTTTTCCAATTCTGGTCAGCGTTTTTGTCGTAGATACGGTATTGGAGATTGTATGGCAACAAGTTCTCCAGCTCAATCGGAGCACGAAGTTTGACTCTGATTTTGGGAGATTTCCTAAGAGGTGCGTCAGAAGATGTAGAAGAGTTTGATACAAAACCTGCCGTGCAGCGGGGTCATTAGAATCTGTTTGCACAAATGCCTGGAAGCGGAAGGGTGCCTCCCGTTGATCGTTGTGAGGACAGCTGATGGAAAGAGACTTCTTGGAAACTAGATCCTCGAATCGCAGTGAGGAACACCAGCGATAACCAAAACCCTCTGTGATGGTATCTGGTAGGTTTCAGTATATGTCAAAAATGTCGTGCTTACGATCTGGTTGGAGTTTGATTCTGTTCTGTGTGACTGCCTCAATGGGCAGTGCATAGTCTTGGCCAGGAGCTTTATGGCGATGAGCACGATGACTCGAGGATACCAATTAGCAACTGACCAATCTTTTCTAACGAATACACAGGATGCCCAGTATGGTCCACTAACATGAGTTCCAATGGGTAGAACGTCAGGTTCTCCACCAAATAAGTCGAGCGCAGAGTCACTATCTTGACATTGTCTTCCACAGTGACAACGCACAGCAGACGATCGGCATATTTCTCCGTCCGAGGCCGTAGCGAGAAAGTAAACTCTCCCTCTCTATCAACCGGGATACCTCGGAGAGCTTCCCAGGATTTCCCGACTATTTGAATACCAATGTTGTGTTGTTCGGACACCGAGCCGTGCTGAAAATCGTCAGCACACGACTGAAAAAGTCAGAGGTTAGACCTACTTCCCGCATCTTTTTCCAGTCATCAAAGCGCCAGTCTATGATCTGATCATGGTTGAGTTTGACTGCATTGCTCTCCTGCATCCCACTGTTGGTATCGTTATCTGTCCAGACGAAAAGGGGAGAACCCGTGCGATTCCGAATTCGATATGGAGCATAGCTCCCGCGATCCTTCTGAAAAACTAGATCTCGTTCCTGCCCCCACATGTTGATGGAGGTTGTTGCAAGTTCGGCAAATGTAGTGCTGAGATTGAGATCCAGGCGTTCACGAGCAGCCATAGAGACCTTGAGAGCACTCGAAGCCTGATCCTTACTTAGCTATCATGATCACTGTCAGCGCAAACCGCCCAGGTAGTCGATTAACCAACACTACCGATAGCATAAACTTCCAAGGGTCAATCACTAACAATGGAAGGTCAACTACTTGTTGAGCAGAAAATGAAGAGGATCGTACAAGGTTCCCAGTGCGAATTTGTGAGATTCCAATAGTTGATTTGCGTCTCTAACACGGCTGACGCCTGGAGCTGAATTGCTGATGTCAATTTCATGAGTTTGATGTTGTCGTGAAACGCTCACCCCCGAAGACCAGTCCTTAGCCATCAAAATAAAAGGCTTCACATTGAATTGAAGCATAGGCTGTTCGTGCAGATCCCCGATCAAAATCAATCTAAAACCATCAATAGTCCCTTTCATCTGTGAAGTCGTCGTTATGTACCTTTCATAGGTGGGTGTAGGACCAGGCTCATACCTGTTCCTTCGACATGACAATATATGCTTTCGCAGGTGCTTGTCTTGCAGCCACCGCGAACGATGCAGGCCGGGTAGTTCGAGTTTGCACGTTCGAAGACTGTTTTCCGTTCAGTGGGGTGTCCCCCTGCAATCCAGCGTACAGTTCAATGGCTTTTGTGGCGATCGAAGTGATGAGGATGATGTCACGGTATGATGCCCGAAAGACTATTTCCGTCGATGAACTTTCCATTGATACGTGCTGTCCTGGTTGAGAGGCCCGACTGTCGAGGGAAAATGTCAAGTCAACATCGTCCAAAAAGCGCACGGTGTCCGATTCTGCTCCCATCCGTACCAGCGACATCCCAAGCTGGCTGACGCTCAATGCCATGATACCCTATGCTCAGTTAGCATCTCAACCGTGATTACTTGGAGTGATGCTAACCTGCTGTGATACCAAGATTTGGTTTATACGAAGTCTAATGGCTTGGGAATAGGGATCGGTATCGTTTTCGAGGACACTGATGGAAACATCGTGAAACTCAAGGCGCAAGTCGGTGGTAGAGAGCGCGGAAGGTTCCCTTTTGGTTTCCTTTTCGTCGGGTTTGTCAGAAACCTTCGAACTTGGAGGGCCACTGGTGAAGAATGAGAGAAGGGAGAAGATGGGCTCCACCGAGAAGATGATGTGAGGAGCATCAACCGTCATGATTACGAGAGCAGAGGTACCAGACGACGTGTAGAGGACCATGAACTGATTCCGTTCATGATCAGCGGCGGGAACGATTTCCCTGAATTTGGATCCTCCGGGTCGGGTGTTACTCGTGGTGAATGATCGTAAGACCAACTGGGCTTCAGAGGCCCCGTCAGACATTGATTTCGAACGGAGGCTGACGTCACTTAGAGCAAACCGTGCAATCCCGTGGTCTCTAAGATTTGCCTCAGTGGCTGCCTCCTTGTCATACAAATGCAGTCTGACAGCAGCTATAGATGCCACCAGGTCAATAGTAGTCCAGGGCCGACCTCCTTTGAGGGTGGATGGTGCGCGGAGTTCAGGTTCTAGATTGACAAGGGACATTTGCACCTCCGGAGTAGTGGACAAAGGGTTACCAAGACTCGAGGTGGATGTCACAGCGAGATCAGCTTGGGTACTACCTTCAGGAGCACCAGCAAGCACTCGCGGTATTGACTGGGACAGTCCGACAAGAATCTCGTACTGGATTTGAGTGAGGTAGAGCTTTATATCAGATATTTTGATGGAAACCTGTCATCGTGAGTGAGTAGCATCCACCTTATCAAGGTCCGAGACTTACTTGAGTATCCGGACTATCATCATCTTGAAAGCGATTATTTGCGCCTTGGTAAATGTCCCCAATTACACTAATGTCATCGACAATCTTGAGCGTGGACAATTTGCCATCGTAATATAGGTCTGACACAAGCTGTAGACCATTGAGACTCGCCGAAATCCTACTGGTGTTCCCGTCAAAGGAGTTACTCGCAAAGACCTCACCGAGACGCATTGTTACAATATCAGGAAGGCGTGTAGGATCAGATGGAAAGACAACAATGGGAGTCTTCACGGAGATCTCGAATTGCATGCGTTCGATTTCAGAGGCTCGTTGTACAGCCGCATCGCGAGCTGTGTCATAGAGGATCTTGAGCTTCGCGAGTTGTGTGACAAACAAGTACATCTCGTGAAATGGCTGCTCAAGGAAGTGGACTTTGAGCGAGCCCGCGGTCAAGTAAATAGCTGATTTGATGCCAGTGTAGCCCTCATCCTCGGGATCATAGGTCTGGTATCTGAACTCGGCAAAGTTGTTGCCTTCAATGGACAAAATTTGCTTAAACTCCTCTCGGCAAACATCCACAGAGCAGTCATCGCTCAGGGCTAGACTCCCCAGACGACCAGTGATACGCATAGTATTGGATCTCAAAACCACGAGAACAGAAGCCGTTGAGAGGGAGAGAGTCGCCAAGCTAGCGAGCTCGTTGATCAATACAACTAGCAGTCATAGTAAGCAGAAGCGCTGCAACCACGATTACCATTACTCACCTCGGATGCTGTCTAGCTTCACGGCAATACGGGTAGTGCTGGTAGATCGAGGCTGTATCCCCGTGACGCCCACAGGTTCCAAGTTTTCGACAGTCGCTGAGGTTTCTCGCGGGACGAACGTAGTGATAAGGAAGTCATAGAGGGAAATGACAGGCTCCGGTGCAGCATTGAAAATGAATGTCGATAGCCGGACATCGATACTCTGCTCAATGTTGTCATAAACTGTGGAAAACTCCGGAGAATTTCTCTCAACGCGCAGATACGAGACTGAGAGGAGGTCCTTGTCACCACCGCCATCCGCGTAATCTGATGAAATGAGTCGAATCGGGTCCTTATTGGCATGCACGATATTCATAATCAAAGCTCTTCGTGAACCGTCAATCAAAAGCTAGGCTCATCATGTTCAAGCTCACCTGAGATTGACATCGACGGTTAAATTATACTTAAGGAGCACTAAACCAAGCCGGAAGTGTTGGAGGGTGACATATCCAAGTGTTTTCTCGCCCCCATCTGGACCCGACCGCGAAATTGACGCACGTAAATCGTCGACCGCAAAGTCGAATTCGAAGATGTGCTGCCGGAGTTCCGGATTCTGTTGCATATGTCAGTGAGGCTCAGGCAGCACATGACAATATTTACTACCTCTGAGGTCCCGTCGCTCGCTTCAAAGAATATATCGTCGCGGTTGGTAGAGGCATGTTCAGCTTCTGAATGGTTATCATCGACGTTGTATTCCAGTCCGGTGGGCGAGAATAATCCGGCAGACAAAGGCAAGACTATGGATTCCGTACCGATGTACGGTGGTGACGACTTTGGCTTGTACCCCTTCTCCAATTCGTCGCCAAAGTGTGGAATTGTAGCGTCAATTAACCGCATGAGTGTTTTATACTTCGCGTCTGATAGATTGACATGTAAACTTGGCAGTTTCCCAGACACCTTGAATCGGGCAAGGTCGAGAGCAGTTGGAACTATGGAGTTCTGCACTTGAAGATCAATGTTTGTACGCTCCAGTAGGTGGAGGTGATCGCCACTTTTCGACGTCAGAGCGTCGCGACACGCTTGCAAATTAGTGCCCATGATAAACTGCGGTCGATCAGCACAAAAATCCGTAAGACATGAAAGCGAATTACCTGCGCTGCTTCGAGCTTAAGCATCACCTTGTCATACATCAGCGATTCTAAGCGCCTATAATCTGCTTCGCTATATTGCTCATTCTTTTTGGCTTGTAGCTCGCGCATAGCATCTTTATCGGCGAGGTCGCTCTCCATAGCAATATGTCCTGCATCAATGATCAAGTGACCGCTGTCAAAGGAGGTGATACTGGTAGAAAGTCAGGTCGCATAGAAAAGGTGTCGATGAGAACTCATACTCCTCCGGAATAATGATGACGGGTGCATTCATGTCTACTTGCAAATCAATCGTCTTGTGGAATTGCAACGCATATTCCAAACCAGCCCGAGTCTCCTTTCGTAAACCCTCCAGTGTCTGGCTGGCAACGTTCTAAAATACAGTCAGCCCGTGAAGGAGGGAATACACCCATCGACTCACGAGCAACGCTTCCACTGACTCTAATTGACTCTCGGGAGGTCTCAAGAACTTCGCAATTGCTTCGACGTACCCTCGGTGATAGATGATCTCCATGTGGCGCATGCGAGCTGTAAGAGCAGTGTCTGCCCGCTGATCGAGTGGATTACTCTCAAATTTGAGATAAAAGAAAGGCTCGTCGGACTCCGCCTGTTCCCCTGGCCTAACCTGCTTGGCTATAGGATTCTTGACTTGCACAATTTGGGGATGAATGGTATTCTTGGTGGTCCCATCAAACACACTCAATCCTCCAAGGGAGACCGATGCTTCAAAATTGTCCGGTCTTTGAATGAAGTCAGCACAGAATGATTCAAAAACCATCAATATAACATCCGCGGCCGCTCCTCTTGGATGATTTTTCAAGGCAAAAGATCCTTTTCTTAGCTCAGCTGCAACCCGCAGCTTTACAGCATCCCGCGGGGTTTCAAGGGAAGCCGCGATAGCAGATTTTTCGTCAAAGTCGAGGATATCATATAGTTGCCTTCGTTGCTCCTCAGTCATCGGACCGCCGAAAGCTGCATCCTTATTTGGAACATCAGAGCCTCCAGAGCCCCATAGCCAAGATGTCCAGCTGCGTGCTTGCTGTTGTTGAGCACGCTCTTCCTCGAGCTTTTTGCGTTGTGCGATATCCTTCCGCAAACGAGACCGCGCGATGGACCTGTAGAAACGGATGTCTTCATATGTAAGCTTGTTTTCCAAGGCTGTGATTGAGGCAGTCTCCTGTTCCCAAAGTATTGAACACAGAAAATCCGTCCGCCCAGAGAATTTACGTACATGTTCTTGAAGAGTTTTCGTGAGTTTTCTTTCAAAAAGTCCTACGTATTTGTTTCGGTCGTCGCGGCGTTCCGCAAAGTAGGCCCAAGTCCATTTGCGGCGTCGTTCTTGGACGCTGTTTAAAATAGCTGAGCCAGCGAATCGCAGACGAGCTCTTGCGCGGTTTCTAGTCAAGTCTTCATCGCTCGGTCGGAATTTGCGGTACTGGAGACTTCAGTAGTCTGTGATGTAGCATCCACATTTGAACTTACTTGATGCTGACGGATATAAAAATGGTACATATCCACGAGAAATATGACGTCCCGGTATTGGTTGTCATCCAAAGCTACGCCGATCTCCTCAAAACGTAGGTGCACATCAAACTGAGGCGTCTTGTCGTCTATCTTGTGGTTCACAACAATCTCCAGGAACTTGGTAAGACCGTACCCCATCACAACTAATATTACTTACTCTACCTTCCCCCGACACGGGACTAAGGATGAACTGGTGAGAGGAATTTTCGTCATTCAGGGAAATCTGCCCAAAAATGTTAGTTATAGCAGCAAATGTGGATAATAACATACCATATCCATAAACTTGCTCTTGGCTTCGTATGCTGGTAAGCCTGCCATACTAAGCGAATCCGTATCAAAGTAAATGGCCAGGGATAGCAGGCTCGACAACTAGGTCGCGATGAGTGACGCTGTGAAGTTTTGAGATGCTACCTACTTTATGAATTGCGCCCGCAGTACTTTCGATGAACGCTGGCTCCCAATGTTCATTGACCGACCGGATGGTGAAGCACGCGAGTGTAATTCCGGCAGCGAAAGGGTACTACAAGCAATGATAAAGATCGAATAGAGTCGATCTAATAATCATACTTACACCGGGAACGCTCAGCTTGTCTTCGTATCTTACGTGTATATTCTTGACCGTCACTTGCAAGTTGTTGATTATCTTAGCAGTTAAAGAAGCCCAGAGACCCTGCGACTGAGGGGAAGTATCTGCCAAGCCAAATTGGACATGTGAAGGACTATTGATGCTAAGCTAAGAAGTTACACACCGGACGAAACCTCTGGCGGTTCGCGCATGTGGAACAACTCGGCATTTTCTAAGCGCTCTTGCTTAGCGGCTTGAGATCTGTGTTCCTCCTCTTCGGGATCGACATTAGTCTGCGGGGAAGGTACTACAAGGAGGTAGACATCTTCAATGAGTATTTCCACCGGCTGGTTGCCCAAGTTCATCCAATGGAGAGACAGAGTGAACGTCCCGAGATGTCCTAGAGACAAAATCTTAGCGGGTGTCAGAGAACAATGTGTGTACCGACCTTGGAGCACGTCCACGGGAAGTCTGAACTTGTCAAGAGCACCTCTTTTGAGGCGTAGATTCCGCAACGTCAGCTGACCTAGATATGACACGACGTTTGCGGGAGTAGAAACAAGGGGAGTGAACAGATCAACCTTGTCCTATTCCATAATTGACCTGGTTCATATCGAGGTTCTCGACATATGGGGCGAGAATTCTGTTGAACAGCTACATGGATCGATATCAGACTGGGATGTGAGGATGATGTTGGAAGTGATACGGACGACGTTCAAAACTTCTTTTCCTGGGTCCAACCACCACATTGTGGCGAGACGGGGTTCCTAGGTCGTCGTCGTCGTCGTTGGTGAAGGTGTAGCTGGACAGCAAGCGAATAGGGCATTGACAAACAAGGGAAGCGCAGCGTCGTCATATCACGTGACATCGTCCGCTCCATCGGCTGGGGGCTTAGCTCGGGCTGAGGACGGCGACGGTCGAAACAGCTGCGATTGCTTGTAATTCTCTCTGAAAATATACTGGTACACTCAGAAATGTGAGACTGTGTGGTGCACGCCGTCGTATAATATGTCGGAGAGTGTCACGGAGTATGGTCACGGCCTGCTCCGTCACGCTCCCTCGGTTGTTCATAACTTTTCGCGCATTCATTTTTTTCTGACCTGTTCCTCCACCGTCATGCCCCCCCTTGCCGACTTCCTCCTCACCATCCTGCCTGCCGACGTCCTCCCTTACCATCTCTCTCACTATGTCCCAGGCAAGACCCCCATCTCAACTCTCCCTGTCGTGTCGGCGATCCTTGTGTCCTACCTCGCCATCATTTTCGGCACCCAGCAAGTCATGAGGGAGCGCCCTCCAGAAAAGCTCAACACTCTCTTCCGTGCTCACAATGCCTTCTTGACATTGGGAAGTGGTCTCCTTCTTGCCCTGATGCTCGAAGAGGTGGCTTCAATATGGCTCAAGTCGGGCACATACGATACCATGTGTAATGAGAAATCATGGACACCAGTAGGTCGTTTCCGGTCCGTTTACTACTCCCTCGTCTTAGCCGACCATTCCAGAGACTCGAATTTTACTACATGATTAATTATTACTTCAAATATGTCGAGCTTTTCGACACCGTCTTTTTGGCATTGAAGAAGAAGCCTTTGGGTATGTGTTCCCGTCCTTATCTTGATAGTCCACTTTTACAGTATCCACGATTAGCCTTCTTGCATGTCTTCCACCACTCTGCAACGGCTTTGTTATGTTTCGTACAATTAAATGGCAAGACGAGCGTTGTAAGTCCCAACCTGTCACTTGTCGTCTCTCGTCCCAATATTCCATATCAGTCGTGGGTTGTCATTTCGCTGAATCTCTTGGTCCACGTCGTCATGTGTAAGTGCCTGGGTGGGTTATTGGCGCGATTGCTCAGTGGATCACAGATTATTACTATTATGCGACGGCCGGTGGTGCCAAGATTTGGGTATGTCCGTCGCCATCATGGTTGCTGTCTGTCTCATCCAGGTGTTAGTGGAAGAAATACCTGACAACTATGCAAATTACCCAGTTCGTCATCGATCTCTTCATTGTTTACTTCGGCAGTACGTGCGGCCTGACTGTCCGGAGGTTTGAAAGATGCTGACACCTAGTAAAGCCTACCAGCACTTTGCGCATTCCCGTTTCCCTGATCTCCCTCATGTCGCGAACTGCGCGGGAACGGAGACCGCTGCGTTGCTCGGATGCGGGCTCCTTTCAAGCTATCTCGTGCTCTTCATCAACTTTTACATTCAGACATATCAAAAGCCTGCGAGAGGGAGGAAGCCCATTGTTAACGGCAATGGACACGCCGACACGACAGGGTATGATTATGCTCATGGGTTAGAGTGTCGTCTCACGTATGACGCATGTTTGCAGGCTTAAAGAAGAGTAAAAGTGACTCGGGCCATTTTCAGGCTTGGGACAGGAAGCGCTCATTTAATCTGCTGCTGTTTTGAATCACTGCAATGCGTCACTTAAGAGTTTACAATCTACGTCCGGTCGTTTATGTTGACATCCTGTTACCCCTCCTTGATCGTGTTCTTGCGATTGAGGTTATATCCTGCATATCGGCGTTTCCAGCGCTAGATCTTTCTTGGGGCTGTTTTATTTTCTGTTGATACCAACGGTTGGGACTATGATGAGAACACGACGTCGTAGTAGGTTATTAATGCTTGCGAATGCCGATTCCGCGAGAGTTTGAGTGAGCCCGTCTCCGCCAACTCGCGGAGCTTTTCCCGCCATGTCGCCCAACGAGCCCCGCAGCCCTGAAGGGGCGTCCCCTCGCGAGTTCATCGTCTCTGCCGAGCTCTATGTCCCTTGCCCAGCTGCCCTCGGCCTACGCAAGGTCTGCCTCATCCCTCCTCCTGTCTTCCGCTTTTCTCACCGCTCTCCCTAGCCCACGGTTTCACGCCGCACAGCCGATCGCAGAGAGCCCCGTAAATCCGTCGAGGATGTCCCCAAGAAACTCAAAGGTTCGCAATGCACCCCATGACCCATGCTACCCGCTAAGCCAGCCTCTATAGAGAAGTCAAGCTGGATATCGCTCACTCGCTCCCCTCCCGGACCGGTCCAGTGGAGGCCAGCGACGTGCAAGATATTGGACGAAGACGACCACTGCCTCCTGAACATCTATGTCGATGTATGGCATCCCAAGTCGTTATCCCCGCTTGACTGACAAGTGGCCAAGGAAACAATCCTATATCAGACAGTGAACCTTCACATGCTCAACCACACCGACATTCGCTACGCTGATCCGTCACTATTCCTCCGCAAGAATTGCATCGGGATATCCTCTGCCGGGTGCCCTTTTATCTTCCTCCCACTTTTTCTTTCCTGTTAATCCCAGGAATACAGTGCGCAACGATGGAGTCCCGGTCCCGGCACCGAACAAATATATCTTTACTTTGGTGATACAGATGTTTGCAACACTTGGCTCGTTCTCCTTCGATCCTATGCCAGGGCCGAAATATACGGTCAACCATACATTCCTTCAGATGGCGGACTGTATCGCATGTGGCGGCAAGTTGAGCTCACGGTGATGCAAGGACGGAATCTTGGTCATCAGAAGCCCTTCGTCGACGCCAGCGCAAGTTCCTCGACACTCGCCGAAGACTCCAGGATGGAGTCTGATCCCATCGACTTGGATGTCTTCTGCGAAATTCATATAAATGACAATCTTTGCGGTCGAACGACTGTAATCAAGGGAATAGGCTCTCCAGATTGGCACGAAAACTTCTTATTCGCAGATTTGCCACCTTTTGAAGCTCTAGAAGTCTTGTTATGGAGGGAGAAGCGGCTCATGAAACCGACGCTCCTTGGTTCTATCCGCATCGCCCTCACGAATTTTCGCAGAAGTGAAGACGTGGAAGGGTGGTTCCCTGTTATACAGTCAAGTGGTATTTTGACTGGTATTCAGGTCGGTGAGATACGCATGAAGCTCAAGGTTCATGAGTGGGTCGTCTTCTGTGTCGTCTGTGTTATGTGTCTTTCCAAGCTCCGCTCATGTCCGCCGCAGAGAGATTATTCTCACCCACTCCAGTTACTCTGGTGTGCTCACGGTGAGATATGAAGCTGTCGCTGAGGTCAGCTTGGCCATTCATTGTTCCTGTGCTTTAGGTGCTCGATACACGCAACGTTTTGGAGTGGATGAGCGACTTCGAGCGCAAGCTGCAACTGCGTACTTTGTCTGAACAATTGATGTTCATCGCCATTGCCAAGGGCGTCGTCGTCGAACATATTATTGAATATGCGGATCGTGAAGTAGACGGCACGCCCAGCTGTAAGACTTAGTTCCCATTCCGAAAGTATATCTTGCACATGATTTTCCCAGCACACAGTACGCTCTTTCGAGGCAATACTATATTTACGAAGACGATGGAACTTGCAATGGCTTTCTACGGGAAGGAGTTTTTGGAGGCGAGCATTGGAAGAATTATTCGTCAAATTTGCTTCGACAAGATAACTATTGAAGTTGACCCAAATCGTAGCGGCAAAAGCCTCAAGGACGTCGAGCGTGGGGCTGAACAGTTGGTGGAATGGTGTCAGATAACATGGGACTCCATCTATGCCCATAGGGGCGATTGCCCTCAGTATGTACTTGTTCAAACGCACCACTTCTTCACTAACGTGGTTACTGCTCAGTGAAATGCGCAGGTTGTTTGAACACATCCGGAAGCTTGTTGAGGATCGGTATAAAAAGAAAGATGGACACGACACCCAGAACAGAGAGCTTCCCTGGCAGAGTGTCTCCGCCTTTTGTTTCCTTCGCTTCTTCGTACCTGCTATCCTACATCCGCACCTGTTTGGGTTAACGCCAGGTAATTCAACAATTCACGTCCTGGAGGTCATACTTACGTCATGCAGGACTGCCCAGCGCTACAGTACAGCGTAGCCTCACGTTGATTGCTAAGGTCATACAGAGTTTAGCCAACCTCAACGCCGTAAGGCTGCGAACCTTATCTCGTCGAATGCAACTAACATGGACATATGGCTCAGACCGTGCAAAAAGAGGATTACATGCGTGGGGTCAAGAATTTTCTTAAGCAAAATCTCTCAGCGATGGTGGATTACATTCTGGTTGTCTCCACGCCGATCCATGATACGTACAACCCTCACTCTGGTCACCCCGCTTTCAGTCATCAACGGCTCGAAGTCGTGAATTCCTTGCATCAACGGGGGTCGACCATCCCGATTCTCGAGAGAGAGGCTATCCCCCTTCTTCCTCACGTCCTCGATATACCGAGACACCTTGCGTGCGTCAGTTCATCCTTAATGCGCAGCGCAAGACTCGTTGGTTCAAGGGTCAGCTTGGTTGAAGGAGACCATCTGTCCGAT
>JBBPLK010000026.1:6437-25231 GCA_038089735.1 Exsudoporus frostii
ATCCGGTCAAGTTCAGTGACAGTGCACCATGTCCAAAGGTCAAGTTCATCTGGTCGTCCGTCCATTTCCTTGTCCGGCCGTCCAGTAGCCTCATCCACGTCCTTTTAGCGTCTCTTGATTGGTGCTGGAAAGGCATCCCCAAGTCCTCCCGTCGGCCCAGCGCTCGGCGCGCGCGGTGTCAAATCCATGGACTTTTGTAAAGAGTTCAACGCCAGGACCGCCCACATTGAACCCGGCGTCCCTATTCCCACCATGATTCACGTCCAGCCAGACAGGACATTCGCCTTTATCACAAAAACACCTCCAACCACCTACCTCCTCAAGCAAGTTGCCGGCCTCGAAAAGGGCCCTGCCCGTCCCGGGCACGAAACAACTGGCACCATCAGTCTCAAACACGTGTACGAAATCGCCAAAATCAAGGCAAGAGATGAACACCTCAGGCATCTCAAGTTAGAGTCGATCGCGAGCACTGTCATTGGTACCGCAAGAACGTTGGGACTTGAGGTCGTGCCGTGACCCGGCCCGAGCTGTTAGGTACGTCCTTGCCAACATCGTGGTCTGTCGGCTTATCATCTGTCCCCGATGACACAGTCCGGCCGTCTTATCAATCTGTCCTCTTCCCCACCCCACCCCCACCGCGATCCCCATCCCCGACGCATGTGTCAACCCGTAGTTAGCCACTTGTAAAGTCTACTTGCCAGTTGCTGCAGTACGCGTATCCCGACATTCCCGACATGATGTATTGGGCAAGATTAATGAACAAGCGCGAGTGCGTTGTACAAGGTTAAGTTCATGCACCTCATAATCAAATTCACATTTCATAATGGCGAGTCTCCGGTGCCCGTATACCGAGAGCCAACATACACTGCTTCCATCTGATCTAGCCTGACCGTTCCATGTCATGGTCATGTTCCGCCGTCCAATCGTTGGTTCCATCTTTCTCCTCCGAATGACCTTACCGGAATCTTGCCATGCTGCTGACACGCTTTACTCGCCCAGTTTCACCACACCTTACCCGCACTCCTTCGACACGTTCTTCTCTTCTCGCTCGCCACTGTCCCATTCCTGCCTTTTCTAGTCGCTTCCCTCATGCGTGTACTTTCTCAAGCACGTGAAATTCATCTTTCTTCCTGTTTATTGCCACGATTTGTACGTCTTTGAATATTCTTGTTCGAGGTTCTCACCTTGGATGCCCTTCTAAACTCTCGGTTATCCGTAGCCCATCAGCCATCGTCTTATCTCTTGAATGGCAAGTCTCGTGTCAATTCCAGCGTGCCACTACGACGCCAATCCGCATGTTCCATGGGTAAATCAGCGCTTATGCTCAACGCGTGTTGTTCCTCGATCACGTCGGCCTCGACTTGACTGCCGCATCGGACTTTACTCCACTCAAAAGACTCCAGAAACTTAATGAATCTGGCTTCTCGCGGCAACACGTTTGTTGCCTCATACTCATCCTTGATCTGTCACAACAATGTCCACGTTGCGATAAATTCGTCATACTGCGTAAAAAGAAAAAGAAAACAAGACTATTTTGTGAAATGTTATTCAAAACTCGCCCTATAAAGAGTCCATCCTACCCACCCAGTGCTCTGTAGAGTTGGCTCAGCCTACCTCCCCTTTCCTCAGAAAGCATCCCCGTCATCTTTCTACCCTCGTAATGGCCGCTTCGACGAACGATGTTTTGTCCTGGACAAACCAAGATCCCCGTGAAAGCCAACTCTTCAATACGTGGGGTGTGCTCTACCGCTTTGCGGTTCAGTGCTTTCCTTGCACCTTTGTGTCGGCGATCCTGACGACCCGCCGCAGACCGTAGTGAGCAGCAGCGGGCAAAGCACCACCACTCTGTGGCGGGCGGTGCGCGCTAACAGGGAGGATCGCGTTGCGAAGCTCGAGTGGGCTTCCAACGGCGGTCTTGGGCGAGCAGTGATCGGCAAGGTAAGGGAAAGAATCGGCGAAAAATACATGCACGTTGTCTGATCAATATTTATCTGAAAGAACGCGGTCCCGATGTCCGACCTCGTCCGCCCTGATCCTCGCTACCCGGTATGTTATAATCTGCGCAACACCTCTGATGCAACGCTCATCGCGTGACTAGGGCGCACGGATTTTCAACGCGCCCGATGGCCTACAATATCGTTGGCGGCCGTCTTCCAGCACCCCTGACGTTTTGGTATGTTCCGAGCCCGTCAGCTTGCATGCACTGACGGTACACTCGCAGCTAGAGGATCCCGCAGGAAATGTTGTCGCCTTCTTCCGGCCCACGAGGGCCACCCGGTATCAGATCGGGGATGTCTACGGGGAGCTGCACTTTCTCCGGAACGCGGGTGCGGGCACGATAGTGAGGTTCCTCTCCAGGAGTCACGTCATTGTACTCATGTTCCTTGACCTTAGACACACCCACCCATGATGGACACGGTTACGGTAACAGCCATGCTTTACCGATTTTGCCAGGCATTTGGTCTTTGACGTCGCACTCTCCCCCATCCACATTGTAAACTAGATCGGAGACACGCTCTCATCATACCTATCCACGGTGACCTGTACATGTGTACTATAATTGACATGCAATGCACAAATTTTCACCCGAAACAGCCGGTGTTCCTTTTACGCAGTCAGATGATGCTAGCATGACGCCCCCATCCATGTCACGCAACACGGGTTTTACGCCACACGTGGGGAAACACGATGCACGGACAAATTTCTTACAAGTCAGAGCGACGACATTCATTCACGATCAATCGGCTGATAACAAGCACATAAAGTGATCTTTGGTGCGTGCTCACAGCTTGGCCCCTCCAAGGTTCTCCTGTTCACCCGCTGTCACAGCATCAATGACCTCATCGACCTTGCGAATGACCCATTCTGTGCCCTCGTCGCTGGCAAGGAATTTGTCTTCCTCGTTCAGGTTCTCCTCATAACGAGCCTTGAGGAGACCGAAGACATGACTGGTGAGCTGAGGACCGACTCTTCCTTCGGCTCGAAGTGTAGCGATTCCGACAACCGAGCCCAAAGCCCGAGTGAGATTGCCTTGCTCCAGGTCTCCTCGCGGCAGAGGGGACAGGATCGTGCCGTAGGCCTGGATGATAAACGCTAAATAAAGATGCAGATTTAGTATTCATCAAACTCGAGGCACGTCATGTAAACGAGGCGATGCGACAGATTGTCATCAAACGGAGAAGGGGGGGGGGAGATAAGACCACGGGGTAAGATGGAAATGAATACGTACTGATGAAATCGGGATGAAGTGCCCCCAATTTGTTGTACAACTTGACAGCATGAGGTTCATAGATGGACTTCCACAAGTCCATACCTCTTTGGATGGTTGCCTCGATGTTCTCTGCGCTGGCTTCCCTGCGTGCGAGAAACGCTAGCGCCTCGTGCCGGCTATGTGATACTAGATCTCTTCTCACCTGTTTGAGTTCTTTCGTAACGCAGCGTATACGTCGTCTTCCAGCGCGTCCTTTAAGCCCGTCAAGGACAGGATCGTCTAAATTACAGTTCGTTTTTATCAACTCTCTAGGAGTGAAAGCCTTGCTCCTTTTCTTCTCGCATAGACTTACCCGAGGTACGCCAACGAAGATGACGCTCTTCAACGCGGCCTCGCGCATCATGGCAGCTCTGTTCACGGCTTCGGTAAAGCTTCTTCGTGTCTCAGGCAGGCTGGGGTCGGTCCTAGTTATGAACCGATACAGGTGTCCCACAGACGCGGGTCTGTTGGTGGTAAGGAGTGTGCATGTCTGTCATTTCGGGCTCGATGGGGTGCTATTCAATTAGCAAAAACCGTGTACTCGCCGAGAGTACAAGCCAACCATTCTCTGCCTTCCGTTCCCTGGCCTCGTTGAGCGTGCTCGCGAACACGCGATGCAGCCTTTCCGCGGGAGGACTAGGCCATGCCTCTGGGTTGCGCAACGTCAAGAGTTGCCTGACCACGGCGGGGAGGTGTTTGACCATTTCCGCGCTAGAAGATGAGAGAGATGGCGTGTCCGCCCTCTTTTTATGTGACGGAACGAATGGGAATATTTTCCCGCCCACAAGCCTCGTGACGTTGTTCAGACACGGTGGGTTCTCCTGCGGCAAATACACAAAAGATGATTGCAATTTTCAATGACCTTGTTCAACAAGTTAGATCGTCGGCAACATATGTATCCGGCACAAGACATGAAGCGCAACGAACAAAGCACGCATAATTATGCGTGAGCAAAGAGCATAACGAGCAAGAAAAAGAAAAGAAAAAGCGTCTACAAAGTGGAGGGTATCAGGATGAATGTTCCACAAGTTACAAGTAAATCCTCATTACTCTAGAAACCTGGGGTATCAAAGTAGTAGTAGGCCAGAGCCGTGGGAGTGCCATCGGAGTTCAGCAAAGCGTTATTGGTATCGACACCTTGAAGGTCGTTCATAACACCTGAAATCTTGTGAGTTGATATAGAACGAAGTAGCGAAGGGGATTTACCAAAGGGGCATGCCATTTCGAGCCACGAAGTGCTTTGGGCAAAGCTAACAACCTGTCCAGCAAAGTCCCAAACTTCATCCATGGTTGGTTGGCCGCCTTCGCCAGAGTAGTTCTTCGGAACGAATTAGTAGACACCCCATGTCATGCGATAGGTGAGCAAACCTGGTCAGCAAATTCGGTAATCCAAACGGGCAGATTGTAAGTGTTATGGAGCGTAGTGGCATACGAGGCAAGATATGTTGCGTTGGTGGTATAAGCGTGGAAAGCAATTTTATCAATCTGGGAACAAAATCTAAATGATGCGACTTGTTGCTATCCCACATGTGACGTACAGTGCATTGGGTGCAATTACCGAAGAAGTCCTGATACCACTGAAGGCCACTATCATCGTCCGTGCAAGCAGGGGAGACAAGTGTGTAACCCAAATCTTTGAGAGGTTCAAGGTACGTCATCCAAAGGCTGGCAGCATCCTGAGGTAGTATGTTGGACTGGGAGGGCTCATTGGGCCTGGAGGGCGGCTAAGAATGGGCGACAAGAGGAACGCAGAAATAACCCACTCATTCGGACCAGCGGCAAAAGTGGCGTAACCCTCGACGACCGTCTGCTGGAATTGCGAGACCTGATTTGTACCCCAGAGCATCGGCATAAATGCTAGTCCATCAAGGTTGCTGGGCGCCACCGGGCCCCAATTGTAGAGACTAGAGACGGATGTGGTATCAGCGGATCCCAAAAGGGAGGATGAGACTTACAGTGAGACTTGGGAGAGGGAAGCAAAATTTGGCAAGACCGAATCATCAGCGCCCCAGGCAATACACCCTTTTTTAGTTGCACCAGTGGAGGTGGGGCTCGGAGCGGCGGAAGTTGTGGAAGGGGCTGGAGGGGGTGTAGTCGAAGTGGGAGTGGAAGTGGGGGTAGGAAGAGGAGAAGAGACGAGAGACGAGGATGGTCTGGGATTGCAGCGACCGGATGAGCTGGGGGCGGAAGAGTCGCTGCGCTTGCGCTTGGCAATGGCGTCGTGAGCGTGGACGTGACGGGCGACTTGGGCACGGTCGGCGACGAGGGCGTTGACGTGGAGAGGGCCGGAAGAAAGAGCGACGAGGGCAACGAAGGCAACGAGGGCGAGCAGGCTGGGTGCAGGCATGGGTAAAGAGAGTGGACCTGTAAACGAGTGCAGTAAGGTAGCCAACGCGACGAGGGATCCATTATATGGGCTCACATTATGTAATAACTCCCACGGACCCACGGACCACCGCTCGATGACACGACAACGACAGCGACAGCAGCAGCAACGGCGACGACGACGACAACGACGACAACGAGGACGATAGCTACGCGTACGGCTGGTGTGAAAGTGATGCAGTCCGAGTGTTTGTTTGCGTAATAATACTCTCCGTCCCGTACAAATAAGGCCGCGTGCCCGCTGCACCGTCTTTTCTTCAACCTCCAAGTTTGACACAAAGAATCGGTTCATCCATCGTTCATCCCCGCGTCCATCCCCCCCAAAGTTCCATTAGTTCATCCTCTCAAAATGTCCGATGCCCAAGCCGCCCAGGTCACTGAAAATGGCGTGCCTCCGGCTACGCAAGACCCTCTCATCGAAGAAGCACCCGGTTTCAAGGTACTGCTCCCAGATCCGCACTCTCATTTCCTCATCCTATCTCTTCCAGGTCTTCGCTGGAAATCTTGCGTACTCCACCACGGATGAAGGGCTGAAGACTTTCTTTGCACCCGTACGGAGCGACATGTAATTACCATCGTGTGCTTCCTGTTCCTCCCCCGCTCATCCTCCCTAGCATCTCAGCACACGTCATCCTGCGCGGTGCCCGCTCCGCAGGTTATGGCTTTGTCGCCGTGTCCAGCGCAGAGGCTGCCCAAAAGGCAGTCGAGTCCCTCGACGGACAGGAACTCGATGGCCGCAAGGTCATCGTCGAGATTGCCAAGCCAGCCGAAGAAAAGGACAAGGAGAAGAAGGAGAAAAAGGCCAAGAGACGTCCAGGCAGGCGCGGTGCCAAGGCCGTGCCCGGCGAAGTCACCGAGGCCGAGGCGAATGGCGACGTCAAGACGGATGACGCTGTTGCTGCTCCCGGTACCGACGGAGCAGCCAAGCCCAAGAAAAAGAAGAAAAAGACCGCTGTATGTCTTTTTTTTCGCTTGATCCTCATCCCCCGCCTTTCTCATCACGCTCGTTTAGCGTAAGCCAAAGCGCAAGGCTACTGCTCCTGCAGAAGACGAGGAGGCCAACGATGCACCCCCTGCCGAAGATGTAACTGACGCCCCTCCCGCCAAAAAACAGCCTCGCACAAGAAAACCCAGAGCACCACGTCCCCATCGCCCAGCCGGTGAAGATCCAGTTGGCGAACCCTCCAAGACTATGTTGTTCGTCGCCAACCTTGGCTTCAACATCGATGAAGACGGTTTGTCCGCCCTCTTCACCGAGGCCGGCATCAATGTCGTCTCTGCCCGCGTGGTCCGCAGGAAGTTTGGACAGCCTAGGAGAAGCAAAGGTTATGGCTTCGTCGACGTTGGCAACGAGGAAGAACAAAAGAAGGCCATCGAGGCAATCCAAGGCAAAGAAGTTGGTGGCCGTGCCATTGCTGTCAAGATCGCTGTCAATGCCACCAAGGAAGAGGAAGCTGATAACGCCGACCCCGAGGCTGACGCAGACGTTCCAGCGGCCTGAACGCCCTCATATGATCATAACCACAGATCCCTCTCTTGGCTTCATTATTATTTAACGCACACCCGAGTGCCAGTTTACCGTCACTTAGTATTGTTCTTTTGCTAAGTTTTCTGCGATTTTCACGAGTCAAGTAGTTCACTCTCCGTGTCGGCGGTCTGGTACTGTTTTCTTCTACAAACTTGTAGTGTCGCTTTCGTCAACCCGATATGCGACTTGCTACGTACTTTCATGGCTATTGATGACCCGTTCATGTCCACAGAAAACGCGTCAGTGCGAGCGTCTGATGTTTGTTCGCCGTATTTGTTCGTGCTGCATCATGTCAGAGGAGGACTATCTGTCTGACAAGTTCCTCGTCGAGGCTGTTGCTTTGTCTTCTCCACCAAAGACATACGCTCAAAGACGTCAAGAATCTCTGAAACAGAGTCGTATCAAGAATGAACAGAACCGACCCAAGAGTCGTCGCCAGCGCGAGCAGGAATCAAGGGAAGAGGGTCTCCGCAAGAGCCTCTTTGAGCGGGTGAAAGAAGACAGCGAAGGAGGAAAAAACAAGGCACTGGGGATCATGCTCAAAATGGGGTTCAAGATGGGCCAATCTTTGGGTCAGAGGGAGGGCTCGCCAGCCCGTGAGGGTACTTCTTCCCCCGACCCCTCGGGGAGCGAAACAAGAGAATCACTATCTGAGCACACAGAACGAGGAAATATATCACCAGCTTCAATACACAGAGCTGAGCCGCTCCCCCTGAATGAATGGACAGGTTCGTCGTGATGCACCTATCATTGCACGCCCTGTTTCATCTTGGTTGTAGGCAAGAGGGGCATTGGACTAGGGAAACGCACAAGGTCTCCCGGTGCTTCCGATCGCTTGGCAAAGATGGCTGAAGATGCCGGTAAAGAGACCTTTCGAGACTTCAATCGTCGCGAATACGAGGAAAGGCGCGCGGAAGCGCGTCTGACCCCTGCTCAACGGACTTGTACGACCCTTGATGAAATGGCCGGAATCACAGTCAGTGTTCTGTTCATGTCTTGCGCCTCGATGTGTGTTCATTTGTTCTGCCATCACCCATCAGTTCAATGTTCTCTGGATCAATCCTAATGACGTTGATTCGGTCCCCAAGGGCTTGATGGACGCCCTTGTGGAGTACACACAAAGCATCTCTCTGGTACCCTCCGGGAGTGGTAACGAAGCGACTCGCTTACGGGATCAGATGCGCGCAGATGCACTGCAACCCGTTGCTGGTGACGAAGACGATAACGCGTCAAACGATCACAACGGGATGAATAAGGCAACACAACAAGAGGACTTTCCGGTAGAAACGGTCGAAGAAGCTGCTCACTTTTTCCGTCTCAGGGTATGTCGAAATGCTTTCTCCCTGCAGAGTCGACTGACTTTCGCCAACACAGCCTCGAGATCGGCTGAGCTTAGTCTTGACATACCTTCGAGACAAATATGCATATTGCTTTTGGTGTGGGACGAAGTACGAGGATGATGATGACCTGGAGGAACATTGTCCTGGTCCCAATGAAGATGATCATGACTGACGTCGAGCACTTGGGAAAGAGCGACCATGTCCAAATATCAGAATGTGTAAGGAACGCGTGCTATTGATGATGTACAAATGAGAGTCCAGGGATCGTAGAATAGAATATACATATAGTCCGTGACGGGGGAAGTAAGGAGCGCGTGTACTAGCTGCCACAAGTGAGAATACGTACGAAGATAGTTTGTTTTTTTGCCATTTATCAAGGATGATCTAGGCAGAGACCACTATCCGTCAATGAAAAACGGGAGCAGGCAAAAGTGATGGTAGGACAATGGTTTCAGGTCGATCAGCATGTACTCGATGAGGAAAGGTTGCCGTTATCGGAGAACTCTGCGGTGTTCTACGACGAGCGTAACTTGAGATGGGAGTAGTAGCATGTAACTCCCGAGAATTCTTGGCAGATTGCAAGGGGGAAGGCTTGTTTCGAGCGGGTGAAGAAGACAAGCGTGGGGAGGCAGACTGAGGAGACACATGTCAGATCCGCGGATCACAAAGGGGAGTTTAATCGACATACCCTCCGCCTGTTTTCCACTTCTTCAACAGATGGGGCCAGTGCGGGGCTACTCTGTCTAGCAGAGGACTATACATACGTTTAGAGAAACCATCGCGAGACTGGGACGGAGTACTCACGCTTGGGGAAATATAAGGCGAAAACCGGACGGCTCGTAGACGGGAGGAGCCATGCCGCCGATCTACCTCCACGTCTCGGGAGATGGATTCGGAGGATATAATGAAGGATGGCGATGTCGGGCTGCAGCCTGGATTTGAACTGCCAAGAGAGGACACGGAGGAACAGGAGCCTGAGCGAGAACGGGGTGTGGTGATGCGGGGAGGAGAGGGCTTTACATCGTTGTCGAGACCGAGAGAAGCCATGAGTTCGATAAAGGACGGAAGTGCACTGGCCATTTGGGCGGAAATGGGGACGGGTGTGTGTTGTCGTAAAGGCGGCCTTGGAGGGTGGAGGAAGGGCATAGTTATAAGTAAGGCGCCTTGGAGACGGCCCACGGTTGTCACGTATGAACGGTCGTCAAATCCACGAGCGTAACCTTCCACTGTAGGCGTTGTCCTCCAGCCTGCACGGCCAACAATAGGAACCTAAACTGGTCGGCAAGGTGATCATCCCTCACTGGGGCAATTAACACAGCTTTCCCGTCCCGGTTCGGAACCGGGCGTCGAGAGTTACCCTGCGACAGAACAAACCCAAACAAGAAGAAGCAGCCAAGGGTGTGAAGAGGGTCAAAGAGAAACCGACCTGGTGGACGTGGTTGTCTGCTAGATTGTCGTCCTGGGCAACCGAGCACTGCGCCGTGATTATGGTGATTACCAACGCGCCGTCTCCATAACATAGAGCCTGCGAGGTCAAAATGAATGGGGCTGTGCAACGTGCGATGTCACGTGTCACACCGCTCTCGTTCAAGCACCATGAACCAGCCAAGTCAGCCAAATACGTCTGGCGGGGGTGCAGGTTTCGCTCAAAATCCCCGTCAGGAGATGGAATACATTTGTGCAGGTAGCCTCATCTGCCTATGCTGGCGCCGTTGGATTGTCTGACAAACATCCAAAGATTGTGGCGCTAAAAATGAGATAAAATCAAGGGAGCCCATCCGTTGTCGAGAGTGTGGTCACCGGATCATGTACAAGAAGAGGACGAAAAGAAGTAAGCCTCCCCTATCTCTGCCGGTACATCCGTTAAGCTTTTCCCCAGTGGTCCAGTTCGAGGCACGGTGATCCCTGTCGCTGTCGGGTACTTGAGCGCTGAGCTGGTTGCTTTGCGGTGCAATCACACATTCGACTGTACTGGTCTATAATCCAACCCCACGCATAATGTTTAGCTGGATATGCCAAGGCTAGAAGAGTGCGAGTGGCATCGGATGTATGGTACGCACAAAAGTCTCTTTTAGAGCAATACCAGCAACATATTTCCATGAATGGAATGGAAGAGCGTTCGAAATCAAACCGACATCTATCCATCTATACTGGTGTCCATTGGGCCAAGATTTTGACATTCACTATGTATGGTCAGCACCTCGACAACTACGGATCATTGCAAGGATCCTAGAGATATCTAAATACGAGCATAAGCTATGAATGATTACATTAATGTACTACCCCGCTCTAAGACGAAACATCGGGGAGACTAATAGCTACTTACAATTCTGTAATAGTTAATGATTTACCAAGTGGCAATTTGCTCGTATGACAAGAAAAAAAGATCGCTAACCTCACCACTTCCCCAGACTTTTGAACCAAATGTTCAGAAAGCAAGTTACAACAATGCGGTCCAGGATGGTGACGCAGCGAGGAGCGACATTAAGTTTTCTATCCTCCCCAGACCACATTGCTACATGCTTATCCTTTGAGTCGACACACTGAACACGACGCTTGTGTTACCAGTTATACGATGATGAAAGAAGAGTGACACTCACAAACATATCGCTTCCATTTTCTCCGAGTCTCCACTTGTACTCCATTCCAGATGCCTTAAACCGCCGGGATCTACTCAGCCATATCTCAGTACACTCTCGAACACTGCATGTTTCAGGAACTTACTGGCCACCGTTCTTTGTTTTGCGCAGGTCTTTGACAGAGACCTAGAAGCCGGAATAATCATGGCGGATGTGCACGGCGCAGGACGCGAATTACCTCGTCTACGCCAAACCACACCATGGCGTTTAAAGTGGAAAACCATTCTACGTGACCAGCCGTCTCAAATACCAAGGTATCTAGATTCTTGCGGTGGAAGGTCGTTGTCCCCATAGAGTGACCAGTTAATGGATGCGAGAACTGAGGAAGGGCGTTTCAGTGTCAAGTCAGAGGTAGGAAGGCCAAAGAAACTACCTTGTAGAGCTCCAACTCCGCCGCGGCATTTTCTATCACCTGTAACACGCGAAAGGTACGCATGTCCGTGCTGGTATCGGTGCTGGAAACAAAGCGGAGTACAACGTTAGACTCGGCCATATCAACGTGAGCGGTGTGAGATGTAAAACGTGTAGAGCAGACTTTCACTGGTTTACAGAGATTTTTCAGTGTTAGCGGATCGATTCAGGTGGACAATTTTATGGCGTACGATTGCTTTGGATTTAATAGACCCGAATAAATATGCAGACAGTGTTTGATCCGAGTATAAACTGTTTTAGGAATGAACTCGGTTTAATCGAGGAATGCGAAAAGGATACATGCTTGCTGTCTGTATCTTGCAGTCGTTATTTGTACGTGATGCCACGACCAATGCACGTTAAATTCAGGAGAACGATGAGGTCACGGAAGGGAGACCTGAGAGTAAATCGTTTGCTAGCGACCAGGAGCTCGCCGTGTACATTCTCTTGGTACGGGTGACGAGGATACGCGTGCCAGTTCTGGAAACCACGTCGAATAATATTTTCGTCGACCGAAATAGCGGATTCACTGTATCAGTTGACGACCGGTTCGGTTTTCGGTCACCAGGCTGAGTCAGACACATAAAGTTTGTCCACTTCGGTTCCTGAAGGCTTGCATGGGATAAAGTCCGTGGGCGCCTCGAAGGAAGGACCTCAGTCACTATATTGCAACTGGACGATTCCCCACGTCGTCGACAATGGAGCCCGATCGAACACGACATTCATGTATTTAATCATGACTGAAACTATCCTAATGGTATCCCCCCGTGGAGTATCACAATACAACCATTTTTTGAGCACACATCGAACATAAGATTACGACCAAAAAAAGTTTGGACCTGCTAAAAATGATCCGAGTGCTAATAGTCCCTCAGGTGGTAGGACACTTACAAACTATTAGGCATGGAATTAAGGGGTAAATTCAGACATTGATAACGAAGATATGAGCATTAATTAATGTCTGCCTAGTGTATACCCATATCTCAGTGCTTGTGGCAAGGCAGGAGTGGAATGGGATAGATGCAACTGCATTTGAGAGTCTGTCATATGTCATGACCGGAGTAGTGGCTGTTTATTTGGCTGCTTAATAAGTGAAAATGGCAGCAAAACCATCATCTTCGCTGGAACGTCATAAATTTGGAGGGCAGGCATAGCAGCGCTTTCCGGCATCCCGAGGCCGGTCTACACGAACGAAATTCACTTTGTCGGTGGAAATTATTATTATTTATTTGTACATATTCAAAAATAAGTAATAATAATAATTTTCTGCTACATATAGCCAATAATTGGTTTCTGCGCACCTGTGCAGCCCATGCGAAACTCTGCCTGGGGGTTAAGGTTAGGTTACCAGCAAGACCTCAATGACCAGCCAACATGCAACCAACATCGACATGTGGAATTGTGCGCAGGTGAACCGCGAGGATCGGACCTGCACGAATTCCTTTCCCCTCTGGCAGCAACTGTCGATAGGGTTGAAATCTGTTGCGCTCAAGTCAAGCTAAGACCGCTCAAACATTTTCTTGCATGCCGTGCCTGCCGACCCCACTGGTTAAGGTTGGGTTACGGAAAAGTGAAGCCAAGGTTTCTCACGAGCAGCGATTAATTTTCGACGATTGTTGCCCTACAAACTTGTCCCCTTCGGATCCAAGAATAAAATTTTCAGAGAAAAATTTAGTGTGCCGTTGAGCTTGAATAGCGAGCCCAACAGTTCGTGAAGCGGGTGTGAACAGCTTCCGTAAGTAGAATGCCAAACAAAGGCTAATATTACATCACTGATGGCAGTTCCCGGGGCAGATTGCGCTTACTCATCTGAACCAGGGTCGATTTATTAGGTCCGAATGGTAACAGGATATACAACACGCAGTCAAACAACACCCGCGTGGAAACAACACTTTATCCAAGATCTCAGCAGGGATATAAACTTTTTCAAGGATTCAGTCGGCGCATCCAGAATTCGTGCACCATAGAAACCAGTTGGGGTTAAACTGAAGACTGTCAAAGGGCGGTAGGTAAAGTTGACACCAATCAGAACATCTTGGGTGTCGGCAATTATAATGTCTAATGCGGTACCGACTACGGAGGACACGGCCGGTCGTTTGCGCCGGCGCCTGCCTTTTCTGGGTGGACATGTCTTCCCAATGGGGACACAGCGGGGGTCACTGCCACCATCTGCCGTTTCACTGCCACGCAGATGCGTCAGCCGGCAGAAGATGACTGACCACTCTGGTCTCCCAACGTTGACAAGTTCATAAAAAAACAAAGACATTTACACGACTTCTGGCGATACTTGTCCCGTTTCTGACATTCGATCTCTTTGACGCCACCCATTGCTATGCCTGACGACACTTCAAGGAGTCTCTCTGGTGAACCTGACCTTGTGAGCATGACCCATTCAGAATGTGTAATGACATTAATCCCGTCAACCGTCTACGTAGGATTCAGACAATGACACTCAGTCTTATGCCGAACAGGACTCTCGGAGCTTGGGTCCGGGCAAGCCAGGAAGAAAGAAAAATCCAAAGTAAGTCCTTCATCCCGACCACATGCCGATATTCATTTTTTTTTCAAGCTCCCAAGCCGCTCGGAGAGACCAGAATCGCATAGCTCAACGGGAGTTTCGCCTCAGAAAACAACAGAGGGTACGTCGTCTGGTATAGCGATTGGTCTCCTCGTTAAGTAGTTGTGTCCATCTAGATACGTGACCTCGAAGCTCGCGTGGAGCTTCTTTCTGGCTCTCAGGACGAAGCATTCACCGATCTGCGAGCTATGCTCAAAGGTCCGTAATCATGTTTCTGATGTTTTGACGTTGGCGTTCATCTCCGTTCCCAGACCTCATGGCAGAAAACCTGACTCTACGTAATTTACTCAAGAGTGTTTCTGGGTTTATCGCCGAAGGGGGGGGTGGTATGATACAGAAGCTCGGTTTTGAGATGCACGAATGGACTGCGTACCTCGACAAGGCGGAAACCGACACCGCTTGGGAGAGCTTTCAGTCGCGCAGGCACTCCAGAAAGACAACGCAGTTGTCAAGTGCAATGTCGTCAATGTTGGGACCACAATCCAGCGCTTCAAAGCGTGCTCTTGAAGACGATGCTCCCAGCGCTGATCGTTTCAAGAAATCCAGAACTTTGAGTGGTGACACTTCTGTGGAGCGGCCCGACAGTTATCATCTGCTTATGCCAATGAGTTCCACCGTACCTCCTCCCCCTCATCCGCCGGCACCTTCTATGTATCCTTCGGCCGCACGATCGCCACAAGAAAATATATTCTCAGAAGTGCTCCGTAATGGCCACGGGAACTCGCCTGTCTTCATGGCACCCACTCCCTCCGGTACCCCTGCGCATTATCCCACCCCTTCGACGTCTAGTACTTATTCGTCATACATGCCGCCCATGGGTATTGGTGTTGACCAGGGAATGAACTCTTTACCTTATCCGCCCAATAAGAACGGGGCAGTAACCTCCCAGCAACGTATCCTTCCTACCCCACAGAGTGACGAACCAGATGATGAAGAAGCATCGTCACTGGAGTTGCGAGATCCCAAAAAGATTGAAGCCTTCAAGCTCATCAAGTATGCGACCCCTTCAAGGCTATGTCTACTTGCAACTTATCGTCATTTTTCAGGTACCATCTCGAGAATTACATGAGAAATAGTGCCTATTGCTTGCCATCTTCCTTGCGCCCTACGCTGGTACAAAGGTAGATTTCTTACTTTCTGTCCCGTATTCTGGGTCTGTTTGCTGATCGATTGGCTCTAATAGGACGATCAATCATGGTGCGTTTCTACGTCTCTATTGAGTGACGTACGACTCCTGACACAAAACAGAGAGTGTTATCGATCGCATAGTTCATCCTGGATTAAGGGATCGTGTCATTCTTCTGCGAGGTTAGGGGCACGGTCTGTACCGCGAATGGATGGACTGATGTTATTTCAGGCCAGTTCTCTTTGACGGATTGTATTTTTGACTACAAGAAAGCGATTAAGTTGCACGGGGATGATGTTCTTGCGCACAGTAACTGGGAGTTGGCAGAATGGTGGTTGCGAAAATACTCGTCAGGACAATATCCTGTTCTACAATCGTCGTGGGTGCTAACTTTCCACAGGTACTTGATTGAGAATACCACGCTGAATATATGCAACCGCTGGAGGCGAGAACGAGGCGAGAGTGAGCTCACGATGTCCGATATTGGTGCCCAGGGCGATTCTCCGGCTTCCTGAATTAATATCCTGTTCCATGTATTCTAAAAGTCTAGCTACCTTTTCGAAGGGATAAATAATATATATTCGCATGTTGTGACGTATCCGCTCAGACTCCGGTACTCGTAGCAAGCCTAATGAAGGTGTTGTCAGACACATCGTTTTGTCCCAGGAACATACGATCCTCACTAGGACGAAACGATATGAACGATCACCAGGAAGCTTTCTTGATACCCGGTATCTCATTGTTCAATGCCTTGAGCCGGAATTGAAACTAAGAAGGTGTCTCAGTAGGAACAGGCCAACAACCGAGGTGCTCAAAAACACACCCTGCATAGGCCAAATTCGCTCATAACACCCCGCCCTCGCCCAGACTCGGTACATCGGTTGACCACGGACGTTGGGCGAGTATACCTCCCAAAAGAGTTGAGTTGCAACTGGGCTTGGTGACGGACATGGGGGGGCAACGTCTCATTGCGAGCGACATAGAGATATGCTCGGCGCATCACCTCGTTCTCCATGACGCCGCTGCGCGCTTTCACGTCCCGAAGGACGCGAATGTTGGGACGAAAGTTTGGCATGTCGTATGGGATTCATCAACCTCGGCGACGCTGTTTTCGGACGACTCGAGCCAAACAACCGTCAACTGAAAAAGGTGCAGCCTCGGAAGAAGACGGCTTTCATCTCACACAACCACCGCCCAAAGAAGGGTGGCTATGGGTGGGTTGTCGCTGGTACTTGCGTGTCTTACTTCCGTTCATGCTGATTGCTGTCCGCAGCCCAAGAATGCACCGTATTCATCGCATAACACATCGTCGCACATTTATCTCGACCCTCTTCGGGCTCACTTTCTTTGCCTCAGTTTTGACCGTTTCCGCGTCGGACGTTCTACCATGCCCTGTGCGGCCCGACCGGAACTATCACGCGGACAGTGAACGGAAAGCACAAGGTGGATCACGAGTGGTTGTGGAGAAGAGGCCCAGACGCTGGATACAAGAGAGGGCTGTTACCGAGTGTTGACTGTCTGCAACATCATCCGTTAAGGATTAATGTACGGGTTCACGTTGACCACCTTGTCTCAGAGGTCTCGAACGGTGCTGAATCTGTTAATCCCGTGGATATGGTCTGATCGTGTATAAGAAAACACGCTGGTACAGTTCCGTGTGGTCTGGGGGTATGTACTCGATGTTACAGTGCAAATTTCCGTGTAAAGGTATCGCAACGATAGCAGATGAGGTGGTGAAAACATGCGCGAGAATGGTCACTGTACTGCTCCTGATCTGTCATCTTCACCTCGTTGTTGACGGTAATATTCTTCCTGTTCCTGGTGTGTTCCTCTAGAATACGCAACTCGCATGAGTAGCTGTGCAGGAAATAGAGTGCTCGAGGAAGACACACGGAAGAGGATGCTCCTCGATGGGTATGCAGGCTATGAGTACGAGAACATTGATCGCGACCTGAGAAATGAAAACCACACGCAATGCAGTTGCATATGACTCCATTGCAGCATTCCGAAGAGAAGGGGCAAGGTCCGGAATCGAACTGATCGAATGCCTAATATACACATCATCCCGTCAAGTCCAGAATCGAGGGCAGTGCTCTAACGGTTGTCTTACCGTATTTCTTCTATGATCTGGGCAAAGGGGAGGGTGTCAGTATGCAAATGAAGCCGCTCATATCAACCTCGCCGCTAACATCTGAAGATCCAGGTCCCGTAATACGCTTCCTCAATTGATGAAGCAGAACGCTCTGGACCAGCGCGCCTGACAAACTAACACCAAGAACTTGACCGGTGGTGCGAAATAGATATGTGACTATATGGTATGGACCATCAAACTCCCCGTCATAACTGTGAGAAGGGTGAAACTCACTTCCGGTGGCCACAGCCATGTCTTCTTTGTAGACGCCTGCGATCATCGCCTACGTGGTCCAAGCGTAAGATGAAGGACAATAAAGGGACAAATACTCACAATCAACGTGGTCGTTATGAGGCTGGCCATTCCAAATCCTTGCGGTACGATGTCAAGCCATAGGTGGAGACTTGACGTCTTGTCGTTCCACAAGGCAACGAGCACGCTTGCGAATATGCAGAGCGCAGCTGAACCCAGCGTCAGATTGTAGAGTTTCCCAGTTTTGCGCATCCACCTGGACGGCCCAGAAATCAAAAAGGATGTAATCGGCAGCAGGGACAAGACTGACCAGCCAGCTAACACGCTGCCTGATGACAATGCGGCCTAGAACAGGTGGGTCTCGAATCGCGGAGGGAGAGGTAGGACATACAGAGTGTGGTAACAAATGAAGACCTGTCAGATGATGTCAGAGCCGGAGGTTGGCAGAAACTTTTTCCACCCACCGGCACTTGTGGACGAATTCAGCCTGGCGGCAGAAAAGTACAACGGTATGTTATAGAGCTGCGGAATAAGCAAAGATCGTCATGGAAGAAACATATTCGTGTGTTGACACTCTAACCATAGAGAATGCGGTCATTGACGCCATGAAATTGACCAGGGCAACGGCCAATGGTGTGCGCTGCGATATTAAACGCAGCGGCATGACAGGATATGGAGCCCATCGCGCCTCGACATACACGAAAGCCGCCCCGAAGATCCCGCTGACTGTGAGCAGTCCGTATATAAGCGGATGGGACCACGGCAGTTCTTCTGTCGTTTTGATGGTGAATGCAGATAAAAGGCTTGCAACAGAAACCACCAATGTGAGGGAGCCGAGGAAATCTATACGAGCAAGTTTTGAAGATGTGCCTTCGTTTGCGACGGCATCAGGTAACTTGATATTGAGCTTGAGCACGACTAGAGCAAAAGAGATGAGGAGTAATGGTGCCTGGAAAAGGAGGTAGATGAGCGTCTTTCGTCAAGGTTGCAAGAGGGAACGATGATGACCTGCAAGAGGAAAGCTGCGCGCCTGGATCGAAAGTAAGTAGAGCGGAGATACTGTGATTGTCGAGACACCCACCATCCCCAGGTGTCGTTTATCCAACCTCCAAAGGGGCCGCCCAGGCCAGCTCCGAGACCGAACAAGCTGATGG
>JBBPLK010000026.1:25331-50797 GCA_038089735.1 Exsudoporus frostii
CGCCTGGATCGAAAGTAAGTAGAGCGGAGATACTGTGATTGTCGAGACACCCACCATCCCCAGGTGTCGTTTATCCAACCTCCAAAGGGGCCGCCCAGGCCAGCTCCGAGACCGAACAAGCTGATGGAAAATGTCAAGGACTGATGCTGGACGGTCGAATGGGGTGACTTGCATGTTTGTCATGCCTTGATACAGGCCTCTGTGCTTCCTGGGAGGGGTGTTCAGCCAGGTGGGCGATGAAGAGCTGGCACTCACAATGGTACAAGATCAGTGATGGCAACACTGGTGACTTGGAAGGTGTTAGTTTTGAGACGGAACGGGCGGAGATGATGGACGGACCTGTCATGACACTTGATGAGGGGTGAGTAATGGACAAGTTTTGGGAGGGGTGATTGACGGACGCACCCGCCTCCGCCCATGCCGGCGATCGCCCGGGCAAGGGTGAGCGTTTCCATCGAAGGGGCAAGACCACAGGCGATTGTGCCAGAGCCTGGGACAGAATAGGAAGAGGGTGCTCCTGGGGAGATCTGCGAGACGCACCGAATAGAGTCAAGGCGAGAAGCATTGCGCCCTTCCGACCCAAAATGTCTGATAGTCGACCTGATAAGAGTTTAGAGGGAGCACGAGGGCGGCGATCAGAGGACGGACCATATAAGGGGGTGAAGCAACAGACGGAGAGGAGGTATGAGGTGCCGAGATAGGAGGACTGCTGGGATTTGTTGAAGTAGCTGCCGATGGGGGATACGAGGGTGGCGACGACGGTGCCTGATGGGACAAGATGGGGGTGACGGAGGGTGAGGATCGACGAGAACGCACCATCGAGGGCGCCCAGGAACACGGCGCTCCAGAGACCGGAGACGATCCAGAAGAAGTCGGCGCGGGAGGGATGGGGATCATGGGCGGTGGAGTTGTACGAGGGGGGACGGAGGGAGGGGGAGAGGAGGGGCGAGGAGGGCGAGGAGGACATGGTGGGGGAGGGCTGGGTACATGGCTGATGTTTATAACATCGCCCAGGCTGCCGTCGTTCCACGTCCAACCGTGTCCGTTGTCATTCTCCGCGTACATCGGTCGTGGCCCGGCGGAACGCGCTCGTCCCGTAGATAAGCCTCGCGTGTGTGACCTCGACGCTGCCCTCCGAGCGGGTCGGGGCGACCCTCTCACGCGCTCGCCCGCTCGATGGGGATTGTGCTGCGCACGCAGGTCGAGGAGAGCTGGCTGGTGGGATTTGCCGTCTGACTAAGCGCCGTTGAACAAGCTCCCTCGCTTACTTGCCGGAGACCATTTTCTTCTTCTCCGTCTCTCCCTGGCTGGTTCTCCTCCCGCGACGCGAATCCGGATCGACAGCCATGCACACCCCCCCCTCCCCCTCGCACTCGTCCTGGAAGTCCGTCTTTCGTTTGCCAAGTTCGTCCAGGAAGCAATTGGCAAATGCCAACGGTGCCCCTCCTCTTGATCGCGCCCTCAGGTCCCCCACCGCAAAACACTCCTCCGGACCCCCATCCCTCTCCCCCCAGTCCGTCGACCACCGTTCGTCCTACAACTCCTCCAAGACCCAGTCGAGCGAGTCTAACCTCGCCGGAACTCCAAAATCCTCGTACCTTGTGCCTGACCCCCGAGATTACACAAGCCAGGCCCACGACCAGTCCCCCCTCCCTCGCGCGAGGACAAAATCGGACAAGCAACGCATCAACCTTGGTCGCGCTCCGCATCTCCCCGCGGACAGCTCTCACACTGCCGACCCGTCCCAGCAGTCTTTTGCGCTCCCGTTGGGACATGGTCCCTCGGCAAGTCGCTCAGGACCGCTGTCACCCCGCGCAATGGGTGCTTCGGCGACTCGCTTCATTCGTCGTGTCGCTTCCGCTCCAAACGCCAAGCATCTCTTCTTGTCTGGCTCGCGGTCAGCTGCCCCGACCAAGAATGGCTTACTCGCCCCGGCAGAGGTGATACCCCCCGTTCCTGGTGGTCCATCCAGCATTTCAGAGTATGGCGATGATTCGTTGGAGACAATCTCTTCAGGCTCCTCACGAAGTCGGTCGACGCGACACGAACGATACCCAGGCCATGGAACTCCAAAGACCCGCATCGCGAATCCGACCGCTGAAGGTCCCGGCAAAGTGGCTTTCCGACGGACTTACTCAAGTAACTCTATCAAAGTTCGATCCGTATGTCCCCTCCCGTTCTCTCCTTCAACGACGATGTATTCTTCGTCCAGGTCGAGGTTGGCCCTTCGAGCTTCCTCAAAGTCAAAATGCTAGGCAAAGGCGACGTCGGCCGTGTCTACCTCGTCAAGGAGAAGAAAACGGACAAGTTGTTCGCCATGAAAGGCATGTTCGATCCGATCTCACTTTTGCCAGTATTTCACCTGCGATCCCAGTGCTCTCAAAGAAGGAGATGATAGAGCGGAAGAAGATTAAGCGAGCATTGACGGAGCAAGAAATTCTTGCTACTTCTAATCACCCCTTTATAGTGACGCTTTACCATTCCTTCCAATCAGAGGAGTATCTCTACTTCTGCATGGAATACTGCATGGGCGGCGAGTTCTTCCGCGCGTTGCAAACACGTCCGGGCAAATGTCTTCCGGAGGACAGCTCACGGTTCTACGCCGCTGAAGTCGTTGCCGCACTAGAGTACCTACATCTCAATGGATTTATTTATCGTGACCTTAAACCGGAAAGTGCGTCACACTTTCAATCCTGTCGCTACACTTACGAGCGTGTTGCTGTACACCTTGACAGACATCCTACTCCATCAATCCGGACACATCATGTTGTCAGATTTCGACCTGGCCAAGCAATCAGGACATCCAGGGGGGCGGCCTGCCACCATCCACCAGTCAGAGCCGAACGGAGTATGTGTCTCGCGTCGACCATGTGATAACGTTTGTGACGCTCGCCATTCTAGGTCCCTATGATCGATACGATGTCCTGTACGGCTGACTTTCGGACAAATTCATTTGTCGGCACCGAGGGTCAGGATGCTACATTCTTCGTAGAAGGTGTCTGACACTTGCGGTTCGACTTGCAGAGTACATTGCACCCGAGGTGATTGCTGCCCAAGGACACACTGCAGCGGTGGATTGGTGGACTCTGGGCATACTCATTTACGAGATGATCGTGAGTGAACTGTGGGGATTGGTGACGGGCTTCTGATTTTCGATCGCTGGTAGTTTGCAACGACACCGTTCAAGGGCAAGGAGAGGAACGATACGTTTGCGAACATTCGGTTGTTGCCTGTACATTTCCGGGATACACCCAAGACATCGAGGTGCGTCGGAGAATCGTATGGGAGTGTTGGTGCGATGATGGAGACTGGGGACAGTGCCTGCAAGGATGTCATCGTGCGGCTCCTGGACAAGGAAGAGCGGGCACGGTTAGGAAGCAGGAGCGGTGCAAGCGAGGTGAAGCAGCACAAGTGGTTTTCGAAAATAAACTGGGGCCTCCTGCGCCACACACGACCACCGGTATGTCGAAGAAACACGTGTCACGTGGCCCCCATGTGTGCGTGGTTGATGTATGCGCTGATCCACGTGCTTGATGTCTAGATTGTTCCAACTGGGTCCAACGGAACTGATGCTGCCAATTTCCGACACCTAAAGGAGTCGCGCTCGCTGCACCTGGAGGAGCAAGGATGTATCGTTGCACCTGGTACGCCTGGGTACGACGACGGGCTGGACTCGCCGCCGGACGGGGATCTATTTGGGGCGTTCAACAGCGTCACGATACACTATGACGGTGAACTGTGAGAGTGAACGTTTTGGCTCTGCACCTTTCTGTCGTTTCCGTTGGTGATGGTTGCTTTTCATTAGACTCTGACTTTTGCTTTCCGGAAAAAATGCTGGTTTTCACATGTATTATTCGCATTGCACAGTTACCCAACTTCTCTTATCGTTACATTTCTTTGGAAGTACTTACGACGCGAGTGCGCTGCACAAGCTAACCACTGATCGGCCGATGGCGTTCATAGTGTTATGATACCTGATTACAAACAAGCTATTCTAATTGCAATCGTTGTGCGGATCGGTGGACAGTGAGAAGTAGCGATCAGATGAGCAGAAAAGAAGCTGATGGGTCTGGTGGAGCTCGGGAGCGCGAGGACGGGGATGGCGACGGAGGCGGAGAGGGCAGGGGCGTCGAGAGAGTCGGTGGATGTGTCAGCAAGGGTAGCGTCGGTGCGGATCGTCGAGGAGAGGACGTACCATATCGGGCCAGCGTTCGATTTCCATAGAGGGGATGCCAGGACCCCGGCAAGCGCGAAAGCGAGCCAAGGAGGAAGCGGACGAGCCAGTGGGGCGTGGGTACGGGTCGTGGGGGCCGAACGGCAGCAAAGAGCGCGCTGTGGCAGAGCACGCGGAGGCAAAAGGCGATGTAGAGCACAGTCGCTCGCTGACATGAGATTCAAACTGAGATTGAGGGCGATTCGCCGAAGATGGTGCAGCGGCAACTGGAGTGCGATCACATGGAGATCGCGATACAGTGTGGGCGGAGAGTGGCCGAAAAAGGACAAGCGCAGGACGCCTCGGCGCCGAGGGGGTGGCACGGTGACCGGATTTGGGGGGTGGGTGGGTGTTGGTGTGTGTTTGCGCAGAGTTTACCGAGGGTGATTTCCGAACGCGGCCGCGGCTTGTGAGGAGGACCCTGGATTACGTAGCGGACCCAAACGGGAAGCTGCGGGAGAAAATGGAGGGAGAGGAGAGAGGGGTCACGTAAGGGCTGAGTTCGGGGAATATGAATTCTCCACCGGCCCTTGGATTTTTATAATATACATAGTCGATCGAGTCGACGGTCGACAGCCTCTGTCTGTCTGATTTTTTCTTTTCTTTACTTGGCTTCTTAGTACATAGCTCGCCTTTGTCCTCGGCTCCGTCCGACGCATCCACCATTCCGTCCCTACGCCCAGCAACGTTCGACATGCAAGACCTCTACGCTCCCTCATACCAGCCCCCCCGCACCCAGTGGTCCCGCCACACCGACCACGGATACCCCCAGATATCCACCGCCCCCCCGCCCCTATACCCCCCCAGCTCCCCCAACGACTCCCCCAACGACGACCCGTCCCCGCAGCCCATCAAGTCCCATGACCAGCACCCGCACCAGCCCACAAAGTCCGAGTCAAAGCCCCAGGCCACCTTCCTCACAAAACTCTACGCGTAAGTCCCCCCCCCCCCCCCCCCCCCCCCGTCCCCCGCTCGACGCGTCTCCCCCAGCCTCCTCGAGCGTCCAGAGAACCATCACATGATCAGATGGGACCCCGCCGGCGAACACATCATCGTGGAGCGTCCCGAGCAGCTCGCCCTCCATGTCCTCCCAAGCGTCTACCGTCAATCCAGATTTGCTTCCTTTTCTCGGCAGCTCAACGTTCGTCCCCCTTCCCTCCCGTCCACCACACCGCTGACTCCCCTCCACAGATTTATGGCTTCATGCGCAAAGTGAACCTCCGCAACGTTGACCCAGCCATCGATGATCCCGATGCAAGCACATGGTGTAAGTCCTCCGCACCGCCTCAAACCTTTTCCTTACACAGCCACCAGCCCATCCAACCCTCAATCGCCACTCCCCTCCAGAGGTCGTTGCCAATTTCAAACGCCGCGTTCCCCCCCGCCTCCCAAAGCCAAGAAAACGCGACACGCAGGAGCCCCCGACCATCCCCCCGCCCCGCTCCGCCATCGGTGTCGGCCCCGTCGCCTTGACCGTCCCCTCCGTCGGCAGCAAGCCCAACCTCCTCGGTGGTCGCGCACGCGGATTCTCTGCCCCTGGTTCGTTCACCCCCCTCAGCTCACCGGGTGCTGCTGGCTGGGGAACCTCATACCCACGTGCGGCCTTGCCGCCCCTCACGGTTCCCTCTGACCCTCCCGCCATCTCCCACCACCACAGCATCTTCAACCAGTCGCACAACCTCCAGCCCATCTCTCCTGCAGACGAATCCCCCTCCACCCAGTTCAGCGCGATGGGAACCAGCTCTGGCTACGCCCATCACAACCCGCAGGTCTCGTCCTCTCAGTACCCGTATCCCGAGCAGAGCTGGTCCTTTTCCCCCAACAGCTCTACCTCCAGTCATTCGGGTAGCCTTTCCTCGCTCTTGAACCCTCCGACTACCAATGGATACGGTGCCCGGCCCACCCCGACCATCAACACCTCTTACGCGTCTTCGTACTCGAACGTGTCCATGCACAGCGACCATACACCCCCATCGCTCTCTCCGGACACGCACAGCCGTCCGACCACGGGATACTCTATTTCCTCGGTCTCGTCGTTGCCATACGAAGAGTCGCCCACCCACCAGACTTACCATCAGAGTGACTACTCTCGTCCAGGGTCCGGTCATCACAGACCCATTTCCCCCACGCTCTCTCGTCCCCCGTCGTCTTCGAAGCAGTATGGGCCAAGTAGTTCACTCAGGGTGGGGCGGCCCCGACGCCACAGCCAAGCCATGAGTCCTTACCCGTCCCCTTACGAACACCATTCAGAACGGCCCTCGTCTTCCCCTCAGCCAGCCGATGAACAAAACGGAACCATGCCGAGAGTGCGGAGCATGATACAATTACCCTCTGTCGACCCTTACGGTTTCAACTCGAACCAGACAGAGTTCGCTTACTCTGCCGTTGGTGGCAACCCGTCCATCGACTCCATGGATGGCCGCAATGGTTGGGGACACCCTGCGCAAGCCACGCAGCGTCCCTCTACGAGTGCTTCTTCCATCAGTGCTGCGTCACATACGTCTTCCTCCCAGGCAAACACGCCTCCGCTGACAGATGGTTACGGCGGGGCTGAGACGGACATCAACCGTTGTAAGTCGCTTGATTCGCTGATGTCTTACGGCGTGACTTACTGACCAATAGTCTCTTGAATAAGTCTCGCCTGATTTCGGCTTTGTGGCCTTGAATGACCATCTCCCTCCGCAATATACCAAAACCGACGGGCGGACTATAGACGCACCGGCGCCTGCGGAGGGTTTCTAGATTTGTGGTGCGCGGTTCACGGTTCACGATTGCCATTCCGACCGTCTTCATTCGAACTTGGACGATATCATTCGCTGTTTGCCTTTGTCTCACGACTCGCGTTCCTTCTCTCTCTCTCTCTCTCTCTTCTTTCATTCTTGTTCGCTTCTCGTTTTAGAAGCTATATACGAAATCGGAAGACGCCCGTCCGCTCATTTCACGAAATTCATCATACCCGTCTCGTCGTTTGCATCGCTCTCATACATTGCGTCGTGTATACCTTGGCTCATCTCATATGTAGTATCACGCTCCATTCACCCCATTTTTGATACCTTTGTCATTGCTCGTGTCTCTGCTTGTTACATACGGTTACCCCGTATACTCGTTACCCAGTCCATTGATATCCCGTCTCACTTGGCGCTATACAATCGGAAGCAAATTGTGTTGTTGCTTTCCATGTGGCGAGGCGTCGAGTTTTCATTTGCATGGGCGCAACCGCAACGGTCACCATCATTTGAATGGGCTGGGCCGTTCCCACCAGTCTTGGACATTTCCACGACAGAGCGTGACCGGCGTCCGTACCCCGATTTGGATGGCACCCCGATCTGGACGTGCAGATCTGATCGCACAGAATTCTGATCGGGGATGTCTCGAAATTGGGTCATGTCGTGGCATGCTTTGTCCCTGTGGTCGCCTGTTTGTGTCGTATCCGTCATGTGACGGGACATGTGACGTTATCCTGATACGAAAGGTTAGGTTCAGGCATGGCGCTGCAGGATGGCTTTCATTTGCAGGACACGCTCATCAACGAGGCGAATGAATGGGATGCGCATGACCGGGTAAACAGAACAGCTGGGGTCGCGTGTACAGGAAGGGCCGTGCCCTTGAGGTGATCGTTTCATTTCGTGACAAGGTTCATGTGGCGTCGACATTTGCTGTCGGTATCTACCGCACATCCACGGCAGTGTCCACATGAGGATCGTGATCGCCTGCCAAACGGCGTGCGCAGGCCTCATCGATGGATCGCCCGAGATATGCACAGCACATTGCCATTAGTACCGTGCACGGCAAGGCAAGCGAGATAAAATGAACCAACGAACGCATGCATACAAAAAGGTAAAAAACGGATTAGGTGTCGTACGAGTCCAAGCCTAGTCAAAACTTTACACCCGATTCGATCCAGGATAAATACATACATTTTCGGTCCATGATTCCAGGTCTCTTGAGGAAAACGTCTCCTTCTAGAATGCCGATGCGAACACGCGACGGAACCGCTGCTATGCTGCACCACTACCCATGTCGCTACGCCGCGAGAGAACAGGGTTGTTCGAAGCGAGTTGCGCTTCAGACATGATCTCCCGCGAACGGGATGCTGACGGGAGGCGACCGTACGGATGCGACGGGACCTCATCCTCGAGTGGGACATCCGGGCTCAGGAACGCCACTCTCTCCTCCGAGGTGCTGCTGGATGGCTCTGCCTCATCGTCCAGTTCATCGTCCACTGCCCGGCGTGCGACCCAGCTGAGGTATACAAAGAGGGCGACGCAGAGCAAAATGCCACCAATGGTCCAGACTCTGCCCCAGCCATCCTCCTTTTCGTCGGTACCAGATGCCTTGTTTGCACTAAACGACCTGATCCCTGCGCCGATGCTTGTGTGTACAATCACCTTGAAGAGGGAGAGTCCGGTACAGATGACATAGGTCTTCATGCTCAGGGTCGTCGCAGCAAGAAGGGCGTTCATGACGTTGTAAGGATAGGGTGCGACGCGGACAAGGAATAGTAGTTGGGGTTTGCGTTCGATCGCCCGCACGGCTCGGAACAGCCCGCGCGCCGACTGTAACCAGCGAGCAATCCGCTCGCGGAGGAATGCGCGGGATAGGGCAAACACGACAATCGCGCCGGATAGCGCTGCAGCATAGGATATGACCGCACCGATCCATGGTCCATAGGTATAACCCGAGAGGGTGATCAGAGTGGAATACAACGGGAGGGGAGCTGTAAAGCCAAGGCACCCGAAATGTGAGTTTCGAACAAACGAGGTGTTTTGAGACGAGGACGTACGGAAGGTGGTGATAAATATCAGGCAAAAGAGGACAGCAAAGCCAAAGTACTCGTCGTTGCGCAGCCAGTGGGAGAGTTGATCGAGGCCTTGATTGTTGACACAACGCCACGAATGGAGTGAAATCGAATGTCATCAGGCAAGCGATGGAAAGAAAATCGTTTAGCACGGATTGCGCATAGGGAAAAGGAGTGCAGAACGTATCGTCACCCACCATCGAAAACCTGCGTTTTCCAAAATGCGATCGCAAGCACGAAACCGAGACTGGTTGCGGCATAGGCCAAGACGGGAGACCATTTCTTGAGCAGATTCCATATGCGGAGTCCACGGGGACGAACATAGCGATACGGCTGCGAGCGAGGGCACGAGGATGACGCAGGTGGGATGCGAGCAGGGATGAAAGAATGGGCCGGACGGTACGTGCTGCGGAATGGGGGGGACCGCGAATTCGAGGGGATGTCGCTAGCGGAAGAGGACGACGTGCTTGTTTTCTCGTCCGACATTTGGGCTGAAGGCGGGTGGGATGGTTGGCGGCTATTTGCCGGACTCGCCCGTAAGGAAGGCGGTCGTCGGGATCCGGTCCACGGGGGGGCGAAAGGACGAGCGAGGGGGGCGAAAGGAAGGAAGGAGCGAGCGGGAGAATAGACGACGCTGGCGAGGGAGCATATGACACTCGCCATTGCGATCTCGACTCGTTTCTATCTTGGTCACACTCACACGCGCGTGACGCTCGTCCTCAGCACCCGCCCTCAGTCATGTCTCTTCGGGCCCTCCGCACATGTGTGCCACGTCGGCGCGCATACAGCACCCCCGCCCGGAGTGGCCATGCAGACTTTTACGCGTCGCTGCTCCCCGCGATGATCCCTGTCGCGCTGCTCGGCTCGGCGGTGTACATGGTGAGTCCTGGCCGTCTGCTCTGGCAGGTTTTCATCCTGCCATCGCCCGTCCCGGTGGCGTCGGGCACTGCTCGAGAGAATCCTCTCCTTGCTGTCTGTGTGTGTCCCGCTCTTAACGGCCGCTTCTCCATCAGGGCCTCCATCTTGTCCAAAGCCGGCTCGCCCACGAAAAATTCCTGGACGAGGCGGAAGAGCGCATTCGTGCTCTCGAAGAAGAAGTCGATTCGCTCCAACGACAACGCCCGTCTGTGGTCCCCGTCATCCCGACTTCTGAGCAAGTCCCATCATCCAAAACGGGCTCTTGGTGGTCGTGGTTTTGATCATCACCATCATGTTCTGTTTTCCGATCCCAGGCAAAAAAGATCTACGGTATATATACATAATATGACCCGTACGACGTGTTACAACGAGTAAACCCGAGCAGATGAAGCAGCGGCGAGGGGCTGCTCTCAACCCGTGTTCGAAAGCACCTTGTTGACAAGCATAGATTTGAATTTATCGTAAAGCTTTGCGGAACTAAGGTCTGCCAGTTAGTGATCGTCTACGTGACTGGAGATACCATGTACCTCAGGATGGCGGCCATGAGACCTGCAATGGATTGGACGACATCCTTTCCGCGTCTCAATCTGAAAACATCATATGCTGCCAAAATGGTTGATCAGCAGACAGAAGACGCAGCCATAGCGTCTCTCTCACAAACAAAAATAAAGTCCATGATCAACTTTGCCCGGGAAACCCGCAACCAGTAGCTCTTGCGTCGCAGCCTCACGAGTTCCTTCTCGTCCAGTTTCGCGATCTTTGGCCGCGATTTGGATGTTGCCCCTTCCAACGACTCTTTATATGCTCGGTTCTCAACTGTAGCACGATTTCAGCAACTCTTTGCGATCCCACACTCGACACCTACCGTCACGTTGCAGTCCCTCCACGATACCCATTTCGACGCCATTCTCGACTAGACCAACAAGAGTGCCAAAAAGCCAACACCAATCTGCAAAACGTGCCGCTCTAGCACCCACCTTGGGGCCGACTAATCCTAGTCGTGAGAGCGTATATATATCGTCGGAGAGCCCATTCACCAGATCCAGGAGGACGGGAGGCGGCGCAGAAAGCAGTGCTTGCAAGAACGGGTGCGAGAGAAGGTCACCAGTAAAGGACGGTGGTAATTTTCCTGTTGGGACATCCACAAGGCCATGGGGAATCGACGATGAACCGGAGGAGGAGTAGGGGACAGCCTTCTGTGCCATTATGGTGCTCAATGGGGTCAGCCAGTTGAACAGAATGAGCATTTTCCTAATGGCCAGAGGTGAGAAGACAAAGACGATTTTTCGATGGATAGCACCTTGTAAAAGAGAAGCCACCACGGGCAGACTCGAGTCTCCCCACTAGCCCTTGCTGCCAGGCAGCCTTGCTGTTCCGGAACAGAAGCTTGGTATGCAACCGTAGGTATACAAGTATCGAATATTGCATCAGTTTCTGTCATCCAGAATGCGTCAGTGTGGCTGCACTCGCAGGGAAGTATATACGCACAAATGCCTTGTCCCGGCCTTCGCTGGTGACTAGCATGTCCCGCCACACCTCATGCCTGCCGACCTTTTTGTCCGCATCCACTACACGCTCACTCTCCTCATCGACCTCTTCGTCCTCATTACCAGCGTCTCCAGCCACACCTTTTTCGGTTGTTTGGTCTTCAGACTTGTCGTCGTACAAACCCACGGAAGTGCTTGTAAAGTGTGACTGGGCTGCTGTACTAGGACGGGGTGTCCGGGGCGGGTGCGCAGAGAGGGGGTTCATCTGAAAGGAGCTGCTCACATCATACCCAGGCGGTGTGTAGAACTGTGCCTGCATTGAGTCGCGCAACGACGAGGACGGAGCGAGGTCGGCGTCCCCAGAATGAGGAAAGGATATTGAGTCCATGGTAGTCCGGGAGACGTATTCTGAGGACTGCAGGGGGGGAGGACAGGGATTGTGGTGGGAGCCTGGTTGCGTTAAGACGCCTGCAGTTCATGTCAAATGTCCTCCGCGTCTAGAACAAACAGCGAGTAAACAAAGCATAAAGCACGCCTCGTACACCGACACTAGTGGCAGCAAGGGACTGCAAAGCAGTGACATCGTCCGGGAACTCTAGTTTGGCAAGGAAATGTCGACCTCTTATGGTTTCCGTTCTCCAATATCCCGCTCCGAGGCCACTTCACCTCATCCGGTCAGGCCAGCCTTTGACACGGAGCTTCTCCGCACATACATGAAGAAACTTCTCCAGACAACGCTGCAGCACGCGATTTGGTCTTCTGACCGGGATCAAGTGAAATCATGGATGAAGGATATCAAGGAGCGAGTCAAGGATCGGATGATAGAGATTCAACCATCTGGTCTGTGAGTTACAGTGCCGGAAGCCACAAAGGCACGTTGACATCCTGCGACCAGCAAATACATCGTACTTGTTCAAATAAACGAAAATCTTAATCAGGGCGGACGGTAGGCCTGACTGTCGATGGTTGGCACGGACGTACTGACATCGATTACTCTTGTAGTGCCGACATGATCTCGCATTGGGAAGATGGGGATGCATGCGTACATGAGCTGTTTTATAATGTTTGGATTGCTCGACTGTGCTTCGTGGACGACAGATAACACTCTCTTTCGCAGGACTCGATCATCTGCACATGCATCGCACTCGCTGTCCGCAGTTCGCATTGACGGTCGAGTGTGATGAGCTGTATCGCCGAGGAAAGTCACGCTGCAAGTATATCCATAGCATCAGAGGCGAGTTATGCCCGCGTGATAACGACGGTGTTCGGTATCCCATCCTCCGTTATGTTTGTTTTGCTGTCGAATCCGCGCCTATCTTTGCCGCAAAACTCCCTGCGGTCGGTTCGTATAGCATCTATTTTAGATCCACTTCTCGGCTGCACATCACTTTGCGAAGATGGTCCAGCAGTTCTTCAGCCGGCGAATCATCATCATCCACAACGCCAATTCGCCAACTCAAACTTTCAGCCACCCGTCCGTTCATCCAGGACACGCTCCTGCTTACCGCTCGGCACTGTAGCCACGGCTTTGTGGGTTCCACCCATGCTGAAATACAACCGAATATCTTGGCTCGGATGAGCATCTCTGTTACTCTCACCTATTCCTTAACTCGGCGACTGCCGTTGACTCCTCCTGGGGACATGTTTTACCCACCTGGATATCTCACGCGACAGATTAGTGCTTCAGCCTCCCTTGCCGGAAATCTCGCGTTGCCCACTCTTTGATCTCCGAGGAGTCACTGATGGACGCTATAAACCACGGGAAAGTCCATTCGACGATCTCAATGTTCGAACCCAGTCTCCATCGCTGCATCTCAACACTCGACCCAACGCGCGAAGCTGCGCGTCAGGGTCGGACTGATTGCGTTGGACATCGCTGTCGTGCACAGGCAATGTCGCGTTCAAAGGACACTCTGGGCTTCCATGCCATATTTTCACCTGCGGGAGAGTCATCCATACGGCGCCATTCATTTGGGGACTCCCCAGTGATGAATTTCCCCCTACTTTGGCCACTCGAGCCGTGGAATCAGCACAGTCACTGATCCCACTAACTGAGATTTGGCAATATGATTTTCAAACAGTACTGCATTTGGTGGCCGTTATCGAAAGGGTCCGCACGTCCGTGAGAGCCCGTTGGTGATACGATTACTCCGCTTCAGGCATTTTCTCGTTCATTTTCTGGATCTGGGCGTTGTCCTGATACCTCAACTGCGCACCCAACGGCCTGCATCATGGGCTGATGATGACTCTGACTGGCACACGTGTATCAACATGAGATCTCTTTTGCAATGGATACTTTGCCCTGCCCCGTTAAGGTCGAGTCCCTATGTGACCTGTCCCATCAAGCGAGAAATCGCCGAGTGATTGCCCCCTGAGTGCCAGGTCAGACCACGATTGCGTATCCTGTTCACCGCGTTGTTACGTCGTCAGCACGCACATCTCCCACTTATCACGCGTAATTGGGAATATCCGATCTCGTCTGGTCCGTTCATTCAACGGCCCTTATTCTTGTCTTGCGGTACTATTGTAGAAAGGGAATATGAGCCCAGCATTCGTACACCGCAACACCCTGTACGGATGTTGCCCCACTGGTTCTCACAGCCGACTACACATAGACGCGCCTGCACGAGTACTCACGCTATCGATCCACCGTGTTATCCCCTTCCCGCGATGGCTTAGCCTAAAGATTTTTTGTCAGAGCGACCCCATCGTGGCAAATCGGTGCCTATCTCTACCGCCGACAAATCCGACAAATAGCTCCTATCCGATATCTTCATATTTTCGGGGCAGGACAGAACAGGACGGAGATGTGTGCGGACTGCCGCACACTGCGCGTGTAACTGGAATGTTCTACGAGCCACCAATCAAAGCTATGACTCCCATGCTACATGATCAGGCGCAAAAGTGGATGGTGCCTGCAAGTCGCCAGCTGGAGAACGGCGAAAGGCTGCTACAGACCCCATCATAAGTAATACATGACGATAAAGCATTCATGGAAAAGCCCCGTGTCTAATTATCGAACAGCCCTATACCCTCCCCATAGGCTGTGGTTTACGTTGACACCCTGAACAGCACTCGATGCTGCCACGATGCCACCTCAACGTGCTTAGCGGAACAGCAGATAGTGCTCACGATATGAATGCTGCAGTCGAGTACGTGAAAGCGGGATTGTACGCAATGACTGGGGCCGTCGGCAGAGCGTCTGGTCTCCGTTTCAGAATGGCTTTTCATAGCCGTATACGAGAAATGAGACACTGGCCTGTTCACTTACAAAAATGAGTGTGTGCACGTGGTACCCAAATTAGTCTGTGCCTCGTCTGAGAAGTGAGCTGGCTCACCCCAGGAAATAGATCTCTTCGGGGTCCTTCATCCCCTTTGTACCACACAAATTTCCTCCTCCGCCCCGCCTACAGATCGACAACCTGAATTCGCGGTGCCTATTGCCGACGTGATGGACGCCTGACTACGATCAGCTAAAGGCGGTCATTTCACCTGGGATTCCCCCCCGACTGAACGGGCGAGGTCCGAGGAGGTTTCAATGCAGGTCCACGATCCTCCGTTTTGCCAACCGGTGGCCGTCACGACGGTGTGTATGACGCGGGTGGCCGTCCAGCGTTTCCAAGTTTGCAGCCTAAACGACCAACGGTCTGGGTTTAGTGCATTCGCCCCGACGAGGATGAAAATAGTTTCAGTGAGAATGTTCTCGGAGCCCCCAAAAAACGGGAATCGGCTCGTTGGATATCGGACTTTGTTGGGCTGACCGCATCAGCTGCAGGAAAGTTCCCATAGTCATTGTCAGCCATTTTCGGGCTGCAAACGAAGCCGTTCAGCGGGTGTACGTTTTCCTCGAACGGACTAACGGGGACTTGGCAAAACTCGGATGCGTGGGCAATGTTTCGTAGCAGCGTTAATTCACGAGTGACTCTGATGAAACCATGCTATATGATGCCACATGATGCGGGCCGTACGCGGAAGGCTTTTAGAGCGGCGGAGCCCAGGGGAGTATCCGAGCGCTGAACAGTTGGACCAAGATATCCAAAGGGGGGAAAGCTTGCGTACGTTGACCGGACGCGCTCGTGCACATAGGGAAATGGCAAGCAATTTTTCGGGTTGCGATACCGTGGTGCAGATACGTTGGCGGTGATCGTCTGATAGCATATGGTTTACGCGGGTGCCACGAAGTCCGTAAGGTGCCAGCAAAGGTCGAGAAGCCACGGACGTAACCGAGAAGTCCGAGGCCAAACTTCTGAGAATCTAAACGCTTTCGATCATCGCGTGAAGTAAAGGGGGGGAAGGCCAAGGAACGGATGGTTTCGCTAACGTAGTAACCATAGCCACCAGCCTTTTTTGGTTTCAAAAAGGGTGGAGGTGAACAAAGTTGGGAGCTTGCATAAAGATAAGGATTGTGTCGAAATTGATTTTCCATATAATGCTGTCTCAGAGCGTCAGACAAATAGACGAAGGGCACGCATATGACATTGTTAAATTTCAGGTGTCCGTAAGCTCCTTGATGCTCGGCTTTGGGTAGAGGTACTCTGCAGTGTCTGGGAAGTTCTTTGCAAGCGCCTCATTCAACAACCGGCGATAAGACTAGGAGAGTATTAATGATAAGGACGCGTTGAAACTCAACTAGGCAACTCACGTCGATAGCAGCTATCTTTCCATTCATGAATTGGTTCTCGGTTGCGGCCCTCTCCAGCCTTTCCTTGGTGAGTTGCATGGGATTCCTCGCGTTGTCGATGTCCTGTAGGACTTGGAACGGAATCATGGTTCGAATGTTCTGGGCCATGTCATCGATTGTTGTGAGATGGTGAACGACCTCGTTGCTAACGTGAAATGGGCTCGTGAACGACACCCGACGAAAACTTGGAGACATACGCTCGAACGCCAACTTGTTTGCCTCCCGCTGGCTTATCACGCTCCTTGGTGGAGTCGTTGATGACGGTCGTGCCCAAGTTGTACAGCGCGTTTGCAAGGCCATGCAGCTCCAGCTCGAGATCACCTTGTGATCCTGAAGGCGGGGGAGACTGCGACGATCGTGGCGAGTCTGGGGCATGTTCATCAGGCTGGAACGACATCGCACAGTGAATACAAGCAAGTACTGTACACCGAGGTAGTTGTACATAGGGTTAGGGTTAGGAGACGGAAGGGGCAAAAAAAAGACGGCCTGCCCAGCCAGAGTGGCCATGGCAGGACTGGAAAATATTTAGACAGTGCATGAGCCGAAGCCCATACAAGCCGTAATTACCCTCTGTATGGACAGGGTCGCCGTGCTATGGAAGGTCCCCACTGCCCGCACACCCAGTTATCTGAAGGGGCATGCGCCATCAAGGTAAGTATGAGCTGTCCTCTTCTCCGCCCGTGGCTTATATAGCTCGCTCCCCTGCGCACGGACCAGAAAGGCCAACGATTGCCAAATAAGGTAACTAACAGTCTGGCATGTGGCATACCGGCCCAAGGCTTGGAATACGCCAATGAGTGGACTGGCGGGTGAGCTTCTCGCAGATCTTGACGGCCTCTCGGACAATGGCAGCGCGGACTACGAACAAAACCAAGACGTTCCCGCCCCACCCACCAGCTCGGCACCGAATGGATTGAAGCGCAAGGCAGAGGCTGACGTCGACATGTCCGAGGATGAAGGGGAGGCAGAGGAGGAGGAAGACGTGACAGGAGAGGGGTCCGGCGGTACTCTCGTGCTCGAGGGCGGCGTAAAGCCTGCAGAGGAGTTGGACGCGGAAGATGTGCAGCAGATGGATCTCGGTGCAATAGAGGACGTCGGCTCGATAGCAAAACTAGAAGGCAGCAAGAAGATGTCCGATATATTGAAGGTGACTCCACCCCTCTCGCTCTCATGTCGCTGTTGATGCTATTCCGTGTAGGAAATTGGGAAATATCAAGCACATCCAAGCTCAGCAGATACAATGTCGCTTCCTGCGCACTTGAACCCAGAGTACACTCTCATCGTGCAAGCAAACAACTTGTCCGTCGATGTTGACAATGAAATTCTCGTGGTACATAAAGTACGTTACGAACCGGCATGGTTTTCTTGTCCACTGAATCCTCGTCCCAAGTTCATCCGTGACCACTATGCGTCAAAGTTCCCCGAACTGGAACAACTGGTCCAAGACCCCACTCAGTACATACGAGCGGTCTGCATTCTTGCCAACAACGAGGTTTGTCAATCCTATCTACGATCGAGGCCTGTCTGAGTTTCCAATCTTTTAGGATCCTACAAAGGTTGACCTAGCGGGTGTACTGCCTGCTGCCGTGATCATGAGTGTTTTGATCACGGCCACAACGAGCTCAGGTCAACCTCTTTCAGATGTGCGATGGAAGGCCGTTGAGCGAGCTTGTGATCTGGCCGACCGTTTGGAGGAGACGCGCAAAACTGTGGGCTACATCTTTCCCAGTCCAATGCTTCGCTCACCCTTGCCATTGCAGATATTTATGTACGTTAGCTCAAGAATGAATGTTCTTGCTCCCAATCTATCAGCTATTGTTGGTACTACTACAGCGGCAAAACTACTTGGTGTCGCAGGTGGCCTCGGTCCGCTAGCCAAAATGCCATCGTGTAACGTTCATGTCAGTCGCGCCACGACATTTTGCCTTGTAATTCGCCTGATCATGCTCCTCGCCTAGCTGCTTGGCACTCAAAAGAAGATTGCACTTGGGTTCTCCACGGTCACCCAACGGAGGCACACTGGCTTTGTGTTTCAATGCGACCTAGTGCAGCAAACGCCCCCAGAGTACCAGTCCAAGGTGCAACGAACCGTTGGTGCAAAATGTGTGCTCGCCGCCCGCATGGACCTTGAACGAACTCGTAGAGATGGTGAGCATATCATCAGGACGAGTTATTACACTTCTTGTGTTGAAATTTGTACAGGCTCATACGGTCAAGATCTTCGAGATAAAATTGAGAAGCACATAGACCGTCTCGCAGCCCCCCCACCGGCCAAGATCACTAAAGCACTCCCTATTCCGAACGATGGACCGAAAAAGCGAAGAGGAGGGAAACGGTTTGTCCTATTACCTATGCTCACTTTTCACTGCTGGGCCTCACGTTTCGCTTCCAGGGCGCGTAAAGCCAAAGAAGCGTACGCTCAGACCGAGCTGCGCAAACTCCAGAATCGAATGGCATTCGGGGAGGCCGAGGAGGAGGTTGGTGCATTCGACCAGACAAAGGGCCTCGGCATGATCGGCGTCGGAACCGGCAAGGTTCGGGCTGGACTCGGAGAAGCCAAGAGTCGTGGTGGGTAGCACTTCCCGTGGTCTGGTCCTTTTGTTGAACCCGACGAAATCAACAGCAAAGTTGTCCAAGGCGAACAAGCTGCGGACGGCTGCACTGACACGTGCAGCACAAGGCGGTTCGACGACATCTGGAACGGCCACGTCCTTGACCGTAACTCCGGTGCAAGGTTGGTTGTTGGTTACAATTATCTGATATTCCACGCTGACTCTGTTTCAGGTTTTGAGCTGACTAATCGTGCTGCGGCCGCTCAGCGAGTCAAGGAAGCCAATGAAAGGTGGTTTGCAGCCGGAGGCTTCTCATTCGTGGGGCAGAAGGGAGGCGGGAATACAGGATAGATTAGGTACAGATCCTAACAAGACCCATGTGGATCGTTCAAGAAGCACCATCAGCTGCATAGCTCAAGTCATTGATTTGATGCTAAATTGATAGTTGCATGGGGATGTACATACACCGTGAGTGTTTTCGAAACTGTAAGATAAAATGCTAGTAGAGGGTGAGATACAAAGCAGGTAACTGCAGAGAGTAGAGACGTGAGACTGCGCGAACTACATTAGCCTATGATTGCGCGGGACGGGCGGTGGCAATGGTCTCTCCTGTTGCGAAGCTCTGGGTCACATCAATATAGCCGGCTTTTTTGGGATCAGATAAATTGTTCCGTTTGGAACGATAGTCCCGAATAGCAGAACGGATAGCGTCCTCGGCCAACACTGTGGGAAGTGGATCATATCAGATGAGAAAATACCCATCGTGGTGAGAAAGCGCTTACTAGAGCAATGCAGTTTCACAGGCGGAAGGCATAGCTCTTTGGCGATTTCAGTGTTCTTGATTTTGGAAGCGTCGTCGAGAGAGAGACCCTTCACCCGCTCAGTCATGTAAGAGCTGGATGCAATAGCACTTCCGCAGCCAAAGGTCTTGAACTTGACATCACTAATAATGCCATTCTCGTCGACGCGAATTTGAAGTTTCATGACATCTCCGCAGCTGGGTTAGGAAGGAGTTCAGCCGTACCCACAACAAATGGAGGAGAACAGGTACATACGCAGGTGCTCCCACAAGTCCTGTACCAACATCGTCATCGTCTTTGGGAAGAGAACCCACCTAGATAAAAAGAGGAGTGAGCTTTGCACAAGTGGTGAACGGTGGATGCAACGGACGTTCCGTGGGCTCTCGTAATGAGAAATAACCTTCTCGTGGTAACCACGGGCGAGGACGGGAGCAACGCCAGTCCTCGCCCTTGTCGCAGCAGCAGTGGTGAGGACAGTCCTTGAGAATGTCGAGCGGAACATGGTGGATGCTGGGAAAGTTACAAGGTCGTATTTCGTGGTTGCTTTCTAAGTCTCGTCTGAGCTCGAATTAGGTCACAGATTCGTGTGGCTACGCTCAACCCTCTCGAACCCCGACCACATCCTCAACCACATGTTCCGCAATCGCAAGACTAGACGTGAGGCCAGGACTCTCAATACCCAACAGGCTCACCATTAGCCCACTGTCTCTCCCGTCCGCATAATCCTTCCGTATAACGAAATCCTGGAATCCTGAAACCACAAGCTTTGGGCGAACACCGACATAGTCTGCTCTGAATCCCTCGAGCACGACCCCCGGTAGATACTGCGACACTGCCTTGTGCATCTCCTCTATCCGCGATCCACTGGGGACTAGGTACTGGGTCCAGAAGTCAACGTTTTCCTCGTTGGAGCAAAAGTCCGGTGCGTCCGTCGGTGGTGATATCCACTCTAGGTCCGGCCCAAATCGTACCCTCCCTTGCAAGTCAAGTGTCAGGTGTGTGCCAAGAGATTGGAAAGCGTGTTTGTTGCGTCCGGTCTCGGGGCAGGGGTATATAAGGTGACCGACATTGGAAATGCCTGGACCACTGTACGCTGCATACGAACCACGCCCGAAATACATTGGTATCCGAGAGGACTCGGGGAGAAGAGAATTGAGAACGAGGTTGGCGGACAATCCAGACGCATTGATCAATGTCTTCGCAAGGAATGCATCTCCTTCCCGTGCATCATCGGTCACAGTTTGCACCACCCAGCCATCATGGGAAGGTGCCGTAGGAAATCCCTCAGCGCCCTTATAAGGATCCACACGGACGACACGCGTGGAGTACACTAGTTCCCCTCCTTCAGACTCCAGGATATCTTTCTCGAGGCTCTCCATGAGTGCATGCGAATCAACGATACCCGTCTCTGGGCTCCACAGAGCTGTGGCTATGTCTGGTGACAGATCAGGCTCTAACTCGCGCGCATGGTCTCCGCTGATGAGGGTAGTGGGGAGGACTGGTTCGCCTGCCAGTTGCGGTGCTTGTGCCGAGTGGGGAGGCCACGAGAGCCACTGAGATTTTTCAAGCAGGCCTTCGACATACGATCGCTGGCTCTCATGGGCAACAATGAGCTTTCCCATTTTACGATACGGGATGTTGTATCTCTTGCACCGTTGATACATGAGGCAGCGCCCACGCAGGCACAGCCGAGTCTTCAAAGACTCGGGTGGGTAATAGAGACCTGCAACGAGGAAATGTAATGAGCGTCTGGCGCTGGAGGTGGCCCCCGTACCTGCATGAATCACTTCGGAGTTTCGAGAACTGACACCACGTTATCAACCAAGACGGGTGCGATATCCAATACACAATCGTACCTGATCTCCTCCCCGGCTCGCACATGTCTTTCTACGAGAAACGTGGTCTTCGTCGGAAATCGCTGAGACAGCCGCTGAGCAATCGCTAGACCGACAACACCTAACACAGATTTAGGAATCACGCGTGCTCCATAAAATACAGAAACTGTGTGAACCAACCACCTCCAATAACGAGAAAATCGACCGCTGCATCGGGACTCTGGTATGCGTGTTACCCAGAGCATTGCATTCAGGGGTGAACTGACCTTGAATTTAAACTTGCCTGTAGAATTTAGAGCAGCCTTTAGTCCTCGCACAGCTAGGGGTGTCATGTCGCAAGACGGGAGAGCTGGAGGAAGTGATGTAAAACGGATTTCCGAAAGACATCATAGTTGTCAGCTGGCCTCGGTTAGATAACTCGGCAGACATTTATCTTATCTTATCTACCTTGGTTACACTCGCCCACGACCAGAGAGTCAGACTAGGTTGAACATGGCTTCGCAGATCGGACCACAACCGGCGCAGGTCGACCTCGAAGCAACGCTGGCGTCCCTAGAATCCCTCCCATTGTTCATGAAGTCTTTGCCCAACGAGGGCTCGGACGATGTCGCGTTGCAAGCGTTGCAGAGCCTCATATACGACGGCACAGCGGACGGTGCGTCGAAGTCCTAATTTTCTTGCAATGTCACTGACCAGTTTTCAAGAGATCGCACAGAATTTCAAGGAGCAAGGGAACGACTACTTCAAGGGAAAGCGTTACCGAGAAGCCTTTGGTTTCTATACCCAAGGCCTCGATGTGAAGCCGACGGACTCTACACTGCAGGAAGCTTTATACTGCAATCGCGCTGCCTGCAATCTTGAGCTGAGTATGTGGAATCCTTCGTCCCACAGTGACCGTTGACCGCCAAGGCAGAAAACTATGGCTTGGTGCTCAAGGATTGCTCAAAAGCATTGAGTCTTAACGCCAAGTCATCGAAAGCATTATATCGTTCGGCCACAGCGCTGCTGGCTCTTGATCGACTCGAGGAGGCCCTGGACTGTTGCGATCGATGTCTCGTATTCGATCCTCATAATCGATCTGTACGGTCCCTTTGGTCGCACGCAGAGAGCACAAAAAAAGTAAAAAACCGTCAGCGTCAAGAAAACGAAGAGCGGTTACGCAGAGAAAAGGAAGAGAACCGGCTCCTCCAGATAGCATTCAAGGTAAGCAATTTGTTGCCTTTAGCACTGGCTTAAACCTTGGATTGGTAGGAACGACACCTTTACCCGACCAGCGACCCACAAGGGACATCGGATAATCCATATTCTCCATACTTTGACTCCGACGATCCAACTCGCTCGACACTCATTTTTCCAGTTTTCTTTTTGTATCCTCAGTATGCGACATCGGATGTCATTGCCCATTTTGTGGAAGATACTACCTTCTACGCCCATATATCTCAGATGTTCCCGCCACAAGCGCCTGCACCGACCTGGGACGAAGAACAAGAGTACACCGCCAGTAATCTTGTAGTGTATGCAATGACGCGTCGAAGACGGCTGCTCAAGGTTGGAAAGAAGATGACACTCCGAGACGTATGCAGAGCAGCAAAGGAGAAGGAGGGAGATTCTGCAGATGGACTGGAGATAAAGGACGGGTACTTGACGCTTGCGGTGCTACCAAGGGGTGGCAAGGAACAGTCATGGGTGGAGGAGTACAAGCGTAGCAGAGACATGTCCTAGGGAGGGTCGAATCGAGTGGGGTGGTCGAATTCCCTAAATAGGCTGCATTGGTCGTGTTTGGTTGGATGAGAGACAGGCCATCACACCAGACTGATCACACAAAAGACATCGACAAAGGCGTCAAGTTCGGTGAGTCCGTCTCAGACTCTATCAGCGCCCCGTAATGTTGTTGTATGGGCTTGCTGAGGGGCGTGGGGAGCAAGAAACGCTCGGATTCGGTGGATGTCTACCTGTGTGACAGGGTGCTGACTGTAACTCATCTCCAGGCCATCATGTCCGTCAACCACAAGATCTCTCGTACCGCCAACGCTCCCCAAACATCTCCGGATGAGACCGAAACAAGTCTCGCCCAGGCCCTTGTCGACCTGGAGAACAACGTCCCCGAGCTCAAGGCCGAGCTCCGTCCCCTGCAGATTTCTGCTGCCCGCGAAGTTGACGTCCGAGGTGGCAAGAAGGCTATCGTCGTCTTTGTCCCAGTTCCACAATTGAAGGCGTTCCGCAAAATCCAGCCACGGTGTGTGTCCTTGCAGGGGCTGATCGCCAACCTGAATTTGGATATCACAGACTCACCCGAGAGCTGGAAAAGAAATTCTCCGACAGACATGTTGTTTTCGTCGCCCAGCGTCGGATGCTGAGCAAACCCACGCGTAACTCGCGCACCAAGCAAAAGAGGCCACGTTCCCGCACACTCACGTCAGTGCACGAGAAGATTCTCGAAGATCTCGTCTTTCCCACCGAGATTGTCGGGAAGAGGACGCGTGTCGCTGTGGACGGCTCGAAACTGTTGAAAGTGTAGGTGACATGTACTGCTTGGCGGTGGGCTGTGCTGAGCGCTGGCACAGGATCCTTGACTCGAAAGACGCAACGTCGCTGGAGTATAAACTGGACTCGTTTTCGTCGGTGTACCGTCGCTTGACTGGCAAGGATGTGGTGTTTGAGTTCCCGCCCGCGAACCAGGAGTAGAGGGTGTACGTAGTGGACGATATGTGTTCGTTATGTTTTCAAAATCGATGGGCACTCCCGTTATGTAGACCTCTCGCTGTCGCTGTGTGCCACAAGAACGGAGAGCGTCCAAGTCGAGTGCGCGGCTGAGTGAGCGCACGTGAGCCCGGTCGCGTCAGGGCGACTGGTGCCGAGTTGGATCTCTTGGACATCTTGGTCCGCGCCTGCTGTGCTTCCTCCTCCCCCTCCCCCTCCCTCCCCGCCCTCCGTGGCAACCCCAAACGCCGTCGACGCCCCTCGGAATGGCCGACTATCTTGCTTGGGACCGCCCCTCGCCGACCAGGTATGAGCACGGCATAGATGCCAAAATAGTCGTTATGGGCAATACAGGTCCGTCCTCCTCACACTCACCGTGTCCGCCCAAAATCTCACTCCGACACCCTCACATAGGCGTCGGGAAGACCAGTCTGCTCCATCGGTATACTCAGAACAAGTTCGATCCCAGGAACGTGACGTCGACTACCGGTGCCTTCTTTGTTACCAAGAAGGTGTACGTCGACGGCCTCAAAGTTCGCCTGCAACTCTGGGATACAGCAGGACAGGAGAGATTTCGTAGCATGGTGGGCTTCCCCCTTCCCTACTTCCCGCATCTAAAACCGTCCCAGTTGCTGACAACCACCTAGGCTCCCATGTATTATCGAGGTGCCAACGCTGCCCTCCTTTTGTACGATATAACGAACGCTTCTACATTTGACGATATACGAGGTTGGCTTGCAGGCGAGTCCTTATTTCCCCTTCACTCGTTCCAGCTCCTCAACCGCTTCATCAGAATTAAAGAAAAATTGCCCACCAGAACTCATCATCTACATTGTTGGTTCCAAAGCTGACTTGCATCACCAACGTCAGGTCACCCCAGATCTTGCACGTTTGTCTCTACATAACTGGTTCCCCCCACCCCAACCCCCACCTCCGCCACCTCCGCCACCGCCTCCACCATCCACTTTGTCATATATTCGTCCAAGGTTCACCTCATTCACTAGCATTCGCTCTGCCCCATTAAATTCCACGCTCGCCAAGTCATCCCCTCCTCACAGCGCCTCTTACCTTGATCCAGCCATCAGTGACGGGCTTAAACGTTGCAACACTTCTAGCGGCCTCCCACGCTCGAAAACCACCGGGGGGGTAAAGTTAGACAGATCAAAGACCTTGGAATCCTCCCGCCCTTCGCAATCACGGTTCACTTCCCACTTCGGACAGTATGCCGGCAGGTGGAACGAAAACACAGACGCGAGCAGCAATAGTTTGGAGGAGGATGACGCGGAGGATGGCCAAGAATGGGGCCTTCACCAGGGTATGGAGCTCTTCGAGGTTTCTGCAAAAGACGACTTCGGTGAGTGCTAAGACGTGCTGTGCTTTATTGTCACTTCTAATCGCCCCTTTTCCATGACAGGCATCCAAGTACTCTTCGATTCTCTCATTGGAGCGATAATTGAGAGAAAGGATGTCATCGAACGAGAG
>JBBPLK010000026.1:50893-65216 GCA_038089735.1 Exsudoporus frostii
TCGGTGAGTGCTAAGACGTGCTGTGCTTTATTGTCACTTCTAATCGCCCCTTTTCCATGACAGGCATCCAAGTACTCTTCGATTCTCTCATTGGAGCGATAATTGAGAGAAAGGATGTCATCGAACGAGATAACGAACTCCGAAAGCGCGATAGCGTCCTTCTGACATCGGCTAGCACACCCACATGGGCAGCTCAGGCAGAGGAAGAAGAGGCACGCGAAAAGGCACGCTCTTCTTCGGGAGGTTGGAGTTGTTGCTCTTCGTGAGAGACTCCCTCGGACAATTCATCGCAATCTCCTGCTTGATTCGGCATGTTCCCACCATCTACTACACTTTCTGTTCCCTTTGACCCACACACCTTGCTATGTCTTATGCACTGCCCCTATGGTTCCTAGGCTCACTTTGACACCGTGTCAACCTCACCAAATCCACATCTTTCCCTCCTCCTACCTTTATTCACTCCTGAGTTATCTCTTTATACCATATATTCTACGTTAAATAGATACAGATTAACCATGTGTTTATAGTCGACATCGCCCTCAAAGATCGGTAATCATATTTTTCATCTCTGCCTGCTTGCGTGGGGAGGCTGCCCAGATAGGAAGGCGTACATGGACTGTCTCGAGTGTGATAAGGGTCGCCTGAGGTCTCTTGTCCCTTAGCCGCCATGTCCCTCCTCCCCGTTAGCCCTACGGGAGGTCTGACAGCAGTTGAGGATGGCAAGACCTGCACCCCGGAACATTGTTTCCATGCCTTTGATGCCTTGTACTGTGCCCTCACGGGCGGCACGCCCGTCTCCCCCTCTTTCCTAGACGAGAAGTTGTGCGTCGTCCTACAACACCCTGTGCACGGGGTCGCTGACTACCATTATATAGCCCCCTCTTCGTCACTTGGAACACCAGATCTTCTCGCCCAGGACGCGCACCCAGGCTGAGAGGCTGCATAGGCAACTTTGAACCCATGTCCTTACACGAAGGCATCGCAGAATACGCGCTAATAAGTGCCTTCAAGGACACCCGATTCAAGAAGATTGAAGCAAAGGAGCTTCCTTTACTCGAATGCGGGTGCGTCCGCCGCAGGGCGGCGTCGGGCGCATTCTAACTCCCCCTATCTGTCTCACAGGATTTCCTTGCTAACCAACTTTGAGGACGCATCGTCGTATCTCGACTGGACGGTCGGCGTCCATGGGATACACATCAGTTTTCCGAATCCGTCTATATACCCCTCTACAGACTCATCAGCCCCCTCCCCGTTCTCCTCCTCTTCCTTCCTGCCCCGCTTTCATAGTTCCAGGCACGCTCTTTCGGCCACATACCTACCAGATGTTATGGTTGAGCAAGGATGGGATAAGATTGAGGCGATCGATAGTGCCATCCGGAAGGCTGACTGGAATGGGTCCATTACCGAAGATATACGGCGAAGTATCCGCCTTCGAAGGTACCAAAGCAGAAAGTGTGTGGTTGGGTGGAATGAATTTGTTCAGTGGAGGAGAGATAACGGGGACCAAGACATTTAACGCACGATCATGAACTTGGAATTCTTGTAAACTCTGCCACAATTGTACTAGATTGCATACATAGCGAAAGTGTGTGGACGTGTCAGTCATCTTAGTTATGCCTTTCAATCTCCTGAAGTGAAGATGGACCTCCTGATCTCTTCCAAACGTCCACTCCAACCATCACCATACTTGGCTTCCAACTTGGTCCACACCTCGCGGAGCTTGGCGACGTCATGCCCACTCGTCTTGTCAAATGCGACCAGGATCCAGTAAAGAAGTCTATCGGTTAGTTTGGGGGGGCTCGGGAGCTGTAAAAACGCAGCGAAGACAGTCTCTAGAGTGTCCTGGTCCCAAGTAGCCTGTGAAGACGGGAAAAGCGCTGCGATGGGTCCCGCCTCCACTTTCCGATGCTCCGGGTTTTGTCCATTGCGGGCAAACCCAAGGAAAAGTCCCCTAAAGGCTGCCATGGATGGCTTATAGCACACCGGGTCGACGGTTGTATCATCCGCGCGGACACAAGCTTCGCGCTTGGGGCTTGAAAGCATATCAACAAAGACACTGAGGGCGTTCCTCAGGTCCCCGTGATAAGCGAGAGTCTGGATCATCATCGTGTAGGTAATCTCGTCGGGTTCAAAGCCGTCTAGAATGTCAAGTCCGACGGTGTCGCGGATGTAGCGCGAATCCTCATCCATGTTATATTCTCCAGGGTTAGGTGTAGACTTGACGTTGTTGCGGAGAACGCGGTAAACGCGTAATGCGATGTCGAAACGCCCATTCCGCGCATACGCCCATAAACATGCATTAACCCCGTCCAGGCCAACCTCCAGACCTTGCTGTTTCATCTTGTGTAGCGTGGAGCGAATACTACGCAAGTCTTTCCGGGCAGCAAAGTAGCGGAGGAGGCATAGATGAGTATATCGATCGGGTGGAAGGCCCGAGGCAAGCAGGAGGGATGACGCGTGACGGACAGTAAGTGGCAAGTTGGAGCGAGAAGCGATGGATAGAAGGATATTATACGTCCATATATCTGGTTCCTGCTGCGTCACACACGAATCGGCCTCTGCATTGAGGATCTCATCAGCGGAGACAGCATTCCCCGCGGGTAGGACACCTTTCTTATTGAAGATGTCGAGGGAATTTTCGTAATCCTCTAATCTCGTCTTGTGCCACTGTTTTCCGGCACTGTCTATCAGAGTGTTCCACTCCCATAAACGAAGCTGGCCGCGATTCTTTTGCAGAGTCTTCAGAGCGGAAAGGAGTTGAAGATAAATGCTGCGAGTCCGGGGTTTTATTGACGCAAGGAGTCGCACTAATTTGTGAAGTAAGTGATGTGGTATCACGACTTGATATGAAAGTAATTCCTGGTAAGCTGCCCAAGCACGATCGGGAGACTTGGTGGTGAGCATGACCCATAGAAGCGTGCGACGCTTCTGAGCAGGACATTTTCTTTTGGCATGGTCGAGAACTCTGTGAGACCGGATGCGTGGCACACGTCCATGCTGTTGGTGGTCTTGCGTGTTTGAGAGCAAATCGACGCCAACGAGGCGATCGAAGCTGTTTTTGTTTGCAGGCAGCGCCGGCACGCAAGAAAAAACAGAAGGGTGATTCAGGTAAGGTGTTCCATTGGCAGAGACAGCAGGGTGAGAAGGAAGCGAGTGAGCGTTCGGACCCGTGTAGCTGTTCGTCGTCGATGCAAGGTGGCTCCGTTCTTTTAGCGCGCTTTGCGGATGGAGTGAAGTTGAGGAGATTCTGCTGCGTGGTAGACAGGCCAGGTCTGTCAAACGACCTCTCACAAAAAGGACTGGATTCCGCAAAAGTCTGCATGGTAGTTGGGAGGACAAGGCGGGCAAGGATCTGAGGCCCGACGTGGACCCTGTGAGCATAGGTGTCCAGTACAGTCATCCTTGCAACGCAGTGAGTGACTTTATCTTTCGTGCACATAGGCTGTGTACCTACCGAGACTGGTGCTGTACGAGGTTTTGTGGCGGTCCTGACGAGAGCGCTCGTCAGATGCGGCCGTGGATGGGCTACGCCACAGCGACCACACAAACATTTGGTTCCTTCTACTCACTCAAGCCAACAGAGTAATACCATGCATGTGCGAAGCTGGCATTCATAGCAAGGAAGTTAATGGCGTATAGAGGAACATAGTGCCTAAGTAGTACGTGAAGCATGGAATCAATCCCTGGCCTTGAGCGTTCCCAAGAACGCAGCCTTTTCCTCGACAGTTTGGAAGGAACCGTGCTGTGCGACAGATCAGCTCTCTCTCTCGCATCATGATAGAGAAAACACGATTGCTTACACCGAACTTGGACGACGTGTCGATGAACTTGAGGTCAATTTTCTCGAGGTCCCGGCGTGAGGTGTGGGTCATCAACGATTTCCGGAGTGTAATGACACGCTTCTTGGTGCCAGGAACTGAACCCTTGAGCATCAAGTAATCATTCTTCACCACACCGTAATGGGGGAAGCCACCCAATGGTGTGATCGTCTTCTTCGTGATATCCGACTCAGTCGAAGCATTGTAGTCGTCGGAGCCGAGGCCGATGCGGTATATCTTCTTGTTGAGTTCGGTACGGTGGTGGTAGCCGTCTAAATACACAATCAGTGACATGCGTTTCAGTTCAAGGTCGCAAGATGTACTCACTTTGACCAGCACGGGCCACAGAGAACATGACCTTGGAAGGGTGCCATGCACCAACACAGGCAACTTTGCGGAGACCCTTGTGAGTCTTGCGGGGAAGCTTTCTTGTGCCCCAACGATGAGTAACTCCCTCGAAACCGTGACCCTTGGTGACAGCGATGACGTCGATAACTTCATCTTGCTCGAATATGGCAGTGACATCGACTGGCTTCTCGAACAAGCCGTGGGCGAACTCGACCTTGTCAGCAACGGAGCCACCGTTAACCTGAATTTCCATGAGGTGGGCTTTCTTCTGGCTGAGGCCTGTCTTGCGAATTTGGGTGTGTGCAAGGACACGGACGACAGTGCAGTATTTGCGGATGCGTTCGAGCTCGCGAGCAGTGGACTTGCCACCATCCTCTGCATGTTTCTTTGCGTAGCGAGTGAAAGCCTTCTTCTTGGAACGGTACCAGTTCTTGTAGAAGCGACGCTTGACCTCGTCCGAAAGATGGGACGCCCAGACGGTGGTGAGGGTGCGAAGACCACGAGGAGTCTCGACGTAGCCGACGACACCGACAACGATCAAGGGGGGTGTTTCGACGATTGTAACCGCCTCGACGATCTCGCGTTTGTGCATCTCTACAAAGGGGATGAGGAGGAAGTAGTGCTGTGAAGGTAAGACACATACTAGAACCCTGGCGTTCGAGGTCGCGAACGACGTGGGTCATTCCGGCCTTGTAGCCCATGAAGGCAGTCAGGTGGACAGGCTTTTTGGGGTCATCCTAATGAGGTGCAATGAGAGGACGGAAGCGAAACTGCGGGTCGCACAAACCTTTGGGAAGGACTTGACCTTTCCACGGTGGCGTGCGGCACGCTTGCGGGGGAGGAAACCGAGGGAGCCGTGACGGGGTGCTTCGTACTGAGCGACATGGTCAATGCATAAGACTTTGGAGGAGATCGGTGAAGACGCGAACCTTGCGGTGACTAGAAAGCAAACAGGACGTGAACAACGGGCACAACGGACACGTCTGTGAGTGCGTACGTACCTCATCTTGAGGGTGGGGAACGTCGACGACGGCGACGAAGATGTGGACGAGATGGGTGATGATGTGTGTCGGAGTTTGCCGAGTCGTGGCTGATGAGCTGTACAGTACTTCCTATTTTGAACAGCCCCTGTCTCTGGTAGTTCCCACGAGATACGCGTCACGAACGGCGAGCAGGTCGCTGTGGAGGGCGAGATGGGCGCGCCGAGGACGCGCAGGAGGGGCGCGAGGGGCGTTGTTGGCGTGGACGAGAGCCGCGACGTGAATACGCGATGATTGCCATAAACGCGTCAGTCACGTTCGTGGGACGTCACGTCTCCACTCTGCCACGACCGACAGCGAGCCTCTCCCTACCCAACCATGGCCCTCATCGATGACAACGCCGAGCACGCCTCTTGCTCGCCCGACAAGCCCATAAAGCGGCCCCCGGTGGTCTATGGCAAGCGGTCGAACCCCCACCCTCCCCCTTCTCCTGTGGGTCCTGCAGATGAGCACGAGCGGTCCTTTGAACACAACCGTGTTCATCATGCCCGCGTTGTGCCCTCGCAACGGCGCGGGTCCTCTCTGTCTCCGTCCATCCATGCGTCAGACAGTGAACGCTCCCGCAGTCCCGACACTGTTGACCCCTTCCAATTTGGTTTCAGGCGTCAGTTGAAAGAACTAGATGAGCAATTCGATGACCATGGCGCGCAGTCATCCAAGCCAGGCTTGTCTCCATCCAGCCAAACCGTGCGTGCTGGACCGTCTCAAGTAAAAGACCTTCAAAGGGTCTCCATGGGTACCACAATGCTCCCTTCTGAGGCGCGCCGTTCCTCTGGAGAACTCTCTCGTACCTCGTTGCCGCCATCTCCAACCTCCTGCCGCGCCACTTCTGCTCAAGAAAACCCACCCGGGTCCCCCCTCGTGCGCCGACGTACAAGAAGAGTCCCAATTCTCTCTGATTCAGAAGCGGAAGAACCAAGCAACTCATCTTCCGTTTCCCCTGTTCGCCACGCCATCACAACACCGTACTCTCGTTCATCTCCAACCCCGCCTACTTCCGGGGAAATCCCGATGGTGAGTAGAAAGGCAAAGGGAAAAGCACCCGCTCGCGACGTCCTGCCACTTCTCTTCGACGGTGAACAACCCTCGACTGCTGAGCTGTCAGCCAAGTCGAAGAAAAAGAGGGGAAGCGAACCCTTAGTACGTCACAAGACAAAGGTACAACTTCTCGCTCATATTCACTTTTGACTCGTCTAGTGCTAAAATCTGCCATGACAGGCACCGACCAAGAAGGAACGACGCGAGGCTGCATTCGAATCCTCCCGAATTGCGGCTAATCGCCCTGTAGAGGTCGTACGTACCCAAGAGCAAAAGCACTCACTATCTGCATTCTTTGCCAGTCTCCGGTAAGTCTAATTATCTCGTCAGCCAACTAACAATTGTGCTCATATCCCCTGTTAGCCGGGATAACATCGCGATCCCAACTCCGGGTACAGAGTTACCGTCAGACCCGATCGAGAGATTCTCGTCTCCGACCGACGACTCAACGCGACCACCGCCTCTGAACAGTGTGTTTGGCCCACCTACAGGACTCTTAAGAACTTTTGCGTACGCAGGAACAAGCAATCAACCATCATCCGAGAACACCAAGGCGCTCCCTCCTGCGGCGAGCGATTCTGATGACGAACTGCCGTCAGTAACGTCTATTATTCAACAAGCAAGTGGGAAACAGCAGAGGCTACAGGCAATCAAGCAAGTCGCCTTGCAATATGCCGACAGCAGTAAACCTTTTGGCATCGACAGCGAAGACGATGACTTGTTGATCGTCAAAGATGACATGCATACCGTTGCTCGTGAAGAAGCTGCCCAGCGAAGACTGGATAAGGCTCATGGTAGCCCAGTCAAGGACATCACCTCATTACGAAAAATCAATCATCCTAGCGTTCGCCCTGCCATGATTTCTCCTCGCAAGCTTTCAAATCAAGAACTGCAGGAGCTTGCCAAACCATCGTTCGCACGTATGGGGAAAGGTGCCAAGGGTCAGCTCAGCAAAAAGCAACTGGATCAGTTGATGATAATGCAACATACCCAAGAGCAGCTAAAGTCCATCAAACGGCAAGAAGAGGAGTGGGTCAAAGGGGGTGGAAGGTTGGCACGGGATACTAGTGGTGACAGCACACAGACTTCACTTTCACAGAGGCTGGGGGCGTATGCTGAGCAGGGACTCAAGGCAGTGACGATTGGGGATGCAGTCACGGAGGAAGCAAGCGCCAACGAAAGTGACGAAGATTATACTCCAGATTTACGAGGTTCTGCAAGCCCCCAGCCTATGGATGCAGACGAAGAAGATGGGGAGCCGGGCGACAACATGGAGGTTTCACATGTTCCACAGCCACCAGTAGACGACGACAACGACGACGAAGTCGTCGCACCGTTGAGACGTAACAAGTCCAGCAAGCAGAATCTTCGCGTGGTCGTGGGATCTGACGACGAAGGGGAACAACCCGCCCACCGCATCCTGCCCACTGTGCAGAGGGATTCCGTTTCCTCAATGGAGTCTCAGACCGAGGATGAGAACGACAAGGAGAACAGCGCGAAACTGATGTACGATCGCAGCGAGGACAAGGAGAATAAGGCTGTTGTGCGTCATGAACTGTCATCCTCAGAGTTAGCGTTTGGTCCGAGACTAGGATCCTTACACGGTATTGAGGATGGTATTTCAAGGGGCCTCTCGCTTGCTTCCGCCACAGATTTCAATGACACCACAGATTCACCGAAGGGAAAAGTTAGGTCGCCACTGAAAGACATATCGAAAGACGAGGATGACCTTTTCTTATCCCTGCCTCCCTCGAAATCTCCATTCACAGAGCGCCTTCTCCAGAGCGCAGCTATATCGCCACCCCGCGCTTCTACGTCGACACTCAGTCTTGGATCCCCACCGGTTTTGCGAAATGAGCGCATCAGCCGGATGAATCGTCTTTCCTTGGATTCGAAGAACGATGAGAATGAGCCATCTGGATTTAAGCCGCTACACCCTTCCTTTCTGGAAAGGCTGCACAGTCAAGTCAGCCCTGAGCCTTCGTTAGTTGCCATCAATCCTGTTCCAAACGGCGGATTCTCCCAACTGTTTTCTGTTAGTTGATCCCTGTCTTCGGCGGCGTGACATTTTACTGACCAATTCAAACGTCCAACTAGGCTGAGGATCGGAGCTTGAAGAAACCTGTCGAAGAGGCAGAGAACGACGGCTTGTCACTAACACTCGATGTCAAGCTGAAACCTGCCCTTGAGGTTAGCGGGACTCTAAGACAGAAAGCTGAAACTATATTTGAGAAAGAACAAGAATATGTTATTGCTGCTGCCGCAGTCCAACAGAACAACGGACCGAAAGAGCTTCTCTATGTCGACGATCATGGGTATGAGTAAATTCTCCGAGGACTTCTAATTGCTTCATGATTGTCTCATTAGATTCCTCACACAAACTCGTCCTGAAGGTTCAAGCCCTCAAGTCTACCATATGACACCTTCCCAGGCATCCAAGTTCATTGGAACTCAGGTCCACTCCACGCAAACAGGTCCACTTAGTGCGCGCCCTCCTCTCCGCACACTATCTTTTGTCGTTTCTCAGGAGTTGTCTCTGGAGCCGCAGCCGCTGAGGCGATTGCGCAAACGCAGCCCCTCGCCATTGGAACAGAACATTCTCGGGCAAAGCAGCGGCCCAGTCGCCAAGAATGCGTTTAATATTCTCGGTAAAGCCCCTAAACCATCGTCCAAAGCACAGAAAGAAAAGCATGAGAAGTCCGAATTTGTGGCGATTGAGGCCGAGGAATCTGACGAGGATGATATGTTTGGCTTTGGAGGTGCAAAGAAGGATAACGATGAGGACGAAGATGACAATGAGCAAGACAAGGTTGTCGAGGGACTTGTGGACGACACGGTCATGGATGCTGAAATCGAGGCTGCAGACCTTGTTCAAGAGAAATACAGGTGAGTTGGGCATTTCCAGTCCTTGCTATTTAATGACAATGTTCGGCTGCCAGGGAACATGAGGAGGAAGACGACGAGCGACTTCAAAAGCTGCACCAGGATGCCATCGAGGGCAAGTTTCGGACGAAGCGCCGCGACCGAGGGGTTGGCTTTGAAGATGAGAGTGACGAAGATGATGATGACGATGCCCGCCGTATTCGCCAACGAATCCACAAGAAACGAAAGATTGAGGGTGATAGTCTAGAAGCCCTAGGTTGGTGACTAGTTGCGAAAATATAATGTGACTCATATGTTTTCCAGGCCAAAATGAAGAGACGAGGGCGTTCTACAATACATACCACCAAGACCTCATCGACGAAGATGACGAGTTCGGGCATCTGCGAGAAGACGTTGCAATGCCTGTAGATAATGATGCTCAAGCCGGCGAACCTGAGGAACGAGAAACTGTATCTGTGGACGAAATTCGGCAACGTGTGCACGACATGGTGCAAAATGATTCTGTTGGTGCAGACCGTATATTCCCTTTACATATCTGAACTTGTGTCACAGGAGGTTGAGGTGTTGGACCCCGAGGACACAAGTTGGATTGACCAGTCCATGATGATTGAAGCTAACGATACAGTCCGTGTAAAGGTGTTGGAGCATCGACGGAGTAAACCCACGGCTCGTCATCCAAACGTTGGTCAGATGGACTTTGATGGAGAGGTTCGTCCGTTCTCGTAAGGATTCTATATGAACTCACAGCAATCATTCAGCGGCCCAAGCGACATGTAGAGAGCGAGCAAGAACGCAAACAGATGACGTCTTGGGCCAAAAATCAGAGTCACCAACGCCAGGGCACAGGACGATCAGGTAACGGCGCGGCTGTTACCGGTCATACGAAAGCCAAGACTGGAGGTGGTTCATTGAGGTCAACACAACTGTCGAATCCAGCAACTGTCAACGAAGCACATAAGACGAAGACTTCAAGTTTGTTGTCAACGGTGTCTAACAGGAAAGGCAAATTTGCCTAAGTAGATTTTTCGCGAGTAACATTTGTTTGTTGTCTACTGTACTTGTTTGTATTCTTCTCCATACGTAAAAAGCCCCCCCCCCTGCTGCCAGAAACAAGATCCAGGAAAAAAAAATATACACAACTGTAACAAGACCGAGCAGGTACCAAAAAGATGCACAGGATTCGCACTCGGGAAAAGAAAACGAAATGAAGTTCTAGAGAAAAGAAGGGGTATCGCTGTGATAGATAACCGAGTGCGGTGGTATAGTTGGAAGGTTCGAATAGATTTCGCGTGACATTTAGTTAAAAATCGATTATTAGTGGCTCTGTTTGCCTACGAAGGGTCTTCCAAAGCGGACCCAGGTGGTGCGGGGGCGCGCAGGTTGAATGAGTGCAAAGTTTCGTGATTGACGTGCAGATGTTGGACTTCTGCGTTTACGCGCACTGGTCTGCATCTAAAAGAGACTGAACATTGGCGATAAAAGGGACAGATGCAGGCTCACTTTGTGTCTCAGCATAATCAATTTTGCCATACATGCTGGTGGTCCGCTTTCTCTGACCGGATTTCCTGTAGAAATGTAAGCGGCGTCGATCGAATGGAAGGAAGTAGCACATACGTGATGCAACCAGTGCAAGGCCAGCCTCATGGACATCCAGAGTATCACTTCCCTCCATGATTGACTTTCTCACTGCCGGGGATAAGAGGCATAGCAGTAAGAAGGCGGAAAGGAAGGACACGAAAAACGCGGCGAGCATGAAGGATCCGTTAAGGAGAAAGCGGCGCGAAGCACGCAGACAAAGCCCTGGCGTGGCACTCTGTGAGGAGGTGGAGGAGGAGCGGCGTGGTCGGTAGAGATGTCAACAGTGGTCACAAAATATTATTTACCGCTAATAACTTCTTATCGCTTAGTCAGCATGGTGTGATAATGGTCCAGTGTTTCTCAACAAGCGTGGGACCAGCGTCATCAGCTAGCTTTTGAGGGAGATGAACGAAGAATAGGGGTCCAACACAGCGAACGAGTAGTTCATTCAGATGGTGCGGTCGGCCTTTCGAGGAGCAGATTTCATGTTCTGCCGACAAAGGATCTGTTGCGGTCTTTGGGTGCAGTGCCAGTGGAACCTGTGCATCATTGCCTTTCGGGATGCTAGCTGGAATAGCTCCTATTGAAAGGACCTGACTAGAACGACCAGTTCACGGAGCTTTCCCTTCTCGTACCATCGGTATGGGGCTTTGAATGATAGCGAGCGACTTGCTGGGCAAATATGAGGCTGAGCGAGAGAAACAAGCGGCATGATTCTGTATCACAGTACAACAGGCTTATATAGTATGTGTAGGAAAACGTAGGGAAGATGGCGGGAAGAGACGGAACACAATGTGGTGTCCAAAGCGAATGACATTTCAACTGAACTCATTTCGAGCTGTGATATTGAAGATGCCAGAGGGACAAACACTGGTGGAGGACGCTGGCAGTGGCACAGCTTTGGATGAATCACTTTCCCACGACGAGGAACGTCTATCGACGACTCCCACGGTAAGTGTGTGAGGCGCCTCACGCACTTGTTCAATGTCCCAGCTGCTGTCCTCTGCAGTCATATCAGCAGTAGGACTTACCTGCAAGGCCTTTCTCAATTCCCACCTCTGTTCCATCACCGTCAGCGGTTTACCCATCTTATTAGACGCGCTCAGGAGAGAACGCAGAGAGAAGGGTCAAGGTTTAATAACCGGTATGTGACGCGCCGCGTGTCTATCCTACTCTGTTGTGATCCTAGCTACAGTCTCCAACCATTTGTCTACGTCTGTTCATACCCCCACGCCGACATCCTGGTCCTTACCTCTTTATTTAGCCTCGATGATCCTGTAACCTGGGGCATACTGCCATTTGAAAACTTCACAAACTCGCGTACTATACGATGGGTATTGGGCGCCTCAGATATCATGTTTACAAATCCGTCAGTGGAGCAGAAATTATATCTTTTCTGCCTTCCATGCTGAACTCCTGCTTTGGTCAGAAAGTCTTTTTTCAGCTTTCTTTCGTAAAGGCCAGGTAATAGAGACGTTTCGAGGAAACGGTATCTTTCAGCCCGCACTCGATGTAGCCATTGAGAAGCTGAACCAGGGTCACTGGGTTGGTGTTTGTATTTGTTGTCGCTTCATTTTATCGACTCATCAAACTTTTTTTAGCTGCATATGTTCGGCGAGGGAAAGGTACATCAACCTACCGGGTATCCACAGAATGATGGTATGGCGCATTTACCACGATTCAAATGGGGCGTGTACGTGTTCGCATCACACATTTAGGTACCTTCTCATCATATGATATGCCCCTATCAGCGCTCGGATCATTATGGAGACCAATGTCCCACCCCTGATAATACCTATGTGGTTGACTGGTATGGATCTCTTACGCTAGCGTTTGTTCCTATCTGATCTTACGTGCCACAGGCTTCGACAAACTAATGCCAGAGCATCGCCCGTTTCCATACAAGTACCTCCCGAAGATGGGTATCCCACTCGGTGTCACGTTTGGTGACCCGATACCACCTGACAAGATCATAGCAGCATTAAATGACCTTCGTGGGCTGAAACACTCTTCGCCGCCTGGCGCGGTAGAGAATTCTACGCGACACGATGGGCCACCGAGTAGGTCAGGGCTCGGCAGTAGAGGGTGGATGGAGGATGCGATTATTCGAGCAGGCGGAGATCCCATCGAGGGGCGCGAGGGTACTGGACGATGTGCGCAGATTCGGAGCGAGGTTACGGCTACTGTCCAGCGAGCTGTTGAGGATTTGGGGAGGAAGGTGTCAGGTAACAAACTAGACCTGCCTTTACCTCATCAACGTGGGGGTTGTCGCGTCCGCTAAACGGTGTCCTAGTCCCTCTGTTCCATCGGCGGTTGCTCTGCACGATCATACTTTACGGTACCTAGGTGGTAGCCTGGGGTATTGTGTCCTGCTCGGCTGTGGGGATAAGCTAATGTTGAAGGTTTCACCAGCTCATTAATTCATTTGATCAAGAATGAGCGTTTTCCCTGTTGGCTGCAAGTCACGTCGGGGCAAGCAACATGGAGGTGACGTACCGGTCGCTGGTCAAAATCCGAAGAGTATGATTAAGGGGATGCTCGCGGTCAGGTACTTGTTCGTCGCGATAGCAGCGGGCATAGGCTGAAGGATGTGCTAGCAGCGCCACCGAGGTCGGCTACTCCTGGGCTGGTGGCAATAACCTGAAATTTATTTCTAGTATGTTTCACGTTGCATGAACCTGAGCAGTATGTTGTCGGGGGCTTATTCAATTGACTCATGACCCAATTTCGCTCAGAAATCTGAATTTGATTGAAACATCACCGTAAATCGGAACTACAATTGTACCCGGACAAAGAAGCATTACTCAAAAGTTCATCGATTCCATTCGTTATGGCTGTGTAGCTCAAGTAGCATGCGCCTTGGTTTCGCTGCGTAGGGTCAAACCGTCAAACCGAGACAAACGAACGAGAGAGATACGAACTATTCTGCATCTTCCTGGTCGGTATGGTCCTTGATACGGTAGTGGATCATTGGAAGAGCGCAAGCAATTCCCACAGCACACAAAACCCATGTTGATATGAATATATTCATGTAGCTGTTGGGAGGTCCAGATGTCCAATTGTACCGCAACCATCAGGAGGGAGAGGACTTACGGTGAGGTAACAGCGTCTGCATGCCACGCACCCGCAGCGCCAGCAGATTGCAATCCCTTATCTGTGAATGTTGAGTTTCGGTTCTAACTGAACAACAGTCAGAATGGCTTACAGAACCCGGTGAATACGGCAAGTTTTGCTAAATCGTTCGACATGGCTCCCATTAGCCAATACACAAATGTCTGCCACATGGCATCCAGGAGGCCACAGAAAATGTATAACCAAGCGTGCGCAGGATAACCAGAGTCAATGAAATCTATCTTCGGAGGCAGATTGTCTCGTGTATAGTTCCTGCAACCTCCTTGAGTTTGGCTTTTCCTTGAACTGGGGAGTAAAAACGCACTTTTGATACATATAGGCCCATATGTGTACAGCGAAGACCATCACTGACACGATGGTCCAACCAGCAAATGCACGAGTTCGACGCCTGTACTTCGACTGATCGAGGACGCAGTAACCAAGGAACAGAGACCCAAAGATCTGCGCTGCCCAGTAGATGAATGCGTTGAGACTACGCGTGCGAAT
>JBBPLK010000026.1:65316-83221 GCA_038089735.1 Exsudoporus frostii
TTGAAGAGTGCGGCGTTGTAATCGTTAAACTCTAGTAATATTAACGGCGCTCAGCTTGCCGCAACAAGCAAAATGTCGAAATAGGATACTTACGCCATGTGTAGAAATAGTTGCTCGCAACGAACATGGGGAATAGAAATATAATCATCGGATCGGTCTTGAGAGCAACGTAAAGGCTGTAAAATTCTGTTTTCCATGATGGGTGGCGGGGTAGGGGAACCTTGGTGCCATCCGTCCGAATGATTCTCTTTGGGTCAGCCATCAAAGGAGCCAAGGATACTCCAATGAGAGTAAGAACCAAGAAACCGATCTGGCAGTGTGTGAATCTCGGCGCGATGCTTCTTTGAGAAGTGATACATCACTCACATAGGTTCCATTTCCAACTTTGTGAGCCTAGTTAGACCAGTTGTGACGACATTCAAGTATAGGACTTACCTGCGTTGCCCTAATTAAATGTTCAGTGATGAAATTCAACATAAGAGTCAGCAGCTGAGCTACGTACTTGATTGTTGAAATTGAGCCCGAGTGCAACTGCGGAACCGATGACAGCACCAAGGTTGAAAACCGCCCAGAAAATGCCGATGAAGATGCCCTTTTGTGCCTCTGTCGGATAAGCCAACATCATAGAGCCCTGTGCGGTCCATAGCAGCGCTGCACACAATCCAAGGAGAGCCCCCGCGACGACGACGAAGTCGTATGCGCTGGGGTGAATATTATCCGCCCTAGAGAATAGATGAGTGAGTGCAGGTGATGGTTGTGACTGCAACGTAACGCCCGTACAAGAATGAAGCGATATACAGAGAGTATCCCAGTGTTCCGAGGAAGAGGGTTAGCCGAGGTCCAAGTACATTGTTAATAGTTCTGTGGAGGATCAGCTATTAGCACACATCGCATAGAAGAGCGACACAAACCCAGAGAAGAACGCAAAGAATGCAAAGGTGGAATAGGTAGCTGTAGCCGCGTTGGACTGGGCTGTTGTGTTGACTTGACCACCTCCGCCAATCCCTCCCAGGGCGTTGAACATGCCAGGGCACATGAAACAGACGAATCCAAGCATAGTCACTTGGAAGTAAGGGTGGTAGTAGATTCCTTTCAATCCTGTGGGGCGCTCGAAGATCTCCTCGCGTTGGGAGCCAGAGTCTTCGCTGCCACTCTCCAGTGCTTTCTCTGGGAGGATGTCCGCCATGTCAACGAAGGGGATGTAGTCACGGAGGACCCATCGCCGGAATGCGAGTACTTATGGGGTTTTTGCGGCCACGCTTCGCCCAGGGGAGAGATTTGAGCATGTGAGCCTCGGACGTAATTGACAGGTCATTAACGTATTGCCAACGGAACCTGTGTAAAGGAAGGGTACTGGCTTTCGGTGGGCTCCGACACCGGATAAACGAATGTGATACGGCAACACGTGGTGCTCGGGGTGTTCTGCTGGAGCTGCCACGCAGCAAGGCGGGTTGATAGCAGCCACCAGCCAGGCACTCGTGGCAGGGTGTCACGAGCATGCTCGTCGCTGCACAAGGCAAGCTATCAAGATAACCTCTCGACCATTCACCTTATCGCGGCCTAGCCCATGCCTTTGAGTTCAACAAGCCACACCGTCCGTGTCACAAGATTTGCAAATCTGTTATCATAACAGCCGAAATATACTCTGAGGTGCCAGCTGTCGCATTTACCTCTGATCTGTCAGAACGAGTGATATCCACCTGGGGGGCTGGGACTCGCTTTCTGCCCACTGTTATCGTGACGTGTCCGTACCTGGGCATGCGGGTTTTCACCGACACTCAGAAAGTGATTCAGCTCGTCGTGGACACTGGTATGACACCAGTTCTTGTCTCCTCCTTCACCGAGGTGTTCGTTCACAGGTTGCGACTGTTTGGGACGCAAGGCTTTGCATAACAGTCGTCAACAAGGGACAACAATGACTACCTATGCTTGCCTTTTCTTCAAGTGCCTGCGCCTGAACAAGCTTGCAGTAAGGCGTTGTGCCGTGCTCGTACTTGCTGTTCTTAACCTTCTCGCAGCGCGGTCATGAATGTCGTCGACAGGGTTAGCGGTTGTCTAGCAAAGTGGTCCAGGAGTGGGGCAACCGAATGGTGTGCCCGATCTTCTTTTACGAGCTATTTTCACCCAATAATCCCGTTTGCAGTCGAAATTTCCTTCTTCCAGCTCACCTCAACCCTACGGACCCAACCAGCGTTGAAACGCTCACAACTGCGTATCATACCCTATTGTTTTCTGCTTTGAGGACTTGGGCTCCGAGTAGCTTGCTCACCCCACAATGCTTCGTCGATTTCGTCCAGTCAGTCCTGGTGTCCTTGCCTTCTTCTTCTGTCCTGTCTACGCCTATACAAAGCAACGCTTTCTTCGGGGACTTGCTTGTTGACATCGTCTGGTCTCTTGACGCGCAGTTGGATGAACTTGTGACGGATGCCAAGGCTATCATTGCAACTGTAGAGCAGTCAACTGAGGCTAGTGACTTGCATAAAGCCACGGGAGTAAAGCAGACTGCTGAGCAAGACAAGGAACTTCTCGTTAATGTTGTCAAGAGACTCCTGGTGAGCATCACCGAGTCCCTGCAGTATACTGAACCCACTTCTATCTAGTTTTCTGGAATCATCGACGTAGCTGTATGCCGCGAACGCCTTGATCTGAGCCTCCTTGCCAATATAGGCCTTGTATTGGATAGGTCATCGTTTGACAAGAAGGAGATTAGGACACGCACTGGTCTGCTGTGAGTTCCTCATGAGCGCGTCGGTGGTGTGGGTTGACGTTCGTGGCTGGTCTACAGTTACAAGCAAAACAAGTTCAACCTTCTCCGCGAGCAGTCCGAAGGCTACAGCAAGTTATGCGTAGAGGTGATGAGCTCTCTGGGACCTTCGCATTCTCCACAGGATGGAAAACCTGTCGAGAGTGCCGCGTCCATACAGGACCGCTCCCGAATCGTATGGGACAAAATCATGGGCCTTATTGGATATTTTGACCTCGATCCCAATCGCGCCCTTGACATTATCCTTGATGTTCTGACCGTCAACATCACGACCCATTACACGTTCTTCCTCTCCCTTTTGTCATTCTCCCCATGGGCGCGGTCTATTAGGCGTTCTATGCCTTGCAGATTTAACGTTTACATCCCACCCGACCCATCTCCCGACCAGTATCGAGGGAAATCTCTTGATGAAGTACTTGAAATCGCCGAAACCCTATCTCTCGGCTACGAAAGTCTGAATTCAGTTCCAAGCAGCCCCGAGTCGCGAGTACTCGCTCAAGTCCTTGGTTTCAAGTTCGCTTATTATCAGGTTTGCCATATGTCTTAGCACATCTTCATCCTCTGATCCTGCGTAGGGTTCAGATGTCCATGAACCATCGCCGAAAGGTTTGTACCTTGCAGCCGCTATCTTGATACGGGAAGGATTTGTTACGCTCGAGGAGTTATATTCCCATGTGCGTTGACTTTATCGTATTATATGGGCATCAATTCATACTAAGCACCCAGCTATCACCTTCTGATGGAGGTATGGATTCGTACCACGGGGATTATCTGGACCAAGTACACCAAAGAATTGCAGACGCCAAGATCACTCAACTAGCGATGGCGGCCCCCCTAGAATCAACAAGCTCCAGCTCGAAAGCGCGTTCAGAGCCTGGAGAGGAAATCCCCACAAAGCTAGATCTGAGGCCTCCAAACCAGAAGGCAGCTCTCGTTAGCGCCTTGCTTTCTGTTGGAGCTTTGCGCCCCGCCTTTGCGATCCTGACCAAATTTCCATGGCTCGTAGATGCTCATGTCGAACTTGCGGATTTGGTGCTCCGTGTTCTCAAGCATTCCATCTCACCTCTCTACGATACGACTTTCGTTCTCAAGGAACGGAATCCCAGCTTCACTCAGCCTCGCGCTCGATACGGGTCGACTGGTGTCCTCCTTACGCCTACCCGTAAGCCACAACTGACGTCAGTTGCGCCGACACCTCCCGGCACAGCTACGACGGAGTTCGTGTTCTTTTTCCCTGACTGGTCGGAGAGGGTTCCGTTGTCAACGACGTTCGAGGATTTGGTTGACGTCATTGAACCTCTTATGAGCTTTGTTGGCCTTCACATATCGCGTGATCCCTTGTTCGTTTCAAAAGTAACCCGTCTAGGGAGGTCACAATTAATCTCTACGGTAAATCCATAATTCTTACGGTTAGCCAATGTATTCATCTTTTTTTACAGGTTCTTCTGGACCCTGTCACTAGGAAGCCCGCGGGGGAGCCAGACCCCTCGAATCCTGTCCGTGTGTTCTGGTTCAAACTTTTGCGACTATACTTCCTACCTTCCCTGCCTCTCATTCGAGGAAACGCTGTTTGCACTGTTGAAATCTGGAACATAATCCGACAGTATGAAACAACATCTCGGTGGAAACTTTACGGGGAGTGGAAGACAAGCACATACAACTCCCATCCAGAACTCCGCATACGTCAAGTACAAGCTGACCGGGAATCAAAAGGAATATTGCGACGGCTATCACACCAGACTATTGACACGCTTTCTGGCACGGTCGCGAAACTGGCCCACTCCAACCCCTGTATTTTCTTCACCAATGCTGTCAACCAAATTATGGCATACGACAATCTAGCAGGTGTGGTGATCCAGGCACTTCGATATGTAACCAATATGGGGTTTGATGTATTGGTCTACATCATTCTCGACGCGCTCTCAAATCCTTATAAGAATCGGGTGAAGGATGACGGTGTTAATATCTCAGATTGGCTGCAAAGTAGGTCTGGTCGTGCCATTTCGTTACATGTTATTGACAACAGCAGGTCTCGCGTCGTTCACTGGGATGCTTTTTCGTCGGTACAGTGCAGATTTGTCTCCACTCCTGAAATACGTTGTACATCAATTATACAACGGCCAAACAACGGAGATAGTGGTTCTTCGCGAGCTAATCTGGAAAATGGCTGGCATTGAACCTCTTCCAAGTCTGTCGGATTCGCAAATTGCCGCGATGGCTGGTGGTCCGGCACTACGCATCGAAGCAATCGCTTCCGCGACTCGAGGTGCCCGTCTGGATCCTAGCGATGCAATACTCAAAGGTCCTCAGCGACTGGGAAAGAGCTTGCTAGAAACGTCCTTGGCATTGCCTCTCCTTATCCAGGTTGCGCAGCAGCGTCAGTCCTGCGTCTTTAAGGCTCCAGACACCCATCTTAAGTCCCTCGCAAGTCTGTTCGATACCGTAGGTTGCGCGTAATATCGTGCTCGCATCTTGGTCTCAAAGTCGCTTGTCCAATTCAGACTCACGGGGTACTGCTGCAGTACCTAGAACTTCTTACTTCTCCGGTTGTCATTCCCCCTGAAGACTACGCGAAGAGGATCCTTCCTTCTTTAGCCGACCTTGGGGAGTTATACGGAATATCTGCTTCCATTTGCATGCAAGTTATTCGTCCGATGCTTAATAGTATTCTCTTGGTAAACATTCGCCTGTCCATAGTTGACTGAATACTGATTAGTCTCTAGAAAACAGCCTTGTCCATGCAAGAGAAAGAACGTGTCGCTAACGAAGAAGCTGAAAAGCGTCTGAAGGCTCGCCTGTCAGCAAAACGTGATCCATCCGCATCTGCATCGCGCATGGAGTCGCCGAGTGGTGCCAATACGCCACGGGATAACTCTGAACAAAAGCCCCCATTGGTTGAAGCCAACGAGGATAACGTGATGGAAGTTGAACTGGAAATAACCACTAGCGCTGCAGAAGTTCGTAGACCATTTGTGATTGAAATGCCCAGCGCAATGACTAACTCTCTTGTAGAGTCCTTGGATACCTGAACTTGAAGTCCTTTTCGACGATGTACGAAAGATCGCGAAGAGCAGTGCGATCGACGTGATTGGGTAAGTCTTGTGAAGTCGAATCAAAGCTTTAGGTTAAAGGAGGTTGTATCAAGCCCTGGTTTTTACCTGACGTTCTGGCAATTATCGATGTATGATCTCTCCCCACCGGCTACCAGGTACGACGAAGAGGGTGCCGCATTACGCACCCTTAGTCGACAAGAAGATGCCAAGTACATTAGCGCCGACCGTTCTTCTGATCGCGCGAAGAGGCTCACGGCGAGCTCACATAGGGCGAAACGTGATCGATGTAACGCGTTTGTTAACACATTGGCCCAAGAGTTCAAGGAACAGACAGCTTCGAGAGTTTTTACCTTAAAGCGTTTAGCACGAGAGAAGCAGCACTGGTTTGCTCATGGTGAGTTTGCGCCATCTTCAGCGGTCCAAGTTACTTATCTACTGCGAAGTCGAGCACCGTTATGCAGTTTTGGCATCTGCCATTATTGAACACTGCATCCAACCACGTTGTTTGTTATCACCTATGGACGCCGACTACTGCGCACAAATCATCAAAGTCATACACACTCAAGGAACGTTGGGCTTCCCCACATTAATGTGTTACGACAAGGTAAGCATCAAGGTTCTGCACGAGAGGCTATCATTGATGGCCTCTGGACCCCAGCTACTCGGAGATCACGTCAAGACAGTGATTTTCTCTTGCAGTGAATACGAAGCGAAGAATTACGGTATGTACTTTCAAATGCATTTATTGTTGTATGGCTGTTTTATAAAATGTAATATTGGACGATAGGGCGCTTTTTGTTAGGTGTTCTTACGGACCTATGGAAGTGGGCACAAGACGAGCAACTCTTCGCCCAGGAAAACCGTACAAAGCTTGGTGGGAGAACTGTTCTTCTTCCGGGGTTCCAGCCACGTTGGACCAACAAGGACCACATAAACATTCTACCAGAAGACCTGTTATCGTGGTCGGGCTTCAAACAGATTCTACGCAAATGGCACAGAAAGCTGGGAAGAGTGGGTGGTCTGGCACTGCTAGGGTCAGAAGACTGATAAATCTCCAGAGCCTCTGCAGTTGCATCGAAACAGGAGAATTTATGCACGTCTATAATGCCATCATTGTGTTGAAGGAAATTCTTCCAGTCTTTCCCCTAGCTGCTGTTGGCGAATATGGACCCGTCGTCGATAACATGATTGATAAACTGGTTGAAGGTGAGGAACGGGGTGATCTCAAGATACTAAGTAGGGCGTGAGTAGGCTTTTTTTTCATCCCAGGGTATATTCTGATGTCATCGCAGATACTCTGCAGCTTTGAAGAAGCGTGAGTCTCAGTGGGCAGTTCCACGGCCAACACCTCCCAAGGTAATCTGTTTTCACCCTAGATTTTTTCCCACTCATCTCCTCTTCAGCTGAATGGTGGTACCATGTCCCCGAAGCCTGGCCCATCGGCTTCACAAGCGCTCGACAAGTCGCGTTCTATACAACCACCTAATGGTACTACAGTTCTTGTAACACTCGACACACGCCGTGAAATCAGCACAGTCTCGGGCGTCCCAGTGGCTCCAAGAGCTCAGTCATCAACTAGCGCGCCTCAGTTTATTGATGAAAGACCATCTACACCGGCAAGTTTGGCGAAATTGGCCATCGAAAGGTATGAATATAACATGTATCAACCCATGTTCTCAACGAAATGCGATGCGATTAGCATTCCCAGACCCGAGAAGGTGAAGCGAGTTAGGCCAGACAAAGGGAGTGCCTCACCGGCACCGGATGGCGAGACCAAGTCAAAACAAGATGCCATGGATGTTGACATTATTCCAAATGCACCAAAGGAAGGAAGGACACACCTACAGCAAGAACCGACCTCATCACGCTTTGGGGCGCGGCAGCTTTCCGCGCCTCAAGGTCCTATACCTCCAATGCTTGTTGATATTCGGATGCCGACTCCTATTCTCAAAGAGGCTCCTAAATCCTCCCGGGCAGCCATTTCGGCCCTTAGCCCACGAGAATCCCCTCTATCCCCCAGACAAAGGAATGAAGAGAAACAGATACAAGAAGTCATGCCACCACCAACAGCCCCTAGCCAGACGCTTTCGGCGCAAGAGCTCCGCGAAACAGCCAAGCAAACAATCAGTTACCGTGCATCGGAGAAATCTGATGACCGGCGATCGGTGGGTGATACCCGCAGCCAGCCTGATTCTGGAGCTCCGTCTCCATTGCCACGTCGGCGTACCGCATCCCCTGGCACAAGGAATCATAGCTTGGAGAGTCGAACGAGTGGCGAACGCCGGTCCGACCGCGGGACTGGAGATGGTGACCATGTGGATGGGAGGCCCCTAGAACGAGAAGCTCGACAAGAGTTGCGATTATCCCGCAAAGAGGGTAGTGCTGCTCATGGTCCTCGAAGCGAAAGGGTCTCGAGCCATCGTACATCTGCTCGCGAGAGTGAACGGGATAGAGAAAGTGACAGGGAACGTGACCGGGAACGTGGCCGGGACAGGCATGGGGAGCGCGACCGTGATAGGGAACGCGACAAGGAGCGCGACAGAGAGCGGGAAAAGGAGAAGGATAGGGAGCGTCGTGACAGAGATAGAGAACGAGATAGAGACAGGGATCGGGACAGGGATCGCCACCGCCGTGATGACAAGGATCGTGATCGAGAGTCACGCAAAGACCGAGATAGATCAAGCCAAGTTTTAGCGCCTGCAGCCTCTACTGCCACACCAGAGCCCCGAAGTCTTCCCACTCGACCCGACCCCGCTCGACACCGTCCCGCTATTGAGGTCGGCGACGATGCTCTTGGCAAAAGACGGCGTCTTACCGATGACGATGTCAGTGTCTCTCTTTGGCTAATGTGACCTGCTGACAGGTTGACAGGTTGACCGCACCTCGAAGCGTAGTTCTCGCAAGGAAAGCCATAGAGAGGACCGTGGCCGCCGCTCGGACAAGGAAAGCCACGATCGACCACGGGAATCCGATAGGCGTCGAACGGAACCCCAACTATCCGAAGGAGATTCCCGTCCACCTGTCGATAAGGTATGTTGGCGTAGTGAAGAATGTGATCACATCTTCAATAACATGACCCAACAGCCCAGCGAAAAGCGGATACCCGATGGACCTAAAACCTTGCCTCCGACCACCCCATCAGCCCCAAGGGCGATGTCATCTGTGGATGGCTCCAGGGGTGGAAGCAAGGTTGACCCTGGTGGTAACCGAAGTGGTGGTGATTGGAAAGGCCAACAACGTGACCATGGACCACATACGTATCCGGTTTCGACGGCTGGTGGCACACCAGATACGGGTCCTAGTTTACGTGCAAGGATAGGCGAGAAAGATGCTACTCGCTCGACTCCCCAGGCACCAACGGCATCTTACCGGTCTGATGTACTGCCCAAGGACGACGAGCGTGATCATAGGAAACGAACGATAACTGGTGAGTTAATTACCCATCAGTTTTTGGCTTTACTTTATCTCGCTTCCACCTAGACCGAGATAAGGACGTTGGGGAGGCCAACAGCATCCCAGGAGGCGACCTAGCGTCGCAGCCCCCGAAGCGACCGAGGATCATTCGCAATCGTTACCACGCATCTCATGGACTGGCTAAGAGGACCCTCCCCATTGACCCCCAGGCTGGGGATAAATCACGATCGACGAGGAAGGATTAATTATCCTTTATAGATGAGATGTCGGTTATCCTGTACTCGCCATATCTATCGATGGTATACATTGTTACATTACTTCCTGCCTCTCCGCTAAATCAATGTGAAGTTGAGACTCTAGATACATTACTAGGATAAGTAGTCATAATTACTGAGGGGTGACCCCGAGTTGAATCAGGTTAGACGAGTTGAATCGTGAAGTGGTGGAGGGTGCGTTATTATTCACTTCTTCATCAATGTAAGGAACTCCTCGCGAGTCTTTTGCTGTGTCCGAAAACATCCCAACATACACGACGTTACCGTGATGGAACCCGGTTTTTGTACACCACGCATGGTCATACACATATGACTGCAACGAGTAGAACATCGAGCAGGTAGACCATCTGTAGGAAACACTCACGTGGCCTCCATTACGACTGCGACTCCACGGGGCTTGATTGCTTCCTGCACTGCAATTGCGATTTGCTTAGTGAGCCGCTCCTGGACTTGTAGACGACGGCTGAATGTTTCGGCAATCCGCGCGAGTTTAGAAAGCCCCAGCACGAGTTGATTGGGGATGTAAGCTATAGCAACCTAAGAATGGTCGATCGTGGGTACTGCGGAACTTGGATGCTACCCACCTTCCCTGTGAACGGAACTAGATGATGTTCACACAGGCTCGAGATGTCGATGTCACGGACCAAAACCATCTCATCGTGATCTTCCGCGAACACGGCATCGTTGATGACGTCTGGAAATATGCAGGGTGGAATTGATAGGGTAAGATGGAAGCCTACCCGCTAAGCGTTCTTCGTAGCCTCGGGTCATCCACATGATGGCTTGTGCATACCGTTCGGGTGTTTTCAGAAGCCCTTCTCGGTCTGGATCTTCGCCAATACATTCGAGAATGGTGCGGACGGCAGAGGCCATCCGCTTCTCACAGGCAGCACGTTCCAGTGGAGTGGCATTGAGACGAGAGATGGTAGACTTGGCTGAAGGGAGTTCTGAGCGTTCGAGTACGAAAATGAAGAGAGCAGAGTGTACCTGGCCAACCAAGGCCATTCGGGTCAGGAAGTGGGCTCCCGCTCTCAGGACCGTTTGTAAGTGGAGTGGATACACCGGAGGGTGTCCGAAAGCCGTAACCCTCGCGGACATGAGGCCAGGGAGGACGTACAGAAACCTGCTGAGGCGAGTCGTTGACAGATTGGACTGAATCAGGTTCACCTCGGGGGATGTCGGCATCATTGGAGACGAGGAGGGATTGGGATTCGGTGGCACAGTGAAGCTCTAGCTGTCGTAATTCATTTGACAAGAGCTCGCCATGAGATAGCATCTGTGAGGCGGAAATGGGTGGAGATGACGGAGCAGGAGTAGTTGGGATTTTTTTCGGTTTTCACAGCCTGTCAGCGTCGGGAGGAAGAGAGAGATTGCCGGATGGACGACCTGAAGTGGAGTAGGACCATAAACGGATATCTCAAGGAAACGGCAACTGAGCACGCCGTCGCTGCCAGTGAAACCCGTTGAACCCGCCCACCGGGTGCAAAGACAATTAGCAAGCTGTGCACCGCGGTAAGTGAAACCGTTGGCTGGGCCTCCTCCTTCCAATTCGCGCACTTTCCGGGACAGCTTCAATTTGCTCAATGGCAGTTCTGGTACTGTTCTAATTCGTTCGCCGGAATGCTCACGTTGCAACGCTCTCTCTTTCATTCCTAAAATGACCTAAAGTTTCATAAACGTCGTGCCATCTTTCTTTCTTCTCACTACGTGGTCTCAGTCGGGACGACTCTGCCAAACTCGTCTGCACTGCACGGACTCATCACCTCGGATCTCGCTCGCGGTACAATCCTGACGTGAACCCCGAGAATGCTGTGACTCGTTCCGGTTCTTATATCCTCCTTTCCTGGCCATGTCATCTCCCCGTCGTCTTTCGCATCCTTGAGAATGTGTCAGGATTCAAAGCCGTCTCGCCAACTTAGGCGTCGGTGTCCGACACAGCGCTTACCCCAAAAATCATCATCAGTCCCATCCTATCGTTCCTTGGAACAGGCTTGGCTAGCTTCTCGCGTCATGCCACGTCGTAGGGGCTCATACCTCATACCTGGCGCACAACGTCCCATCAACGAGACGAACATCAAACTTGCCGTCACAATCGCCCAGGCGTGTCTCCCTGATTTGTTGTCTACGTTATGGGCCTTGCATCCCGTCCGGACGTCTCTCATGATGGTTCTCCACATTATCCGTGGCATTTTCCCAGCGTTCAGGGGCTATTCCCAAGCAATGATCGTTGACGAGGTGAGCCAGCCGGACATTCGAACCGGAATTCTGATGCATTCATATCACCGCAGCTCCAGACATTGATATCGTCCGGAAGTTTCTCGTGGTCGCGGCTGTTGAGATTGCTGGTTGCCGAGATATTCAGACGGGCGGCTGAATCAGCCATCGATTCATTCGCGTATGTCCCAGATTAGTTTGATGTCCGCCGTCTGTTGATAGTGTTGCAAGCACTTCAAATGAGAACATAGTCCACGAATCGGCCCGATTTTTTGTCGAATACCAACAAATTTCGCAGCGTCTACGTCTCGATATTCCGACGCTCTCGGATCCCGTCGTACGAGACTGTCTTCAGGAATCCGATCTCTTCGTTCGGTCCTTCAATGGAATGGGTAGTTTTGGGCTGCTGTCACCGTTTGATTTCATACAAATATTGGCCTTGATATCTGAATTGATCTCACACCTCCTGGTGCTTTTGTCCCTGACGGGTGGCTCCGCCAACTTGGGAGCGTTACTTTTATCCCTTCTATCCACCTTATTCCCTCTGCTCCTGAATCGGTTTATTGGCGCTCAATCATCTCCAGAGGTAGTTTACACACCCGACGAGGCTCGGACTGCGGAACGCCAAGAAAAAATGCGGAATCTTGCGTACAACGAGGCTCATCGTCCAGAGGTACTCCTGTTTGGCCTTGGTCCATGGGTCCTTCAATCTTGGACCAATGCTAGAAAGGCCATGTTGTATGACGGGCAGATCTGGCCTTCAAGCCGGATGACGTTGACTCAGCTACTGCATCAGATCAATATTTCGGATCTCCTATTCGCGCTTCAAAATGTGAGCATCCATATTGACGCATTTGTTTTGATCTTACTGTTTCGGGCAGCTTCCTCTTGTTCTCATGTTTCAGACATCTTCAGCATCGCTTGGATCGTTGGCTCTATATCGGAGCTCGATTCAAGCTGTAGTGTTCACCTTTGGAAACTTTTTGACGACAGCGCGTATGGCATTTCAGGGTATCTTCTTGATGGGGGCATTCTGTGCAGCGATGAATATCCATCCCGAGCTGGAACCGATGAAGGAGGAGGAGATAAGTTACCCGAGTTTGCCTTGCGGGATGAAAATCGAAGCCAGGTTGATTTACTTTAAGGAGTAATGACGTGTAACGATGCTTATACTCGGTCATAGGCATTTGTCGTACACTTACCCGGCAAGTAAGGATACGTCACTCAAAGACGTCACTTTCAGCCTCGAGCCCGGAGAATCCCTCGCAATTGTTGGCTACAACGGTTCAGGCAAGTGCCCGTACAAAAATTATTGTCCCCTGGCTCATTTTCACTTAGGAAAGTCCACCCTCGCCAAAGTCCTCTTGCGAATTTTAGATTTCGATCACGGAGAGCTCCTCATCAACGGTGTTGACATTCGACGCTTGTCCCCTAGCGACTACCATCGTCATCTTACTGCTGTATTTCAAGACTTTTCAAAGTTTAACGCCACTGTCAGAGAGAACGTCGGTCTCGGTTACGTCCATAAGTTGCACTCACACGCCGCCGTTTCCCATGCTATCCACCTTGGCGGCGCGGATTCCTTTGTGGATACCCTTCCCAGCGGTTTGAAGACAAAGCTGGACAGCTCGGTATTCGATCCTATGCCCCCTGCATATCCAGGCACTCCGGGCTGCGACATGTCCTCACGACAACATCATGGTCTATCAGGTGGCCAAGTATGTTGTTCCCGTCCTTACTCATCACGATAATTAACTGGATCTTACGGCAGTGGCAAAGAATTGCAATATCTCGCGCCTTTATGCGGGCTGATCGACCAGAGGTTGACCTTTTGTTGTTTGACGAACCCGCAAGTGTCACGACCCACATCACCGGTCTCCGTCACTCACACGGTTTGACAGACATCATCATTGGACGCCCATGCCCAGAATAAAATTTTTGATTCTATACACCGCATCTCACGCTCCCCATTGGGCAACAAGACAAAAACCGTCATCTTCATTACCCACCGACTTTCCACCGCACGTCGTGCCGATAAGATCGCGATGATGGAGCAAGGGGTACGTCCAGAATGTCCATCTTCCTTCCATCTCCTATTTATTAATGGCCGTGCCGTTGGTTTGTAGACGATAACCGAGTTTGGTACTCATGAAGAGTTGCTTAACAAAGGTGGTTCGTATGCCGCGCTGTACAAGGCTTCCATTTGAGGTGGATGATTCAATTCATGCATTCATATCAACGCAATGTATCAAAAATCGCGAGTGTATTATTAGTCGGGTTTCACACTCGGCCACCGTATCCTGGATCGTAGTAAACCTAGACATAATCGTTTGCGGAGTTGTCCATGTACACTACCGTGGCGTCATCAACGTATGCGTCAATATGTGCATTCTCCGCCAACTGAGACATGCCGTTAGTTGGTGACGGGCCGCCGTGGATGCCTACCAACAAGCCAGTATCACGAATGCCTTGAATGAGCGAGGGAACTTGGAGCTAGTGTACATAAACTCGGTGAGCCTGACAGAATTGCACAGATGCGGCAATGCATATTACCAATAGATCAGAATCGAAAAAGACGCCCAATAGGTTGTTCGCTTTAGCAAACTCCACTCCCTCCGCCACACTCGAGATGTATTGATCGTCACTGGTATCACAAGGGTCAGGGTTGAGAGGAGTTGACCCATGTCCACATCTGGATGAGAAGAAGACCGGATCTAGTTGAAGCGAGACGTGAGATGGTGACGATCCGCAGTAATGGAATAGGGGTGATTACAATTTGGTTGCTTCCAATTCAGTGCGGCACAGACTCGCGGAGAAAAAGAAGTAAAGGTAGCGCGTCGACGTGCAAAGGCCCCGCCGAGAGACGACGATGTTTGCCTGATCGTGCGAAAGACGGCGTTGACGCTCAAATTAAGATCCAGGTGGCGCGTGGTGTGTTGACTTTGGCAAAGCGCTAGTTCCAGCGTCATCCCAAGATGAACTGGTAAAAGCTGCGAGATTGCATAAAAGAGCCCCTCACTCTGTATATATCAGAGAGCGTCATACCTGCATGAAGCGCGATAGCGGCAGCATTATTCGCGGCAGACTTTTATACCAGTCCTGAATGGAAGTCATCCTGCGAATGAATTGCTCTCCCCTATCAAATCGATTGGCCAAAGCATCGAATTGAGCGAGAGTAACATCAGCAACGCCCAAATCATAAGATGATTCCGGAAGCAATTGCTCGCCGTACAACACCGGCTGAAGATCTCGTGTGACCTGGACAACTGCATAAACGTAATTCCCAGATACTGAAGATAGTGTGACTGTGTGCAAAGGAGAGGCGGGTGTCGAGTGGACTGATGGAGATGTATGCGTAGAATCCATCGATCTAGGGGATTGACGCCACGGGGGTATTGTTTGAGGGACAGGGTGTAAGGGGCTACCCTGCGGTAGAGTCAGGGACTTCCAGTAAGTTTCGACGGCTCCTCCAACTTCCAGGGTGATGCCCTGGAATGGGGTAATGACATGGGCAGAGAAGCTAACCTGAATATGAGCATCAGTCTTTGTATGGCAGAGAACCAATTGAATGCATACCTCGCCAATGCTATGCAGACGGTGATCCAGGATGGATAAAGTGGCGAAACTACCGTCAGGAGAATGGAAGATGGACGGATGAGCCACAGCACGACCAATTGTTTTGGTACCAAAGTTCGGGTAGATCGAAAATTCCAACGCAAGGTCATTCAGGTTAGATGCCTGGAACATAAATGTATCATGATTGTTTTTCTGCGGAAGCGCTATAGTGTACGGAGGAGCGTTGACTCCAGGACCCGCAGTGATGACCATTTTTAGTCGGTTCGGCGAAGGTAAGGATATACTTTGTACTAAAATCGAACCTGACAGGCGGGGATGAAATTTGACCGCCTTTCTGGACCGCCGAGGATCAGGAGCAGAGGGTAACCCCACGGTGATTACCACCAAATAGTTCTTGTCGAGGTAATTGTGGCCATAGACTCGGTGTGGCATTATGGGTGGAGGTAAAGATAGCGATGGAATGGAATCGGGGTCGTCAATGCGCATGTCGCTCGCAGTCCGTGGGAGTGGGGGAATACGGTCGGAAAAAATAGAGGGTTCTTTGGGCATCGCTCTGAGAAGCAAATCCACGCACGCACGATGACCGTACCATGCTGCATAGTGTATCGCTTGATGGTCGAGCTCGTCAGTTCGATCAACGAGGGCTCCAGCTTGGAGGAGAATGCAGAGGCAAGAAGCATGCCCGTTACGCGCAGCATGAAAGAGTGGTGTCCATTCATGATATTTGTCCGGAAGATCCCACCCGTCCTGATCCAAGAGCAACTTGCAGACATCCGCATGGCCATGGCGAGCAGCAAGATGGATTGGAAACTCTCCGTTGCTATTGGGAACACATTTTGCCCCTTCCTTTAGCAATAATGAAACGACCTCCGTGTGCCCGTGTTGGCTTGCTAGAGACAGGGGCACCAGGCTAGAATTTGGGGAAGGTGACTGTATGGCGATGCACTGGTCGCATATCAAAACCTGCACACATTCAGCATTGCCTCTGAGGGTCGCGTATACAACAGGGCTGCAATTGTCCACGTCGAGTACGTGCGGCGGAACGCCAGCGTCCAAAAGTTGCTTGCAAACAGTCACGTGACCATGCATGGCCGCATAATGCAGAGCCGATCGTCCATAGACGTCCAACTTTTCCCTCTGCGACCGCTTTTCAAGACACAAGTTCACAAGACGCAAAGAACCCGCAGCCGCAGCCTCGTGAAGACATGTCCGCCCGTTGATATCGTCGATGAATCCGAAATCAAAGGGTACCTCGACACTGGTGAGGATGAGGTCTCCAAGCTCCGAAGGTGCGTCGACGATGACTTTCCAAAGCACCCGAGTGACATTGGCCTTCCCCCCGTCCTGGGAGCCGAGGATATCGGAGTGTCGCACTAGATCCTTGATGGACGCCTCATCGGAGATTTCCACCGCCTTTCGTAAGTCGAGTTCAAACTCGCGAAATGGGCCAGAGTACATGTTCCGCTCGATGCTGAGCTGGAGGTCTAGAACGTCTTGAGCAGCAGCCCCCTCGAATATGAGGCCAGTGGAGAGGTCGGTGAGGTCTAGGAGACTTGCGGCCACAATATCGGAGAAATCTGCGATGAGCTTCTCATGTGTAAACAACCACAAGGAACGAAGGGATGGCAATCACTTGTCTGTTAAACACAGGTTGAACCTCGACCTGGCGAGCGAGATAAAGTTCCTTGGTTGTGGAGCGTGAGCGTTTGTCCCACTTTTTGAGGATTTTGCGGAAACCTGTCGCATTCATCTCGACAAATTGCTGCGTGCATAATGTGGGCGACTATCCAATACAAGAGTGAGGGTAATTACCTGCAGTTTGCCCAGATCCCTCTCGAGTAGACGGAATCCTTCTTCGACGGCAATCCACTCGACGTGATTCATCGCTGAACCATCTGTGGCATCCGGAAGACCCCTCACGGCTGCAGAGCGACGCTTGGACAGAAGAGTTTCAAGACGTAACTTTAGCTCTGCTTCCTTTTGGAGGTAGAAAGTATTGATCTGGATTGATTGTCAGGCGTCAGTTTCAAAGTGAGCAGCGAGCGAGGGCTGGATTCACGTGCCTTTTCAAGCTCGCGCTCGAGCTTGAAGAAAAAGGCAGCCTTGTGAGCCTGAAAGTCAGCGCCTCGGTCATTGTCCTGCCCAAGCGAAGAGAGGATGGGTAGTTGGTTCGGATCGTCGGGGAGGATATCAGTTGGGGTGTCAGCAGTGGAAGGTAACGCGATCGCTGGGCTGCCGGACAGGTTCAAGAGATCCGCCGGCCGGACACCCAGTGCCAAAGCAGCAGCCTCGGAGGCAGGTCGGTTAGCTGCCAGTGAAGAGATGATCTTCTTGAGGAACTTGTAGTCGAGATAATACGCAGACCATCCTGGGACCTGTTCGGACTGGATTTGCTTTCCAAACTAACAAGAAAGAATGACACCGGGGCAGTCCGCGATGGAGATGAAGGGCTAACCTTCATACCACAGAGATGGGAGAAAAGTGAGATGAGGTTGCTCTCAAGACGCAGCGTTCAGACCATGCTGGTTATTTCCAAAAAAAAGAAATAAAAAAAGAAGTGACACTTTGGAGACAGACGGTGTTGACAGTGTGCATGCACGTGCGTCGTC
>JBBPLK010000026.1:83320-131519 GCA_038089735.1 Exsudoporus frostii
GTGAGATGAGGTTGCTCTCAAGACGCAGCGTTCAGACCATGCTGGTTATTTCCAAAAAAAAGAAATAAAAAAAGAAGTGACACTTTGGAGACAGACGGTGTTGACAGTGTGCATGCACGTGCGTCGTCTTATGATCAGCTCGAGCCTTGACACTCATCGACGAAGTAAATTCAGTCAATTAATCAACGTGAAGATCGATAACGTCCAGCGTGCGCTACGGCTGTTTACAGACTGCGACAACTCAAATCAGCACCTTTCTCAGCTGCCAGACGTTTGCGGGTAATAACGTCACCGGGCATTTGCCATGTCGCTCGATATGGTCAAATGCACAACGATAACAAAAGACGTAACCAGACGGCAATGCAGTAGCGTTGCTCAGCGTGTTTTGACACAATGGACAATGCCCAAACATCGTGCCATCCACAGGTGTTCCCGAAGGGTGTGGTGGGAGTATCCGAGGAGGTGGGACAGCCAGACCAGGGGGAGCTGTTGACAGGGAACGTGCCGGGGACCCTGGAGAATACCACCACTCCAAAAACTTGATGAAGAAGATGGCCGTCGGCAAGAGAAGCCTCAGGGAGTCAAGAATCGACTGCGGCGCATTCACAAGAAGCTGGTACAGTTGCTTCATCACCCCTCGCCGAACGTGAGAAGTAGCACCCTGCACATTACTAGTCACAAGCTGCCAGCAGCAAGTTAGCGGTAGAATGCCCCGCAGATGTCACACTCACCAAGTCGTCCGCAGTCAACCGGCGTATATCGACACCCGTCCACGCTAACCATGGACGATAGAAGGGTGTGCGTTCAAAGAGATATGCCACATTACAGGCAACCAACCACAACTCAAATGAAGTGTTCACCCATGGGAAAATCTTTTTGTATGCCCGACGCCAACGCCCTGCTAGAGACTGCCATGTATCCGTGAGCATCGACATCTTTTGGCATAGAGGTAGCATACGTCATCCGTAAGGGCTTGTATGCGATGACCATCGTCCAATATGTCTGATGGAGTGCCTCCTCCCAGTTGTTCGTAGTAGTCATGGGTCTTGGCTCTGATATACGGAACGGCGACCTGTGTAGAGTCAACAGATGTAGTATCGCACGAAATCAATGTGCAAACCAAGAAGAACAGCGATTGCCATATTTCCCTGCTCCTGAGCCTTTCTGCGACGGGTGCGCCACGAACAGCAGCAGTCGCTCTATCTATAGATATCCAAGGGTGCCTCCGTCTCTTCATGCCATAAAAGTTCTCCGCAAAGGATGCGTCTAGAACCGCTGAGAAATGTTCTACCGCGAAGCCAGAAGACTCACTATGTTTGTGGAGATAATGTCGCTCGACGAAAATCATGATAATTGCGTAGAATTCCTCATGGCGATTCACGATTCGAATGAGATATCGCGGATATTGCTGTGCGAAGACCTGAATCGTGGGGTTGAGGTGAACAACGAGGTGCGCGAGGACGGAGTGATGCTTACTGCCAAGACATACTTGAGTGCTGGTTGGAGGAGGTCTCTGAGCTGCTCTTGGGCAATGAGCTCGAAGATGGAGGGTTTGAGAAGATCGCCGCCTATATCGTGAAGGAACTGCATCGACAAGGACGCGAAGGAGCAACCAGCCCATACATCTATACGATAGCACGTGATAGCTTGAGTTTTGTCATGTGACCTTTGTTCGCGGGGGATGTTGGAGCTGAATTCAACGCTGGTACTAACGAGTGCCAGCAAGAGTGCTAGTCGAGCCAAGTCTTCGTCGGGAGTCGTGTTCTGGCGACGTGACCGGGCATTGCTGGAGACAATGTTTTTCTGAGTTTGCCTATTTTGATGTACTAGTCACTTGTGAAACCATCTTGAGTTGCAACAATCAACGAGCTCGTCTTTGCCTTTCTTACTCCGCAGCCTCAGGCTTCTTCTATCCAATGTTCTCGTCGATACACGCAGTGATACCTTCTGATGCTGACATTGCTAACCAAACGCTCAAGGAAGAGAGCAACTACCGTTTTTCATCCTTCTCAGCGACCGACGCGGTCACACTCGGCCTTTCCCTCCGCAAGCGCTTCCGCGGGAGCTCTCGACATGTGAAAGGCAAAGGCATGGTGATCTCAATACAGACCATTGCTGGACACACGCTCTTTGCATGTACTGCAGGGGACCTGGGCCACCATTCCGGGGAAGGTGATGTCAGCCTAGACAGCTGGGCATGCTTGGAGAGCATGATTTCAGTCGTCAAACGGACGAGCCACTCGAGCTACTACGTGGAGAAAGGCATGAGCGCTATGGGCAAGACGGCAAAGCAGATGGGAGTCGAGGGTGAATTCGCCGTTCGCGGAGGAGGTCAGTGTTAGTCCACTCCAAGGCGACGTCCAAATCTCATTCACTTTGCCATTCAGCGTTTCCAATATGGTTGGATGTGAGCATGACAGGTCGTGATGCTTCAACGGCAACTCAATTCAAATCGACAGAATGCACCGTGTTGCCCTATTGCCGTCGCCGCCTGTTACTCAGGTTCAAGTCAGGAAGACCACAAAGTAAGTCAGTCTTCCGTTGTAGTGGTACATGTCACTCATGGAGACTAGCTTATGGGGACGACCATTCGGGACTACTTGCACAAAAAACAGGGTCAACCAGGCACAAGGTTTTCTATCGCCTCGTCTGTGTTGCAGACTGAACTGCCAGTCCCAACACTGGCAAATCAAGAACACAGGGACAGCATTGCGGTAAGCTCATATAGCCAGTCAGAGGTTCGGTACGTTCACCAGGAGAAGGGTTGGAGTGGAGAATTGGCATCGGAACACATGCGGCCACACACGCCATTCGAGGATGATGTATGAACCATGTACAGTAGACGAAACGCGAAGAATTATGGAGTTGGAACATAACATTAACGAGTCGACACACGGGAAGAAGGCAAGGTCACACTTGATCGGATGGGGTTTCCGTGTCTGGTTGGTACGGTGTGGTTAGTACCCGGATGGCCTCTGCAAAATGGGTGAGAGGAAGCCAAGGGCGGGAGAGAAACAGTGCACCATGTCTAAGAAATATCTGGCGTTGACCCGAGGGTGAAGACGGGTCTGTGTTTGGGTCGGGATCGCGTAGTTCGTAGTTGGCCTCGACGTAAACTCTGGAACCTTTGCTTAGCGTTCTAAGATAGTTGTTCTGGGTGGAATTGAAGGAGACGATGTGGTGCCAGGTGACACCGTTTTCCAAGCGAGCTGGGAGACGATTCCGAGGTGAGAACACGAGCAAATATAGGGTGAAAACATACTGCCATCGGGATTCGGCGGTGGAGGGGGAAAGTTGGATGTTGCAACGGTGTATCTAGGGGGAGGGTAAGGGGCAACAGGGGAGGAGAGAAAAAGACTGACGAGACGTATTCCTTGTCGTTCCTTGTCGTACGAAGCTCTGGGTCTTTGCCTAGACGACCGACGAGGACGAGCTTCGCAAGGTCATACGACCGGGTAGGGGTAGAAGAGAATGTCTATTGGAGAGGTAAAGGAGAGGAACTAGAGCTCGAAGACGAGCACCTACACGTCGTTGTACGCGTGAAAAAGCGAGTCTCGTAGCTGTCCAAGACATGATAAGTTATAGCACTTGGTAGCAGCAGAACAGGATGACTTTCTGCGTATTTGACCGTGTTTGGAGCGCTCGATCTTACCATCGACCGTCGGTAGCGCTAGGCCAGGTACTTCTTAGATATGTCACGACACAGACTCGTACGAAACATCGACATCCACGGTTCGTCCCATCTCGTCCTTGGCCCGCATCCTTCCCTCACCGTAATACCATCAGCTGAGCTCGACGATGCTGCGTTCGACGATGAGGTTGACAATATGACCGAAGAGCAACATGGTTCGTCTTCTCCTCGCCCGCTCTCGCTCCCTCATCCATGTCCATATGCAGCTCAAATGGAGTCTGGAATTGAACACATCAGAGCTGTAGTTGGCGACGAAGCTTCTTCCGGCCTTGATGATGCCATCATCGGGGACACCCTTTGGCAATTCTACTTCGACATCGAGCAATCCGTCGCTTGGTTACTCGGTTCGTCACCCACCCCTCAGCTATCTCCTCTCTCTTACCCTTCCCAGAGGAACAGGAACGCAGAACTGCCGCAAGAGAGCGCAAAGGTAGGCCATCGTATCTCCTCTCCTTATTAGCGTAGTTTTGCTTTTGCTACTTTTTCTTCATGATGTTACTCCCACCCGTTCTAAATCCCACTGGTGGTCCCGCTTCCGCCGAAAAGGAGATGAACCACAGCAAGGTGCATATCCCTATCATCCCTACGTCCCTCCTTATTTCTTTGCGTCGTGGAAGCTATATTTACTGTATTTACTGCCTCATTCCCCAGCGCCGCAAGATCCCACTGGTCCCACGGGACACATTCAGGAGGACTTGGAGCGTCCGCGCGTTCCCTTAATAGTCCTAGCGCAACAAGGCCAATTTCAGCCCGATTACTATCCAGCTCCTCAATACCTCGATCATGATCAGGAGGCCGATATGGATGATATACCTCTGGGTCTGATGTCCCCTGATCGTAATTCGCGTCTCAGTACGATAACGGAACTCACCGAGCGTACCGAGCCATCTCCCCACTGGCCTTCCAGACAGCAGCTAGTAGCAATGAATAATCCCCGAGCATTGTCCTCAAGCGAGACGACTTCGTCCTATGGGAATGTTATTGGCGAGTCTTATCGCAGGTATTTCATTACAACTCCACTCATTGTGTTCACAGAGCGCTCCTCAGATTCGCATCCGAATGATGGCTATCTATACCAACCCGTTGATCCAAATAGGATACCTCCTTCCCCATCTCTTTCAGCCGTGCAACGGCTTTCGAGATACGACTCCGCACCATCTCTTCGCACCCCGGCGGAGTCAGAGGTTCAATCTGAGCCACCAAAGTCCCCTCCACGCGCGCCTAGTATTTCAATGCCAGCAACGGATAACATCCCAGAAATCCCAGACTTCACATCCAAGTCCAGCGAGAACCCACCTCCGCCACCCACTAAGGACTTACCACAACGTGTCCGACCTGGAAAACGCTCCAAGCTTGCGGAGCTGGCAAGCTCACGCGCCAGCACAATATTTAGCTCTCGATCATCAGATTTGGAGACAACCTCTGTACTCACGTATCCGGCTCTGCGCCCATCTACTGAATCTCGGCTTTCGTTAGCTTCACGTGCCTCAGCCGGCAAGCCACTCCCATCAGAGGTTTCTGAGCAGTCGTTGCCATCGGCCAAGGTTCCACGCACCCCTGAGAAGCCAACATCCACGGCCTCAGTCAAGTCGTCGCCTTCCATCGGGCCACCATCTACTACAACCTCGTCCATGTCTTCTCATGTGCGCAAGGCAATACAGACTGCCATGGACTTAGAAGCCCACGACCAGCAAGCAACGACAGGAAAGGAGGCGGATAATGTGTCCGACATCTCGGCCTCAACAATCAAAGCAGAGAGACACACCCGCTCACCCATTCCTAGTGAACTGCTTGTGGCACGCGATGGGTCAGATGCGAAAGCACGTCCTCAGTCCAAGCTGGCAAAGCTTGCCCAGGCCAAGGCTACTCCTCACGCTCTTGTTCCACGTGTTCCACGTGTTCCTGTGCCCCCTCCAAAGGAACTCCCAAAATCGCATACAGAGTACCTTACTCCTATAGCAAATGGGGCGACGGCAACGACTGCCATAACGACATCATATCAATCCCTCCAGAGCCTATCGACCACACAGGCGCTGGAACCTCTCCCAGTAGTTGAGTTGCCTGGCGCCGAAACCCGATCGTCGAAGTTGGCATTGAAGGTGAAGAAAGCGCAAACTAAATCGCTATCCCATTCAAGTGCCACCGATGACGAATGCTCACTCCCGTCTCCACCCCCCCTCTTCCTGCCAAGTCCTACCCGTTCCCGTGCGTTACCCTCGGCCTTCGCTTCCTTGCTTCTCAATGATCCTCTAACATCTTCCGAAGACAAGGGCAAGGGCAGTAAATCACCCAAGTACGGGAGAGAAGAGCTAAACCTGGTCGATATGTACCAGGCATCACTCTCTAGAAGCAAATCGACACTCGGTTGCGAACTAGAGCAACACAGGTGGAGCCGGGTAAAACCTCCTACTTCTCCAGACCTGAGCGTGCGGTCTACTTCCTTCGCATTTGACGTTCCGAGTCCTGACGACATCGTCTTCAATGCTCGTCGTGGAACCGCCTTGGCGCAGCGGCAGGGACGCGCTGGTTCGCAGAGGTTCACTTGAATTCCTGCATCCTTCACCTCTATTTCATTCTGGTTTTATCGGCTGATATTGGTAGACGTACACTTAAATTGCTGTTGTTGTTTTTTTAATGGAATGTTTTGTGCTGATGTTGCTTCCCATGTTCCTCACTCCAGCCGCGAAGGAGCGCGACAAGGCGCAGAAAGCTGCTGCTCTAAAGAAGGCATCTCAGACACCATCTTCATCGGGTTATAACACTCCCACTTCCTGGGCAATGTCACCCATCGGAACGCCAACTAAATCGCCGAAGAAGGCAAGTGCCGGCTCGCAGCCGTCGGGAAAGTCGGGAGCGACTAGCCCTGCCAGGACAAACAGCGGGGGATTGGATAATATGTTACTTGATCTTTCAGCGGCGAATTTACAGCCTCGAGAAGACGAGTCTCTGAGAGTAGACGAGCCTGTCCCCAGAGTAGCAATGGAGAGGGGGAGGTTGTTGGAAGAAGCAAGGAGAGAGCTTCAGGCGCCCGGTCAAGGTGCAAGAAAGGGAGTTAGCTTGGTAGTCATCGGTAAGTTGAACGGCGTGGTCTGACGCTTGTGCATCTTATTGCTCTTCAAGGGCATGTTGACGCTGGCAAGTCAACATTGATGGGCCGACTGTTGTATGAACTTGGACGTGTCAATGAAAAGTCACGCCATACAAACGAGAGAGAGAGTAACAGGACCGGGAAAGGTAGCTTCAGCTGGGCTTGGGAGCTTGACGGCACAAAGGAAGAGAGAGAACGGTCTGTTACCATTGAATGTCCGCGCTTGTTGATTGAACACTTGTTACAGAGGAATCACCATGGATATCGCGATGCAGTCCCTTTCGACAGCACACAGACAGATAACGATCCTAGACGCCCCCGGGCATAAAGATTTCATTCCGAACATGATATCGGGGGCATCTCAAGCTGATTGCGCACTCCTTGTTGTCGATGCTGCGACGGGGGAATTTGAGGCAGGTTTCGAGCGCGGCGGACAGACTCGCGAGCATCTGGTCCTTGTGCGGAGCCTCGGAGTGTCACAAGTAGTTGTTGCAGTGAACAAGCTGGATCAAGTTGGTTTTCGCGAAAATAAAACCCGAATATTGGACGCCACTGATAAACATGGCTCTAGGTCAATTGGGAACAGGCTAGATACGAGGAAGTGTGCGATCATTTGAAGACATTCTTTGGTCAGTCAGGCTTTCAATCTTCGAAAACCAGTTTCGTACCGGTAGCCGCGATGCTTGGTGTGAACCTTGTGGAGCGGAAAGCGCCTGAAGCGTCTGTACTTTCCCAATGGTATCGAGGACCAAGTCTGGTGGAGCTTCTAGGTACCGCTGACCAACCATGTTGCATTTTGTTTTACCAAATATCTCCTAGATCAATTGGAACCTCCAGTGCGAGATATCGAATCGCCCCTGCGACTGCCGATCTCGAACGTTTTCAAAGGACACAGTTCTGGCATAGGAGTAACTGGTCGAATATGCAGCGGCATTGTTCAGGTCGGGGAACGACTGCGAGTTCTGCCCGGAGACGAGACCGCCGTCGTCAAAAGTAAGGATATCACTCGAATCTCTGGATATCACGTCGTTGTCTGACGGTGCGCTAGCAATCAGTCTCGACGAAAGAGGTGTGTCTTGGGCCGCAGCAGGATCCAACGCAACTCTCTATTTGACTACCATCGATCCTATCCATCTCAACATCGGCAGCGTCCTCTGTCCACCGAACGACCTCGTTCCCCTCGCGACTCGTTTCAGCGCGCGGATAATCGTCTTCGACATCCAACTTCCGATCACCAGTGGTGCTTCGGTATGCGCACCCTGCCATGCCACCGAGGAAGGTGCTCACAGGAAACGACTTGCTAGGTTGAATTGTTTCACCACTCACGAGACGTGCCTGCAACAATTTCAAAACTGGTTGCAAGTATTGATCGAGCCACCGGTTCTGTAACCAGAAAGAACCCGCGGTATGGCCTGTCCTTGGATGTACCTATGTCCTGGCTAAGTATGACCATAGCGTATTGACCAAGGGAACGTCCGCTGAAATCGAAATCACTTTACGAGGCGACAGTATTTCCGGTACCAGCGCTGTTCCAAGAACCATTCCGATCGAACCGTTCGCTGTGAACAAGGACATGGGTCGCATTCTGCTGAGACGGGGTGGCGAAACGATTGCTGCTGGTAGGTTCATTGTAGACCTCTCTCGCTCACTGTGGGATATGCTCAAACACGACAGGAATCACTTGGGAAATTCATCAATGAAATTCGTAACCGAGAAAATGAATTCTATGCCACGCGATATGTACACGATCTACGTGTTGCGCCAGAAGTGCCCAAATCATGAGTAACTTGTAGGTATGATAAGTTTAAGATGATAGTGATGTGATGGTGTGGGTTATTAGACGTGAGGGGTGCATAACAGGTCATTCCTGAGGCGTGAGGGTATCCGATGGCTGAGAATCGATGAGATGGAAGTAACACGGTGCACGAGAAGCATGCTTAGTGCTTGTTCTTCGCTTTTCTCTCCCGTTTGTCATTGTCCTTGTCAAACATATGTTTGATTCTCGCGAACAAAGACCGCCGTTTCTTATGAGTCAAGGTGTTCGAGGCGGCAGGGGAGGGAGAAGAGGGTTCAATAGAAGCAGGTGCTGTAGCCTGCCGGCGGTGACCCTGTCGGTCCACTTCGGGTTGCTTTGCGGTGGATTCCAAGACTGCGGCGGGTGTCGGAACGGGGACGTCAACGCGATCGGTGAGGGTAGGGGCGTCTTGCGTACCCTGCGGGGAGTGATTAGGTTGAGGTACTGCGGGCTCGAGTGGTGCAACCTCCTTCGCAGTCTCAGGCGCCAAAGGGGAGGTGGAGGGCTCTCCTTTTGTGAACTGAATTGGCGTATGAGTAGCGAAGCTGTTTGAGTCATTTGCCTGTCTGGTCCCATTGACCGGTGGAAGGGAAACAGAGCTATTATCGTTGATAGGGAATATGGATACACCACGTGAAGATGGTGCCTGATCGGACGGGGCAAGTTCTGCAGGTATCTTCGAAGCAGGAGGAACAGTCCCCTCCGTAGCTGCTGCCGTGTCCTATATCGAGGAACAGGTTGATATTCAACTACGACAGTAGAACGGAGACGCTCATACCAATTTGGACACGCTCACAGGAGTGCCAGCGGAAGGCGTCAGACCAAGACCTTGTACGGAAATCTGTGGGACTGGAAGTGGAGGGGACCCCCTGACAACGACGGGTTCAACTGTAGGAAGGAATTCTACGGCCGTCACCATAGTCTCGACGTCGCCGCTCTGCGCACCATCTAGCGGGATGGACAAACGCGCGGGTGGGTCGAGTACGTCAGGGAACACAGCGTGAGGCTTTTCGGGTGTTCGTAGGACATTATTAACGTTTCCATGGCCGTCGTCCTCCTGAGGCCGATCGTCGCGACATCGCCAGAGGCCGTCGACGATGAACTTGTACACGACTTTTTGCCCCCATGGAGCCTTCACAGTACCGAAAAAACCAACGTCGTCTTTAACCAAATGAATGGAAGACGACCACTACAGGGCCAGGGATGAGCGGAACGAAAACGGGAGCCAGAGGACAGAATGCCGACCTGGTCGAATGTACCGGTCACAATCACGACTGTTGGGTGCGGGGACGGCCTGAACGGAAGCAATGAGGTGGAGGGGTATATGGTGTTGACACACTCCTCACCATGTGAGTTCGAGGTCGTGAAGATCTGCAACGCTCATCATGGGCCTTGGACGTCGCCGCAACCGAAACTGAATCGACCACGCCAAGGCTCAGCCAGGAGAATTTATACCTGAACGTTCCATTCCGTAATAGCAACACGTGCAAGCGGGCTCTTGCTTCATTCTGCGGTAATCCAAGACACGTACTAGAGAGCCTCACGCGTACAACGTGTTCTGCATCCTTACATTACGAGACTACCTTGCTTGCTACCTCATCGCACTCCAAAAAACTTGCCTACTCCATGAGGGCACCGATTCCCCGCAAATTAGCCTTCCGACTCTTGCTTTTTCTTGCCCGCAGCAACTGTGGGCCTCGTTGATCCGGTGGTGTAAAGCCCAGGAAATTCTTTGTAGAGCCTTCTATTCCGTGCAAGGGCTCTTGGGAGCGATGTTCTATTTCAGGTGTACACTGTTGAGTATCCGAGCCGAGGTAGACAAGCGGCATGGGGGAATCGTATGCGGTGATACCGAGTTGTCGACAGTAATACTGAACAGCCGCATGGAATGCAGTTCTTCGTGAATTTCTCAGCCCCCAGTCTCTGCGTGAGATGCAAGTTGGTCCGTATCAGAAAGGGGACCAGATTCCAATACTTACTGCCATGTCCTGAAAGCAACTCATTTTTCAGATCGAGCCAACAACTGTCTGTTTAGTATACGTACGAGTTATGAGGGATAGCAATCGTGATCTCTAGATGACGCTGAAATGAAACGCTTTGCAAACTGATCGACGTTGTTGGCTGAAACCATCGATTCTCTTCTGTTGCGAGCCATTCGTTCAAGCGGGCTTCGAGGCTGTCTAGCTTCTCCAAGGGAGTACGCCAAGCGACATGCATCGTGAGTGACTCAACCATTTTCTGAAGTAATAGTCAGCCAAGTATCGTGATGGACAAAACAATCACATGCATCACTCCGGCGAACATTTGTTCTGCACACTCTTCTATCAGTGATATACTAGATCTATGAGCAGTGACTCACATGAATTTCGTAAGGAGTTGGATGTTGGAGTAGTATGTCTCGGTACCATCTGATCGAACGAATACTGTCTGTATGGTGGGATGAGTACACGAGGAAAGAACAAGGTGAGTCTAGCAGCATACTGCAAACAATCCCATCTTCTTCACGACCAAGTTATCGGCTACAGGACGTTAGCCCGACATCGTCGATTGCTATTGGCAATATCTTACTGTCAATAAAACACCGATCACCCGTATCGAATGGGCTAAAACAATGTCAGCATGGGCAGATTCAAGTTACATGGATGAACTCACTGCGTCACAAAAAGAAAGATTATGGCGTCAAACATATTGCTGGCTGCGTTTTTGAAGACAAAACTGGCTGCAATCCCCAACGAATACACGCTGGTCAGCAATTGTTCGACGTTGACACCAAACACGCTCAGCGAGATGAAAAACAATATGATAAAGGCAAACAACAGCAATATTTGATCGAGTGTTTTGAGAGCTACCCCAACATCACGCATACTGCGCGACAAGAATCGTCGTTCCTTGTAGATGCGTAGGATGGCAGTCTTGAGCTCAGATCGTGAAATATCGCCGTTGTTGTCTTGATCAAAAACACGAAAAGCTTCTTGGGCTTCTCGTGGAGTGGTAAACGCAGGCTGCAAGTCTGCTGGGGTCAAATAGCTCCTGCGGCGGTCACGGAACGTCTTGTAAATAGCCCGGGCTAGACGCTATCACAGGCAAGATTAGTCGTCGTACCTTTACATGAATGAAATCCCCTATACCTTCGCTTCATGGGCCGAGTTGATAGTGAACCCCAATTCATACCGATCGTTGTCGTTGCCAGTGATATTACGAGCATCGTGGAATACCGCCGACTTGATCACTCGCGCGGCTTGAATGGCTGGATTGCGCTCTTCTTGTTGGTACATGTGCTGACCGACAGCACGCTTGCGTGAGGGTGGGTATTCGTGGGTTATATTCTGCTTTTCATGAGATGGATTGAAAGCTGGATAGCTAGCAGGTGTTCTTGAATCTTCTGGCTCGGGCAAGTCCAGAGCAATGTCATGAGGCTGAATAGATGCCCCCGAAACCGTTGGTCTCTGCTTCCCTTTGCCTTTGTTGTCCTCGGCACCGGCACCGGCATCGGCATCGTTACCACTATGATAACCTTGGGAAACACTGACGTCGCGTTGACGGTGGTTGGAGTCTTTTTCGCTGAAGGGGTATATGAAGCCAAGGTTGAACATGCCATGCCCACTGCTAGACCCGTTATTGTGCTGCCGAGTCCGAGGCTTATACTCGCGGAGCTTTTCGATGACCCGCAAACCGTACTTAACTTCCTCAAGGCGCTCTTTGTAAGCAGTTCGATGAAATGCGAAAGCTGCCGAGGGAGATGAGCTTGACTTTGGAGTGTCAGGGAACTCTTCCGTACCAATAGCATGAGACAACATTTTTTGAGAGCATATCCCAAGCACTACAAAGAACAGAAATTCGATAGTTTGAGCAACCTGCAGATGTTGTTTAACTCGTACCCTCCAACGTTTGCCAGAACACTCACGCGATCAGTGTATGGGGCAGAACTGGTTCCACTGTTATACAGCTTGAATATATTTTGGAACAAGATGTTCCAACTGAGCCAGGCGCTAGCGGCGTACAACACAGGCTTGAAGGTATCTTTGACAGAATCATACCATTCAATGTGAGACTTGACCTCCTCGGAAACATGACCCCATGAAATGGATATCAAAATGCGCGTTACCGCGGGTACGATGTCTACGATCATTGCAAGGCCCCAGGATATGACAACATTAGCTGCCGCCCAAAAAAGCCACGCTTCGATGTTTTGGTCCACATAGTGTCGGTAACGGGTTGGGTTCGGTTTATACCAAAAGAAGTGGACGAGCAGGGCAGGAGCCACCAGGATGCCAGCGAGGAAGGTCGAACCGATCAAGGAGGAAAACAAGATGGTGAACAGTCTGCGAGTGCGGTGCCATCAGTGAAGTTTATGCAGATACAAGAAACGCACGAACCGCCAAATCGTCCAGCGTCTCGCCCTGAGGTTCACCCCCATTTGTTTCTCAAACTTGGCTTCTTCGTCGGCCAGGTCTCCGTCGCTGCTCCAGTCGAATTCCTCGTTTTCGTCGTCATCTTCGTCCGTGCCTGCGAACGAAGGAACGCGAGAATCGAGTGTTGGAGGAGTATTCAAATATTGCGTTGAGGGCACATGGTCACGCTCCTCGGCGTAATGGACGGTCGGTCTCGCAGACTGCTTTTGGGAGATATCTGAGTTCTGGCTGTCCTGCCTGTAGCCCTTGAGAAGGGACATCGGGACTCGCGGTGGTCAGTGCGTGAGGCTGTTGCCCGATCCTGCCACTCAATTCCTACGGTTCGCTGTACACACACTCGGGCCGAGGATGTCTCGGAATCATCTCAGTACATGACAAATCCAGTCCGCTCCACAAGCCCCTTTAAATCACAAAGACGGCTGCTACAGACTTGATCTTACAGAACTACCTTCTTCCACGATGAGTGCAGAGCTCCCCGCCGACACAAAGTCCGTCAAAAAGACGGAAAAGGCCATGGCAAAGGCGGCCCAAGCTGACGACAAGGACTATAAGCACGCTTTGAAAGAGCTGACGCGCACCGAACAGTCGGAAGCAAAGGCTTTCAAGGTGAGCCGATTTGGATCACGCCGAGGCTCCACTAACTCCCGCCAAGGCTGTTAGTAAAGCAGACAAACGTCTGAAAAAGATGGAGGACAATGAACACAATACGACCAAATCGCTTCAGAAAGCTACGCATAACCATGACCTGGCCGTGACGAATCTACACACCGCACAGAGTGATGTTCAGGGGAGTCTCGGAGTATTTGGTTCTCCCTGTGAATGAAGTACGACGCTTTCTTCAGATTCAAAAACAGCACGCTCAGAAGTTAAAAAACGGCACTGATACTCTGAGAGTCCGTGTAGATGAGCTGCATAAGGCCAAACAGGTCCGTGAGGTGTGCATCTTGTCCCTTCGCGTCCGTTCTGTCCGCTGATTGATGAGATACCCAGGAGGAGCGCAGCCACACGCTGGCAAGTCTCCATCCGTCCGCTACGTGATGTCGGTCGTGGTGTATTGTAGTCGTCTCTGTAGTACTTCCTGACTGGGTCGGAACCACGTGTTGATGACTAAGCGTCGGTCATGTTTTCCAATAGTCCGGCATGGAGCACTCGAGCTCGTTGTCGCCGACGACAACAAACCATCGCTGAGCGTCGACAGCGACGTCAACAACACACACGATCGCAAGATCGTTCTCCGTCGCTGAGATGAACAAGAACCCCTTTGTTCCCCAACCGTCTTTTAATCCGCCCCAACCACCTCTTCCTCCCGGCCCTCCTCCAGCAGGACCACCTCCGGACTACTCTGCGTATTGGACTGCAGCAGCTGCCCAGCACCAAGCTCAGCAGCCCCAAGCTGCCGCAGCCGTCGCTTACAACCCACAATGGAGCACTCCGCAACCCCAGAGACCACCTCCAGAACAAAGTGCGTTGTACGCGAACTACGGTTATGGCGGCCAGAACATGCATTGGCAACAAAGGCAACAGCAGCCGCAACAACAGCCGCAGCATTATCAGCCAATACAACCTATGGCTCCACCCCCACCCCCACCACAGCCCCAACCGCAGCCCCAGTATAATCCTTACCAAGCCTCCGTCGGCTTTCAGGCATATGTACCGCAACCCCCCCAACCTATTATATCGCAGCCGACGTACTCCCAAGCACCTCAAACGATTCCCCCCCCTCAACCATATTTCCTTCAACAACAACCACAGCAGCCACAACAACCCCGACATAATCACGGGATACATCATACTCCCCCTCAGCATCTTCCCCCCGCCAAACGACAAAGGTTCGATGGTCCCAGTGCAAATCATCATCATCATCATGGACCACAACGTCAGCAAGCTCCGCCTCCTCAGCCACAGTTTCAACCTCCACCTACTCCGCAAAACCCCATGTATGGCCAGAGCCAGAGTCAACAGGGTGCTAACCAAGTACCTCTTGGCGGAAACAACCGCGGAGGTATGGGCGGTCGGGGCTCTATGAACACAGGTCGGGGAAGAGGAGGATCCATGGGCGGCAACCGGGGTGGTCTGAGTGGTCAGCGTGGCGGCCGAGGCGGCTCGTTTATGAATGGTGGTGGCGGCCGTGGTGGTCAGCAAGGTTCTTTGCGAGGTCATGGCTCACGAGGTGGTTTTGGCAACAAACAGGATTTCCATAACCGCAGAGGTGGGTCGTTTAATGCGGGACATCAACATCATCATCAGGGAAATATGGGCAATACTGGTTTCCGTGGGAGGGGACAGGGCCATTCTACAGGTCGTTCTGGGCGACAGGATGGTCCAAGTACTCAATCGGGCAATCGCGATACATTGTCTGGAAGTTTTGCGAGTAGTGGTAAGAAGGACGAGAACCGCCGCACTCTCACAGATTTTAAGATTGTGGGGCTCGAGATGCCCGAACTCGGATGGACGTGGGGCATACTTCCTTCTGTGGTCAAGCTAGAGGGGAAAGAGGGAGTCACTTCTCTCACTGACTCTTCACATGCTTTTGTCAAGGAAGAATCGATGCAGTCAAGTGATCTCTCCAGCGGGGAACGGGCTGATGCTGCGCATAGGAGCGACCATGCTGTCCCAGAAGCATCAGCAACGGCTGATGTCAAGGCTGAGCCACCCGTTGGGGAGCAATCCTCACTCAGCTCTCCCCCACCGTCCCGCATCCGCATTTATTTCCACACACCCATCTCACCGGATGATTCGCATCCAATTCCCCACAATTCTTCTTACGCTTATGGGACCTCGCCCATGGATTCGCGCAAAGGCAAGCGCAAGAAGCTTGAGGATGATGATGGTGATGCAGAGGAGGGCCGAGGGCGGCCGCCCCCGCCTCGCGGAAGCCAGATGAGCGATACTGCTAGTATTGACATGGATGGAATGGGTCGAGGTAGCGCTGCACCGAGTGTAGCCGAGACTACTAGTGAAGGTGACTGGCTCATGGCTGCTATTGCCGAGGACGATGGAGATACTGCTGACGTTGAAGTCGGCGCCAATGGGGAGCACGCTGGTGACGAGGATGACAACCAACTCCGTGTGAGTCGTGTCGAAGACCCTCACGTCGCAGTCAGTGAGTCGACTATACCTGGGCTTGGAGGCGACATTATTAATGGTGAGTTTCCGACCGATCTCGAATATCGCTACGGTGGATGCTTCCGAATCTGGATGGAGGGTCTCCATCTGACCACCGGATGCTTCACGCGGCTAACTCTTACTCTTGAAGGCACCGTTATTGATGGACATGGAACTGCTGGCGATGATTGTGCTACTGCTGCGATTCGTGATTCGGGGGACCTTAACCCCATGGCAACGGGCAATGACCCTGCATCAGTCCCATCCAACACGATTGTCAAAAATTGCACATCTGGTCCACAACAAAGACAGCCTAACGTGGATATTGTCTCCGCGCCTGAAGGGGCCGCAGCTCCAGAGGCCACAAGGCCTCTACACAAGCTCGGCACTGAGAATGGGAGCGAGGCAGTGCCTGTTGGATGTTCATCTTTCATTGAACCGTCTTGTCTCGCTTCTCAATCTTCTTCATCTCTAAGTTCTTCATTTGATGTTTCGTCTAGTCGAGCTTCTGCACCCCCTCCTGCCATCACTGCGCAATCTGGTGTACTTCGACTGGACAAGCAATCTGCTGACCATGCAGGGCTCCCTGATGTACAGGCTCCCGTAGCTGAAGGGGTGGCCGACATAGCAAGGATCGTTGCTGCTCCAAAACCGTTACAATCTCACCCTTCGTATGCCTCTACCATCGCAGACGACAGCCCAGATAATGGGTTATTCTCGCAGGAGGAAGAAATACTAGCGCACGAGTTGACTTTACGCCAAGCCCAACCCGACGAGAAAACTGTTCACGATCTTGCTCATGACAATGATCAAGAACACCTCCCAGAGCCACCTGCTTCCCCGACGTCAAACACGCTACTCTCGACATCGTCGGGCTCCACTTACGGCGAGTCATCGCATCAACCAGTGACCACGTTACCTAAAAAGGGGAAGACACCTTCTGCAAATCGCATCTCGATATCGTATGCTGCGGGCAGTAGACGATTGGTTGTAGATGCCGAAGTGGTCGAATATCTTCGCGTGTATAGAGCCGAAGGTCGGATTGAGGTGTACATGTCTCTCGACAAGAATGATGTAGAGAATATGAAAGGTGTGCTGGTATGTATGGTCCCCACATCTGCTACATGGAGGTATCAATAATGTCCAGGTCGAGGGGCTTTCGGAGGCTACTAAATCGTACTTGCCTCTGTCAACCATCCCGGAGCCTTGCAATGCTGACGAGACGATACCTTCGTTTTCGAAAGTCTCGCTTCCATCCAAAGTACACCTCATCGTCCATCTCGACACAGATAGACCGTTATCGGAGCCCAAGTGGGTAAAGTCCGGGGATGTGCAAGAGTGGTTGAAAAGCATGTTCGGACGCATGTTTTGGGTTGCTGGTGAGGCTGCGGATGGTTGGGAGAAGAAGATTGAAGTTGCGGACCCTGATCCGGTTTGTGCGCTGCCCGTCGATTTTCACCTTTTTCCAACCCTTTCACAGGCTCCTACAATCTGGACTGTTCTTGAGGGTTGGGCGGTCAACTCCCCAGTGGGTGTCCAGACTGAGCGTCAACGCTTCCTCAAGACCCACATGAGCGAAGTTGACAACCTCTTGGAGATATTATTGAGGCTTGTCCGCGGTGAACGTGCAACACCTTTTTCTCAAACTGCACCGGCCATATCTGCGCCCAGTGTCTCGGGTCCTCTTCTGGCCGCGTTTTCCCAATCATCAGCACACGGAGCGCAGCAAACACACGTCTCCCTCGCTGTACTTGCGATGTTCTACATGACCGTCGAATATGCACAAAAAGCACGTGGCGAGAAAGGGAAGGGAGAAGCAGAAGAGAGGGTCGGTGAAATAATCAGATGCTTGCCGTCGCATTTGATCTACAAAAGTCTGGATGGTATATTCAAGGAGTGGCGAGCTGAAAAAAAGGGCGCACGATGAATCGATAGATTATTATAATCTCTGTTGTCTATGTTTTTCTGCTAATTATTCGGGTTGTGTTCAGCCACGACTTAGCGACGATCTCACGTGATGTGTGCAAGTCCGGATACAGATGAGGACGCGTCACCTGTGGGCCTCGTCAATACGCTCCTTCACCCGCCATTATGGTCCGTTCGTAGTCCGATTCTCTCGTTTCGTGGTTACTTACCACCTCCGCAGTTCAGAAACACCTACGACTCCGATAACACTGTTTTCTCGCCACAAGGGCGTCTCCATCAAGTCGAGTATGCGCTCGAAGCCGTGAAGCAAGGATCTGCAGCAGTCGGCTTGCGATCAAAGACACATGCCATACTGTTGGCGCTGAAGGTGTGCATACTCGTGCTATATTGCGAACACACGCGTTGATGAGCCCCGACAGCGTTCTACCGGAGAACTGGCTTCGTACCAACAAAAAATGTTCCGAATAGATGACCACGTCGGCATTGCAATCGCCGGACTGACGTCGGACGCGCGTGTTCTGAGGTAGGACGACTTGTCCGTTGTACAACTGGTGTGCTGGATTCATGACTACACTCTAGTAATTTCATGCGACAACAAGCTCTCAATGAGCGCATGGTATTCAATCGCCCGATGCCCGTGAACCGGCTAGTTTCTGCCATCGCCGACAGTGAGTGCGCATGATGTCTCTTTGAACATTAACGTCATCTCTTGCACAACTAGAGGCACAGGTGAACACCCAAGAATACGGACGTCGGCCGTACGGTGTTGGGTTTCTTGTCATTGGACAGGACCAAACTGGACCCCATCTGTTTGAATTCTCACCGTCTGGAAACTCGTACGAGTACTTTGCCATTTCGATCGGTGCACGTAGCCAAAGTGCCAAGACGTATCTGGAGAAGCACTATGAGAGCTTTACTGATTGTTCGTCTCCTTGACCATCCGGCGCTATGATTTACTCACCCTTCGCAAGGTACTCTGGAAGAGCTGATCAAGCATGGTCTGCACGCGCTCCGCGAGACGCTCCAGCAGGATAAAGAGCTCAACATCAACAACACTTCAATTGGCATCATTGGTTCAGCTGGTCTCCATGAAAAGCCTACTTCTCCTCAAGGTAAATTCCGCATCGTCGAAGGGGAAGCAGTACAGCTTTACTTGGGAAGTATGGACGTGAAAGCTCCAGCGGACGGCACGGTCCCAGTGCCCCCTGGAGCACCCGCTGAAGATGTACAAATGTCAGGTTGAAAGTGTCAATGTACAATGCCTTGCTGTATAATACCGCGCTCTCAATCAAGAAGTAAGGGTCACACACTCATAGTATGTTTGTGGGAAAAATGCTATAAAGATAATTGAGTGTGGGTGGTATGTCTACATTGAGAATCTAACAACATCGGTCTTTTAGACTCAATGACAAAGTTTCTTAGCTTCTGTCCTAGCGCTCCGCCAAAGCTGAGCTGCCAAGGCAGGTCGGCGAAGCGCAACGAGTAAGTGCACCATCGTGCTTAACAATGCCACACTACCCGCCTGATGTGCAGCCGCGACAGGAACAGGTACGAGGTATAGCAAGGTAGTAAGCCCCAGTAGAACTTGAATGTTTGCCATCGCGAAGGCAGCCGTCACCGAGACCCGAGCGAGTGGTGGCAACAGCGAGCGAATGGCGCCCCGACGACTCTGGGCAAAAAGCAGACAGGTGCTAAGGTATGTCGTGATTGCCTGAAACCGAGCTTAGAATCGAAATGGAGAATGGGTTAGGAATGGGGAGGCTTACAAGGATGCGATGGTCAAATTGAACAGTGGTTGGATTTTCAAAGATGTTCCTCCACCAGACATCAGATCTATCCGCATTCCTGGCATACGCGACGGAGAAGAGTTCGTCCAAGGGGGGTACGATGCGACCTCCCATTAATGGGAACTCATTATAAACTAGTCCCGCATCCAGACCCGCTACGAAAGCACCTTTCATATTCATGTGAGAGCCAGTACAAATACCACCTTGACCACCACCTACCAGACAATGCTGTCAGGAATACAAGCCCCGTTAAAGCACGAGAGTATCGAGTGAACCGCTTGACCTCGGGGCTGGAGAGTACTTCCTGCCATGACATAGTTTTTGATCCACTCCAGAGGCCAGTGTGTGCATACCGCCAATCCTTGATGGCTGCTAAACCTGTTCCAAGCATTCCAGCATAAAGTAGGACGGCAGTACCAAGGTGTGCTGCCAGGCGGTATTGAGAGACGCGGGGTACTGTGCCTGGAGTTTCCATGATGGAGTCCTCGAGACCAGATTTAACCATGTACCATCCGAGAACCCCTTGGAAACCAAGCAATAGTGCCATACCAGTTAGCTTAGCGGGCATGGAAGTAGTAAGCTTCTTCCGGACTGCAAAATAGGACAGCGGGAGTACAAATGCAACACCGATGACGCGGCCCAAAACACGATGGCCCCATTCCATGTAAAAGATACTCTTGAATTCGTCCAATGAAATTGAATGGTTAATCCTATCAGTCGAGTCAGGACAAAGCTGCTGCTCGAGGGACACACTGACAACTTGAATTCTGGGGTTGCCTTGTACTTTTCGAACTCGGTACCCCAGTCTTCGTCATTGAGTGGAGGTATGATGCCGGTAATGGGCTGCCATTCTGTGATGCTGAGACCAGACTCTGTGAGGCGTGTGACACCTCCGACCACGATGACGGCGAAGACTAATGCAGATGAAAAGAGGAGCCAGCGGCCGACTGCAGGGGGTGCCAATACAGGTAACTTGGAAGCATCTGCTTCGGGTTGGACGGCACGAGTCGACAATATGCGTGCGTCGGAGAACCGTAGAGCCCTAAATCCCTTGATGTCTGCACAGCCCGTCCAGAATGGGGGTTGAGTATGACATGGACGGGGTGACGGTCGCTGCAAAAACCGCGACCTCAGGATGCTAGTTGGGGACGGACGGACTCCATGAAAGCTGCGAAGCGCTGGCTGGAACACGGTGCGAAGGATGCGCATGCCTGGACAGGAGGGAGGCTCGTCAAAACCACACGCGACTCTGAGCGACGAACACGTGACGACAATTTCATCCAAGGAGCCATGAGCTGACACTGAACAACAATGCTTTCATCACTAGCGAGACGATTCGCAGTGTTAAGGTCGGCCCCACCAGCCCTGCGATCGCTGTCGACACCCCCTTTGCGGTCCACCGACACCGAGGGCACTATAGTCACTAAGCTAAACGAGCACTTCTCCCCGTCCGAGCTTGCAGTGCAGGACGTTTCTGGTTAGTAGCCCAACGAACACTCAGATGGGTCATGCATGAATCAACCTGTGTAACTAGGAGGATGTGGCTCATTTTTTGCAATCAAGATCGCAAGCGACGCATTCAAGGGCCTGTCGACAGTGAAGCAGCACAAGCTCGTCAATGAAGTTTTGAAGCAGGAAATCCAGGAAATCCATGGGCTACAGGTCAGTCCAGGCGAAATGAAGTCGATAAATGTTGATCGTTCGGCGACAGATCAAGACCATAATACCTCCATAGCCTGGTGACAGACAACCGGGATTCTTACATATTATTTGATGCTGCGTATAGAGTCTACTTTAGAGGACAGATGGAATGAATGACCCCGTCACATTTCCAGGCGTGCAGGTAGCGAGTTCTCGCTTGTTTTTGAGAATTGTCGGCACCACACCCAGCACAGACTCGAGTTTCTCCTCGTAGCTTCAGAGTCTACCTCAGGTATATCATCTCCCGGGGCTACCGCCGAGAGCATCCTCGGATTTCCGTGGTTTTTTATGCAACATTAGAAGAGAAATAGCTTCCCGACTGTATATCTCGCGGCTTGGGTCGTCCTCAACCTGCATGAATTTGAGGTGTACTGCTTAATACAAGAACCCACAGTGCGTACCTCTTTCCAACTGAACTCTTTCTTGAGCAGCGTGAAGAAGCGCTTATCCGCCTGTCAAGCATAAGTAGTGGTACAGCGCTTCCCCCAGGAACGGTGATACCTTTCGTCTCTTCTTGTAACAAAACAGTATTTCCGTTCGCTCCGTCGCCAGCTCAGAGAGCGTTTCTACAAGGAGCGGAAATGCTGGCTCGAAGTAAACGCAATCTGCGGCTAGAATCATATCTGGTCGGGGTATCTCCGGAGGCAGAGCCGCCGCCCTGATATTCCAGTCAGTATAGATGTGATAATCCGGGCAAAGCTAGCTTGCTCACCAGTCTAATTCTGATACGATGACAAATGACTCTAGCTGATTCAATTTCACGTTCGCCTGCATGATATCTAACAATGGCCTATGTAATCCGGGTGAGTCATGCATGATGAACCAAGGAATCGCTGACTGACGCTTGGTCGGTAATCCAAACCTTGCCGCCGAGCTTCCCAGCGACCAGTCCAACTAAGCCAGTTCCACTACCTAGTTCTAGGATCGTTCTTCTTGTGCAGTGCTCCTCCCCGCGAAGGGCCAGATAGCTCGCGAGGACCTATGATCGGTTTATGTTCCCATTGCGGCAAAAAAGTGCCGAGAATAGACATGCGAACCTCTCCAGCGGGCCAAGCAACCCCCCCGCAGCCAGGGCTCGCGTCCACCTTAAGCATGACGTGTATGGAAGTGGAGCACCCACGATCGGGGAATGATAGCTGGACAAGTTCGCTGTGCGTTGATCGTGGTTGAACGGGAACAATGCACTGTGAATCGTCATCTCCAAGACTTTCGTCACCTCTGAGATGTCGAAGGGGGTCAAGTGCGTCGAGGGCTTCGTCCAAAGCGATTTCGTTGGAGAGGACTGATGGGTCGAAATCTGTTGGCGAGCGGTCGATCGGAACAATCATGACGTGGAAGAAATGAATAATTCAGTTTGTTAGAATGTCACTGGGCAGGCTGCGACAGAAGTACTTATTTGAGCGGAGCTGCCCATGACTTCGCTTGCTTTTCAGATATGGGACGAGCTTGACTGTGATCGAACAGCTTGACCTATCCGAGGCCGGTTACCAACGCACGCGGTCGAGAGTCATGTGCGATCTTCTGTTGGTTTTTGCCGACCGCGGATCTGTCAGGGCGAGCACGTCGAGTTCTACGCTGTGTGTTGTTTACAACCACCACTGCAGAGATCAGGCGCAATATCTGGGTTTCGTTATGGTGAACGCACGCGGTGGCTCAGTTGAAGTGTGCCCGAGTCAGTTCTTCTCGTTTACGATAGGTCAAACATGCTCGGGATCTCGAAACATAACCACTCGGGCAAAGGCAAGTATTTGTGTCGTTCCTGCGATGCTGGCCGATCGAGTCTGCACCAGTTCGTCGTGCGGAGATAGGCCGCGAAAATGAGTCAAGCGGCACACCGCCAGATGACACAACCCCCACAGAGTGCAGCCAAAGTTGGTAACAGTTCATCAACGATCAGATGACTGCACTGACAAGCAGTGTCGTGGCACAGCGTCCGCATCTTAATTTTGTCCAGCCCGGGAACTAACTGTAATCGGTTCCCCAGGGCGTTCCCTTTTATTCGCCAAGATGCGTTCTTTCCGCGCACCTAGTCCATCAACGCTTCCACCACGCCTCTCGGAGACTCGTACAGCGCTCCCTCTATTGAATGCTCGACAGACCCACTCGAAATGGACGATTCTCAGCCCCTCTCGATGCATACCCGTAGAAAAACACACCGAGTGAGGGGACCTCGTCCCTGTAGCTGGATATCGTCTTCTTCCGACTCGTCTTCGAATGAGCCTCGGGACATCTGGCCTTGGCCGGGTTGGCCCGTTCCAAGGTCAATCTTGTCTCGAGGGTCCACCCTACGCTCTACTACCTCGTCTGCATCGTTGGATTCTTGCCTCTCGTCCTCGTCCTCTTCCCCCTTGCAGACACCCAACATACTCGTTGAATGCAGTGAAGAGCCATATTCTCGTCATGCGCATAGACGGAAACCTGCGGGACCTCGCGCCCCCCGCAATAGCTCGGGCTTTGACGTGCGACCGAGACTTTTGATAAACACGTCACTGCCTGCGATTCCACAGCTTGAACGAGAAATATCACCGACTACGCCTGTCCAAAGCGCGGCCGTTATGCCGCACTCCCCACATATCCCTCCGCGCACTATCAACTCCCCAACCAACTTTCCTCTAGATTGGGACGCTATATTCGAAATATTGGGATGCTCAGAAGCACTTCCAGATGGTATGGGAACCTAGTAAGGAGATACATTTGTATGGCGCCAAGACACCTACTCACTCTTATTACTTGACAGCTTTTTGAACGGTCTTTGACCGCAGCGCCGATTGATTTATACCTCAAGAATCATATACCATCTACTTAAATTGCATCACAAATATTCGTGTATCGTTGTCAAGGACACTGGAATTGTGCTGTTTTCTTTTCTTCCTTGTTTGTTTAGCCGAATGAATTGTACGCAACCTCTAACGATAACGTTGACATGCTCGCTCATCATCTGTAACCACACTCTGTTTCCAAACAAATTAACTAGATATATTATGCATTGTATTTGACCGAGATCATGGATCATGACAGGCGCTACAATAACGAAATGTTACCCCTGAAAGCAACCACCGACGCCACGAAGGGATTATCGTGATCTAGAGGCACATTCCTATCGCATCGTCGACACCCGACAACAGCTTCGCGTAGTTGTTTTTCCATGGGTGTGGGAGGAGCTGCACATTATAACCACACCTGAAAATAGGAATAGGTCAGACTCCCCAGTCCGACTGGTTGCCACTGGGATGCACACACGGTGTCAGACATCAAGATGCGGGGAAATCTCACATGGGAAGATGTTCCACGATCGGCCCGATGGTGACAGAATCCATGCCCTCGAGCGAACGTGTTATGAATGACAATGTGGTTTAATGTCACCCGAAAAATATGGGTCTTACAGAGCTAGTCTGCAAGCGCTCGCTACACCAACTCGAGCCGAATGCACGGGCCGGTACAACAGACACTAAACCATGAGGGGCGACGTTACGAACGATTTCGCCGACCGTGGATCCCACTGCGAGACGTGGTACCGTGATGCTGAGTAGAGACCAGCTCCTGTCTATATGCCGTGTCTTGCGGCGGAATCCTGAGAGAGGACAGAGAGCTGTGAGTTTTGGATAAAACAGGCTGCTCCAAGTTTGACGGCGGCTGGTCGTGTTTGTGTTTACCAATGCCAGCCGCAGCGTAAGCGCTGAAGTATCTTTTTCATTTACCGCATCGTCTAACCACGCTGTCTCAGTTTCGGTCTCTCCATCTACCAGTCACATTATCTGCGATCGTAGTCGGCTCCATTGCACCTAGCGCCGCTTCAAGCTCCACGGCCATCAGCGAGGAAAGAAAATGGGTCTGCCAATAACGATGATCCTGTGTGGAAGGTGCAACACGTGTCTGCCTCAAGGCACGTTAGAGGGCGGCTCCAATACCGACACCACTCCTAACAGTGCCTTCTTTTGACTGATGACATCAAGCAAACGAGAGCGGAGCCTGCCCTCTGGGTACGACCTGATATTCTCTTCCACACATCAAGTGCCCAATCTGCAGCAACGAGCGATTCTGCTCAAACGGCGCTCCGCTTTCCCGTTCACGGCCGCAATCTGTTCGTAGATTCGCCAGAGCGGTCCATTGATCGACTAGGTTTCAAATTGCCCACCTTAGATCAGTCACGCCGTGTCGCACCAAAGGCTTGTCCCGCCTTCCTACTGTAGCAATTAACCTCGATGCGTCCTCGAGGCACGATCCGACCAGCCACAAGCTCCGTGGCAATGTGATCCTTCAATTGCGTATAAAGCATGCTGGCTTGCGGTTGTTCCACCCCCCCATTCCTATTTGTCACCCCCGCAAGAATGTCATACTACGACCCTTACTACACTCCCAGGTCTCGGCGACCGTCCTTGAGCTATGCAGGAACATCGTATGACCCAGTCATGGTCAGTTTATACCCCTTATTCCTATGCCTTCTACTGACCGTTCCGACAGGCCTATTCTCAATCCCCCTATTCTCAACCTGCCTATTCTCAGCCTGCCTATTCTCAACCCGCCTACTCTGTGTATGCCGCCAGCAACCTGAGCAATCCTCATCTCCCCCACACATGTGCGATTTTTTCCCCTCTATCCGAACGCGTTCTCAATGCTGCGAAGATTCAGATTATGATGACATGGCCATCCACGACCCGTACTACTCAGAACGTCGTAGATCCATCAGCGGCTATCCACCTCTGGTCCAATCTATGCCAATCACTCGGCCCCGTCGCTCATCATCCGTATCATATACCTCCTCCCCCAGTTACATCGATCCCCTTCGCAGGGGGTTTGGACGCGTCCTGAAGTTTAAGCGCAAGGGTGCTTTCCGAGCAGGCATCACAGTTGGGGAAGCACAGGCAAATGTTCGACTGTCTGGTCTGGACTCGTTTACATTCCAGGACCTCGGTGTGGATGCCAGAGGCAAGATCTATGTGACTCTGAGGGTAAGTCTCTCGGACATGTAGTGACCCCGAGTCTCATTTATTTCTATAGTGGCCCGGGTATCCCCCACTCAACTACGAAATCCCAGTGGACGGATACAGCGGATATATTGATATTCAGTCCCTTGCCAGGCGGGTGGGCCGTGCTGTTACCCATTACCTTCAGGTTGCGTCCCTCATCAGGTCTGAGGTCATTTCTAACCCCGCTTTCATCTACACAGGCTAATGTGATACCGATCCGCTGGGATCGAATTGAGATGCAATATCTGGAAGAACTGTCGATCGGAACGTGGCATCTAAAAATGAGCACGCAATAGAGGAGGTCCTCTAGTTCCGTTGCATTTGACTACTTATCATTTTTGCCCTGCCCTAGTTCCATCGGACCATTTGATGTGTCCACGTCTACACTTTCAATGCATGTCGACTGCTGTAAAACATCATGCTCAGTGTATCATCCCCTCATTTAATATTATTGACGAATGCCACGAACTTGCGCGGCGTTTAGAACGCGCGCTCCCCGGATTCCCGTTGTGAGACAGTCTCGGGCGAGTTCGGAGGCGATTGATACCTGCCAGCTCGACTTCCGGCTGCGGAGACGCGACGCTCGCACGGCCTGCCACTTGGCTTCCTGTGAAAGGAGCCGCCGCATCAAGACGGGGAACAAGTTACGTACAATATACCCGCCGCAACTGCAGCTCCGCTGGGTATAGGGTAGACGGAATTGTCTAGGTATCGCCATGCCGTCCCCGAAACTGGTTGCGGTGTTCCTGCTAGTATCACAGGTATCGTATATACTGTCATTCATGAGTAGTCAAGTATCATCAATTGGTCAGTCTTGAAAACTATATTTTGGTTCTGTGTTGTCATGTTCGTCGATCTCCGTGCTGAGCGTAGAATAACCCGGCACATACTCATCGACATTGCCCGAGATCAACACGGTGAGAGTGCAGAATGGTTTCACGCGATTCGGAAACGGACGTCGCTCTCGTCGAAAACATACTTGGAAAGTACCATTCGCTCAATCACAGGCCAAACGATGGGACCTACACCATCCTAGCAGCTCTTGCGCTGAGCTCCCCCGATTCAGATCTCTCAGCACAGATCATCGCGCTGGCCACCGGGTGCAAATGTCTACCAAGGGATCGCCTACCTGAGCAAGGCGATGCTCTGCATGACTCGCACGCAGAAGTCCTCGCACGCCGTTCCGCGCTCCGTTGGTTTCTCGAAGAGATTAGACGTTATGTCGTACGAGGCGGGCAGTCTCAGTGGCTTGTCAGGGACCATGACGGGATGTTTCGCCTCAAACATGGCGTTCGGATGACCATGTATATATCAACGCCACCCTGTAAGAGACCTTTGTTCGCGTTTTCGAGGGTATTGACAGTCGAATCTCGTCTCGCACTTGCGATCAAGGTGGCGATGCGTCGATGCGCTTTCTCGCGTCTTATCAGGACAAGGAGATGGCAAGAATGAAGGACTCTTCTGTTTTTGAGCCTTTACCGAAGGGTGTCGCCTCCAGAGGCCGAGACAATTACTCCCTGTCAGGAGTGCTACGAACGAAGCCCGGGCGGGCGGATTCACCACCAACGCTATGCATGTCTTGCAGCGATAAAATCGCGCGGTGGAACGTTCTCGGGATCCAAGGCGCCCTCGGATCTGCGTTCCTTCACCCTATCTACATTTCCAAGATAATCATTGGAGAAGTGCCTGAACATCTACGACGGGACGTAAGGACTGAGTGCGAAAGAGCATTTTTGGGACGCTTGTCGGAGGTCTCAGGTAACCTCTCACTTGGATTCGATGACATCCACTGAATTCGATGAGCATCAGCTCTATCACCTCCCTTCCACGCCCATCAGTCGGAAGTCGCCTTTACGTCAATTCCGTTCAAGTTCTCCAAGCTGTCGGTCTCTCCTCGCGGAGCTGCCCGATCATTCAATGAATGTAACGGCCATTCAATGTCCATCTCATCCTTGTGCTAAGATGGCTTATTACATTAGCGTTGTGCTGGATCGCAGATTCGTCTGTTCCGCACGAGATATTGACCAATGGCCTTAAACGAGGTGTTCCTCCAAAACACCGCTTCAAGACAATGTTTGGGTAGGTCTGGCATATATCCGATCCTTTTGCCTGTCGTCCACACGCTGGATAGATCGCAGTTCTCAAAGTCGTCCATGTTCAAGCTTTACTGTGACACCGTGCTTGTCCTCGGCAGTGATGGGCAGTCTTCTGGTTATCCATCGTATCCTGCGAAAACGTGTACATACTTCGAAGTGAAGCAAAGCGTTACACATTACCAGGCAGCGAAAACACGCCTTCTAGGGGAAGGGTGCACTTTCGTAGGATGGGTCACAAGCGGTGTACATTGGGAAAGCTTCACAGCGATACCTCTGTGAAAGAACAAAGCCAAGGAAATGTATCGGGGGCATAGAACTATATTCCATAATCTCGGGTCAAAGGTTGGTATATAATATTTTGACCAGACGTGAAATGATATCATAAAGGGTCATTAAAGGTCCCAGTAATGTTACTAACAGACAGCCACTGAGGCGTCACGCGTCATTGATCCTTCCTGTCTTCCGGAGCGCTGTTGTCGAGTCCAGCCGAGTCATCATCAAGGGGCAGTGCCTTGTTGTCTATGAAAGGTGTGTTGGTAAGTGATTCCGTATCCGTCAGCGGAGGGCTAGAGCGCCCGGAGCGATTGTTATTTTCAGCGAGCTCCTTGCGCAACGCCTCCAATTCACGTTCAAATCTATTGGATCGATTGTGGTCAGTACGTAAAGGAGTGGATAGTGGGCTGTACACACTTGCGGCCAAAGACTTCGATGTAGAATCCTCCCCCATTCCACACACTCACGGCAAAGATCAAAACCAGGAAGGCGCCACTCCATCGAGGGTTGTCGTACAACACGCATACCGCTGGCAATTCCGTCAGAATGGAATACACTGAGCCATACCGCATTAGCGCACGATTTGTGGGAACGAAAATAGCACTTACCGAATTGACCAGCCATGAAATACACTTCGCGTTTTTCCGGATGACTCATTTGGAGCGCACGCCCAATTGCACCACGTTTGTCGTTGAGAAGGAATGTCAAGGACGTAGTCCTTTGCCCAGACTCGATCTTCGTGCGTCGATCTACATAAACAAACTACAAACGTCGACTTAGCTCGTGTGCAACAATAAGTACGGATTGTGTGTCACCTTCCAGTACAACAGTTGCCAAATAAGATCTGTCAGGGAATGTCAAGGACAATACGCTGGGATTCCAACCTATCAACTCACAAATAGCACCACTGATGAATAGTGCGTGTCCAGGATTCAAGTGAGGTAACGCGGCGAGCGCAGGGAAACGTTGTTCCGCCCCAGGATAGAAATGGCTATAGCAAGGTCACCGTCGACCCCTTAATGTGTTTGCTGATGACCCACCGGATTACAGTGAACGTGAATGGGGCATAAATGTGAATGAACAACGATGTCACTTTATCGGAGTCATGGAACACGAGGCTATTTCTCCACGTGATGACTGCACTCGCAAGGGGCCCATGCGAGAGGCAGTAGCATGCCATGAATAATGCTGTGTTGGAAGGAAAGAACCAGATGTAAACAAAGTTGAGGATTGTAACGTAATAGCAGAGGTCGAAGAGAAAGTAGTGCCAGGAGCGCTTCTTGTAGGTATAGGCGCGCAGAGGGAGTAGATACAACCCCTGAACAGTATATGCGACATGAACCCATCTAAAACAACACGCGTCATTAGAAATTTTAGTTGAGTAAGGAAGGGTCCATACTCTGGGGCCATCCCAAACAGAAGTGCCGACACCAATAGTGACATCACGCCGAAGAAGAACGAAACCTTTTCACGCGTTCGAACAACTTTTGCGGAATGCCACGATGTCACCAGTGTTTGCATACGTGTGGAAACCTGCATACGCAAGTAAGAATGGCCTGTAGGTGCTGATGACTCGGAAATCACCTTTAGCCTAAAGTTTTTGATTTCACGGTCGAGGTTCTCCGCCAGCGCATCGCTAGAATGAACGCGTTTCTTGAGTGCTTCCTCAGCCTTCGTCTTGAGCCTATCGCTGTGTTTTTGGATATGCCTCTGAAGTAGATCCAAGCGGGAATCAAAATATGTCTCCATAGTATCTGCGCGAGTGCGTTCATAAACACCGTAACAAAAAGCAGTTCTGCATACCGAGCAAGGTAAATGCTCCAGTCCAATCCGAGATATCATCGCGGAGAAATCGTTCGAATGATGAGTAGCCCATGCTTGTAGAAACCTCCACTCTTGAAGGCGAGGGGGGCCGAGAAGCCATTATATGTGACGAGGACAATGGCAAAGCGGGTTGTGGAACTTGTGGTGGAACGCAGAGTCAAAGCGTGTCCGCTTTGACACCCCCGCATGGACGACCTCGCTTAGTCAGCGAATGGGAGGACAACACTGAACTGGAAATCGTCGACAACTGTTCTAATCAACAACTCTGACTATGGAACCAACGATGAATTCTATTGGAGGGATATACACAAGGTCTACACAAGGGAGAGGTCGCCGAACTTCTCTTTGTAGCCTAGAGAAACGTCAGCGGTGTTCAACATACGTGCGTACATGGGTTTACCTGGCACACTAAATTTGCCTTTCTTCACCATGGTGTCGACAGTTTCCGCCAGCCGTGGATGAGAGTCTTCAAAGTCAGATACCTGCGAAATAGAATTTAAATACGACACCATTGACAATGAGGGAAACCTACAGTCAAGTCCTCAAATGGACGGGCTTCCTCGATGTTGGCGAGGGTAGCCTGGAGGTCTTTCAACTCGACATCAATTTTTTGTGCGGTCTCGTTAGCTTTCTCGACCTAAAATATATCGAGCGTCAGGGGACATACAGTTAGCGAAACCGTGACGACTGACCGCTTTAGCCTCAAACGTCTCAATGGCCTTGATGTGCGCGTTGACGTCGTAAGTAAGAGGCTTGAAGTCCTTTAATAGCTTCTCAGCCTCATCGACAACCGCAGTGTTTCTTAGGACAGAACGATAGTGAGCAAAGTCGAGGGTAGTCGGTTGAGAGGCGTATTGAGCATGGATACGCTGAGCATCACCGTGCCGCTTTCGGAACGCTTGGAGAGTAGCAATTGTCTCTGTTAGCAGTAAGGATGAGTGTATGTAGAGCATCCTCTATGAAGGTGTTTACCTTTCCCCAATCCGAGTGTTGCATACACTCGGGCGAAATCCTTTTCGCGCGGGATTTAACGGGAGGTCTACGAGTATCAAGTCTGTGAACTTACAACGGCGGCGACGGCTGCTTTGGAGGCCATGACCTGATGAGAAAGGGTAAGCTCGGTGCAAAGAAAGCAATGACTGTTCGTACGGATGCTCGGAATTGCAGGTCTTGGAGAAATGGGAAGGAAATGTTGCCGGGAACTGCCGACGCACCGCTATTTGGGTTGGCCTGAAAAATGCACAAGGCTCACTTTACTGGATTCACTCTGCTACTGCACTATTCCCTGCTCCCCGGTCCCCAGGAAGCAGATCGTAGTGGAAAGTGATGTGTCTCCATCGCCAGCTCTCATCCAAGCTCGAATCAGCAACAAGAGTGTTTTGGATTCCCCCATTCGCTCACGAGTATGTGACTGTCTCCATCGGACTAGTTTACAGAGGCACTGAGCACCTGTACATAGAGTTGGTTATCGACACGGTTGTCCGAGAGTACTAGTGCCTTGTGGTGAGAATCTATTTACAGCGGTCTCGTTTCGACACACTGATCAGATGATACCAGCACGTTGCCACAAAGAATCAGGCCTTATCTCCTCATTAATATGCAACGCCTATAAATGCAACCTCCCTTCTCACTCAAGGCCCTTCTGCGAAATCCCGTCCTTCGAGACTCGTCAATGGCAATGGAAAGCTGGTTTAAGAAGTTAATATCCGTGTCTAGGCCTCACAGCATCCGGCAAGACGGTGCTCCTCCTGGCTCCAATGACGTACCTGTCCTAATGTCTCGCACACTGCTCCACACCGTACTCCACGGCCTCGTACTATTGGTAGCTTTCAGGGTGTTAAAATGGATGTGGACCAAGGCAGGTTCTAAGCCTAGCAACACCACCCCCTTCAAACCGGATACCACCACAGGCGAAGCTGAAAACAAAAATCGTGAGCATGGAGGTCAATCTAGTTATCTTTACATTGGAACGAGTGCTCACCAGTTGCTTCAATTCAGAGTGGACTCCACAACGTTTCGACTATCCAGAGGTCACCCCTTGTGCGGTCGAGCTCAAGAATGTGAAGCCTGTGCCATACCGTCCATTTCGATGGGGTGAATATCAGTGAGTTACCTGACCACTTCCCCATACAATCTGTACTCGGTGAGAGGTGGAGCAGTCTGACCGTGACCTGGTAGTGTGACCATGGGGATTCGTACCATGCCTTGGAGTGAATGGATTGAGCTCGACTCCACCTACTCGATCTACCAGCGCGTCCGCAGCTTCAGACTTCGAACCCGCGGGAGGAATGTTGTACGAGTGTTACCTTTACGTGAAGACGGCATCGTTCAAGTGTTGGGAGGGGCCGAGGCCGGTATGCAATATCCATCTTCGGTTGAATAGGACATCCAGTTGACCTCCATATAGCAAGAGAATTGGTGTATGAGCTCGCAGAATATCTTTGTCGACGGTACCCGACGTCGTTCCGCGTTACCCGGATTTCGCCTTCCTCTTCGTGTATTCCTTCCATTGGCGGAGTTCCGCTCTCGTGGGACGGAAAGTTACCGATTTGTGCGATCGAGGCCAACGAAACGGATGCCAGATTTGACCTGAGCATATTGAACGCTCTTCAAGGTGTGGCAATGGGGGAACAAGCTATGAAGATTGTAACTGGACTGTGAGTCACACATTGTGCATGTATCATAACGTGTTGGTGAGGATGGTGACAGGGTCCAAGAAGATATTGCCATTATGATGGAAGGTGATCCGGATCTCTCCTTCCACGTGGTGCTCCTATTTGTCGCGGTGCTTGCTGACTCCAGCGCGGCGCAGGATCGGACGGGAAGTATTATTTCCAGGCTGGGTCGATATGCACCCCAGGTTAGTGGGTAAACACGCACTTTTGCAGAGTCATCACTGATACTGTGGTTGCAACGTAATGGATGTAGGGTTCTGGCGCATGGACGACAAGATTGGCATGTCGCTCGATGAGATCCATACGTCGGGAAATGTGCCCCAGTGTGAGCGATATAGAGTTTTACATATATGATTCGCTTACTTGTTACGCCAGTCAAGGAGAAGCTCGAAATGAGCATGGAGCGGTTCTTCAGACGCATGCCTTTAGATAAGCCCGTGATACGGAATAATTACTTTATACAGGTCGTCAAGCCTAGCGAAAGGGCAGAGTCTGCAAGGGAGGGACCGGGATCTGATACGGGAGAGGAGATGACATGGGGTGTTGATTCGGAGGAGTTAGGGTGGTCAGAGTCGACAAACGGACCTGAGGATGATTTTGTTCATGGGCACGGACACAGCGCCGAGCCACCTGCATACCTGGAACCGGCTACACTGCGGCTTCGCAGCGAGCGCCAGACGCTGCGGCGACTCCCACGGACAGGGGCAATTATTTTCGGGATACGCACGTATCTGTTCAAGGTGGAGGAGCTTGCACGGGAACGAGGTGTGGCAGGGCGGCTGGCGAGTGCGATTCGGAGTTGGCCAGATGACGTTGCGGTTTACAAGGGGCGCAAGATGTATCGGGACATTTTGCTGGGCTACCTGGACGAGTGTGCGGAGAGGGAGGGCGTAGAGGACAGTGTGCCCGCGTATCCGTATTAGGTTAGCTGGCAATGGGGAGGTCGCGAGGCGTGGAGGAACTAGGGTCCATGGAGCGGATCACACATGAATTATGTATGTGTACATGTGGGTCCATACGTGCAGACTACTCTAGTACGAACGGAGGAGGAGGGGACGGTGTACGGGGACTGTCACGGGGCGTGCGGGGCATTAAGGAGCGTGGAAGGAAGGGGGGGGTATGACGTGCATCAGATCAATATCGGATCTGCGATAGGAAAAAGAAGAGTACCTGCACGCATTTGAACTCCGCTTGAAGTCGAATATAACACGACTACGTCAGACGTCGTCATCCCTTCTCGCAACCCTCTACTCGGAAAACAGGCGATTGCGCACGGGCCAGCGAAGACGAGCACGATAGGCGTGTGCCCGCAAAATTCGAGAGCAGAGAATCCGCCTGAAACGCAAGTATCTGCGATCCCGAGCGAGTCTGAGCTGAACTGAATGACAGCAGGCTGTGTTGCCACCAGAGTGTGCGTCACTGTCGTCATAACCATACCTTGTTCCGCCCCGTCGCACTACGTCGTTCTATCGTCATCGTCCACTTGACATGGCTTCCACTCCCCCCAAGAATGGCGAGTCCCCCTCGGCCGCCCTCTCTGCCGAGCAACATCCACACCGGCAGTCCCTCCGGCAGACTCGCTCTGACTTTGATTTGGAGCCCAACCCTTTCGAGCAGTCCTTCTCCCGCCCCTCACACATCCGGCACACCTCTGCATCCCGCCGAGACTCGGCCAGCCCTGCCTCCAACCACTCTTCCCGCGCCTCCCAGCCGGACAGACCCCCATCGGCATCTTCCATCTCTCACCCAAAGAACGATGCCGGTCGCTCCTCCCCACGCACCGTCCTTCCTCCCGTCGCTGCCATTGCCTCTCCCTCCGATCAAAGCTACAACTGGCAGTTTTCCACCTCCCTTGCCAACTCTCTCCGCGCCGGCCCGCTCTCCCCCGCCATGCTCGCCGGTCCCCAGCAGGGCTCCGACACAGCCCCCCATCTCCCTTTTGACCCCGCCTCGTTTCGTACCGGCCTCACCCCCCGAACCGGCTTGACTCCCCGCACCGGCCTCACTCCAGGCACTGGTTTAACCCCCCTCGTCGGCGGGCCAGTGTCCTTCCCCCCTCCCTCCCCAAACACCGCTGCGTTCCTTGCTCTCATGAACAACAACGGTTCCAACTCTGCAAATGCCACCATCACTCCAAACACCCTCTCGGCGATAAACGGCGTTCTTGGAAACTCCTCTAACCAGTACACAGCCGCTACACATGCCCCTGCAACGAGCTCTCATCTCTCTACGTCAGTCACAGCGAATCAAGACAATGATACTGCTTACATCAGCGCCAACAATGCAGCAAGCACTGCCGCAAATGGCTTGTACTTGCTTTCCCAGGCCCACCAAGAACTCACGAAACGTGAGGAAGCGCAGGCACGTGCCAACGGCGCGGCATCTCTGCCTGCCAATGGCCGCAGAGGGACGAAGCGCAAGTCCTATGACACAGCCAGCCCTCCACCTACTGCACGGGCAGCAGCCCCTCAGCCCGCTCAGACGAAACGTACCCGGGCCAACACCGTGAATAGCGTCAGCACTGGCATGGATCGAGACTCGGGAGACGAGGAGGAGGAGGAAGAAGAAGAGGACGAGGACGACTTGATACAACCACAACACCACTCCCAAACTGGCGGTGCCAAGATTAAACAACCGAGAAAGCCAGAGACCGAGGAAGAAAAACGCAGAAACTTTTTGGAACGCAACAGACAAGGTCCGAATTCTCAAACATACACACTGTGTAACATTCTGATATCCATTCAGCTGCACTAAAATGTCGCCAACGGAAGAAGGCATGGCTAGCTTCTCTCCAGGCCAAAGTCGAGTATCTCACCACGGAAAACGAGCGGCTCACGTCTGCGCTTGTGTCTTCGCGAGAAGAAATTTCTCGGCTTTCAGCACTCGTGGGCAACACTGTCATCGGGCCAGGAGGGCCAACAGTGGGCCCTGGCGTCGTCCCACCCAACGCAGTGAATGGGGTTGTGTCCGGTGGACAGCCTGTCAGCATGAGCATGAGTATGGCTTCCAAAGGTGGTGCTGGCGGCGCGGCCACCGCGCGAGCGTCTTACGGATACTAAGTCGCTCATAGCAATTGGACGTACGGTTGCCTTCATGTGCATCACTGTCGGTGAGTGACCCGCGTATAGACAAGGCACGGACTTAAAATGATTCACCCAGAAACGCTATATTACACTCACCAGCTGAGATGTCTATACACGAAAAATGTTATCATCTTCGTGCTGGCTCCACTCATGCTTGTAATTTCGCCCCTGATCGCCATCACACACAATCGCCTCCGCCATGCGCACTCCTGTATTGTTACGTGTGCCTCGCATGAAGCATCGAAAGCCTGCGTGGCAAGACTCGTTGCATGCGCTCCCACACCCATATATAGATGGCAGAGGACGACGTTTGCGTGTGACCATATGCTCATCTCCCGTTTTCCCCACTGCCATGCTATTTGTTCGCATGCCCTTGGACCCCACACGGAGTCTGACACATAAAAAAGACGTGTACATCATGTACGATACGATCAGCGGTATAATATCCATACATCTTACGCCCACTACTGGAGTAACTTTCCTATCTCATTCGTAGGTTTCGTCGCTTGTTTCAAGAAATGATGACGACCTTCGTCCGCGTGATGAAACCTGGAGACAGCGTGGCAAGCGGCACACACGTCATTGTTACGTATCCAGAGGGTCTTGTGAACCACTTTATATATCCTCTTCGGCGCTGCCTCAGTACCTAGGTACCCGTCATACACAATTATTCAATAAACACACAGTATCTAATACAAACGCAATTGTGGGATCGTGGATGCTAACACGTACACACCTACATTCAGCCTGGTATGCTTCTATTCGTCGATTTCGCACGGCATCACGACAATGAGTTGAGGTACGGATCGGATCTGGGGTGTACCTGTTTGGCCATCTGCTTCTGCGCAACCAGCGCACACAGTGCGGCTACAGGGAAAACTATCCTCAGATGCGCCCAGGGTACTGCTTAGACCGGCTTACCTCCAGCACCACTACCATCCTTTGCCAACCCAATGTCCACACGGCTCTCGACCTCTGAACCGATCAGTACGCCCAATGTTTCCCGAAGCGTGGCCTCGAAGTGAGGATAGAACTCGACCAAACTGGGTTGTACAAGGGAGAGGCAATCAATCGACCTCGGGCATGGTCAAGTCAGAGAAAGTGGGACGAACCTTCCATCTACGCCGACGCCAATTCTCTTCCCCTCATCCCGCAAGGAAGCGGGGGCTGATGCGTCACTCCCGGCGCAGCGGGCGCGGCCAGTCTGCACCAAGATTGCAGCTACGGCACAGGCACTCAGGCGCGCTGCCCGTGTAACCACGAGCCCGCAGATTTGCCGGACAACATCCGCATCCGCTAGCGAGACCTCGGAGGCATTGGCGAAACCGAGACGTTGGACGATAACACCCCGTACGCGGTTCAAATTTTCCCCGTCAGAGACTACGATGCCAGTTTGACCAGAAGCAAATCTCCCAATTCCCTGCCATGCTTCCTCGATCTCACTCAGCACTGCTGTATCGAGCCCCCATTGCTTATTCAGGGACGGGGCGCAACTTCCTCCGAAAAGCAGAGATTTTGGGGAAGCATCTATAAAGCTAAGAATGACGTTTCGTGCAACTTCTCCGAGATACATCCCTGAGATGAATTTCTCGAATGCCTGAAAGCGAGGATTGATGGATTCACGATCAAGCTTGTTGTCATATGGTGTCGAGGGGAGGTCGGTCCGCTAGTGTATCGAACAGATTATGATGTTGACAAATCCCGTAAAATGAAGAAAAAGGACGTACGGTGTTATTGAAACCTCCCCATTCAGTGTTCACGATCATATAACCACCATCTGTGGCAGCTGGCACATTTCCAAGCTTGGTGATATTAGCCACCTCCTCTACATACGCGCCATTCGTCCCGGTGCCAAAAATAGCGCCGAGGATGCACCCGCCTGATGTGTACGCCCGTGATAGGAGGGCGCCAACAGTCTGCCAAACTCGTTGTCTCAGTCAAAATGATCGGGTGTAACACAAAGTTAGGACGGAATGGAGAAAAATGCCGATACTGACATCATTCACGAGCGCAACACATCTGACATGGATATGTTTCCTGTCAAACGCATCCTGGAGGAGCTTGATGACGTCCTTTCCGATGGCATTCTTGGCTGAGAAACCTTTTGTCCAGGTCAGGAGCGTACCAGAATCGAGAGCAGTTTGCTCTACGGGGAAGGAGAATGTGAGAGCGAGGGGGATGTGTGACGGATCGGAATTGTTTTGGAGGACGACATCATGAGATCCGTTTGGAGCAAGTGAAGGTGGGATGGCACTGGTGGGTGAGCCAGAGTCGGTGAGAAAAGTGTCGACGGAGTCGGCGAGATAATCTTCAAGTGACTCGTCACAGGTTGCGGTAGAAGATGTCAGACGTCCGTACCAAAAAGCGTGGTCACCTCTCCCGTCTTTAGTGTCTCGGACACCTTGTATTTCTGCTGGCGGAGGGTGAACGTTTTATTGCCATGGAGGGTTACCTCGCACACGCGACTGGATCCGTCATGCAGTGGGACACAACAAGAGTTTAGAGAGATGACCTACAGATTAGTGCCGCCGAGATCAAGGGCCAGAAAGGTGCTGTTGGACAAGATGAGCGTAGCGCTGGGGTGGCGAGCGAGACATACCCAGTCTCGGAACCATCCGGCACTGACTTGACGAACGTCGGACTGAGAGGTTTCAATACGAGTTTAATCGGCGGCGATGATGAGTACATACATCATCGCCATGGGGTGACCATAGCTGGCGAGTCCCTGGGCCGCCTCGCGAAGGAAGGTCTTGGTAAGGTCTACGAGGGTGCCCTCTGATAGAGTGAACTGGGCGTGGATCGCGTTGAGAGCGTCCTGCTGAGACTGAGAATGAAATGCAGATGTGTGCACCATGGCTTGTGTGGACTGGAGCTGGAGAGGGGAGGTACCGGGACTTGATAAATACCAGCCAGTCGCTCCTTTAGGTAATCATGTTCGCAGTGTCCGGCTTTTTGCCTCCGAGTCAGTCCGCAGCGCTGGCAGAAGCAAGCCAGGCCTTATCGTCGTAGCCCGTATACGACGTCGTTATCGATGTTCGGAATCCCTCGTGCATATCGTCGGGCCCGGTGACATCACTATCGCAACCCATCCGACCACAATTCCACGCCTCAGCTTCTCCTTCTGTCGCCTCGATGAATTCGCACGACGTCTACCTTGGATCGCGGCCGCCCGCCCTGGTAGCTCCATCATAATGCACATGCATGCCCAACCTCCGAAAATCAATGCAAGATGACGGAAATGGATTACTGTTATCATATGTGTTATCAACTGTCTACTCCTGTGTTACTCGTTCGGGTTCGAACGGCATTGTGTAAACAGCATGTCACTCGTGCCTCCTCCATTGGTGCAGAAATGACGCTGTACACGCATCCGTGGGCCCTTTACCAGCGAGCTGCAGCTAGAATAGCTGTTGCCCGTAGCATAATAACGCGGCGGTAAACCTTCCGAAAATGGTCAACCAAAGTTATGCGAGTCCATCCTGTAGATTTTTAAGCACCTGCGACATTGAAAAGTACATACACCTCGTGCGGCCGTTCTCATCTCTTCCCCTTTCCCCGTTCTCCTCCTCCTTTCTTCCTCGAGTGAACAATGTCCCCTTCCCACTCGGCCAAGGGCAAAGAGTCGGGCACTGCGCGTGTCCTTGGCTCAGGTGCATCCGGTGAGCTGCCTCCAGTGACCGCACGGACGTCACCGCTGACTGACTTACAGGTGTTGCTGAGCTTTTGGTATTCCACCCAGTGGACACAGTTGCCAAGCGGCTTATGAGCAACAAGACCAAGGTGATACTCCAGTCCTCCATGTCTTCCATTCCTCACCATTCCCCTCCCATGGTCACCCAGGTCACGTTCTCAGCACTCAATAGCATCGTCTTCCGTGATCACGCCACAGCATCTCTTGGCCGCAAATTCTTCTCCCTGTTCCCTGGTCTTGGGTACGCAGCAGGATACAAGATCTCCCAACGGATATACAAGTTCGGTGGCCAGCCATGGTTTAACGACATCATCGCGCGGAATTACAAGGACTATTTCACGAGTTCGTTTGGCGAGCGGAACGGAAAGATGATGATACAGGCCACCGCCGGAAGGTACGTCGTTGGGTCAGTTCCCACCATTCTTTGCCAAGTGCATAATCTCCTGTGATACAGCTTGACAGGAATAGGCGAAGTGGTATGCATCCACAACTTTGGGAGGTTGTATACGTTCTTACCCTCTCATTTCTTCCAACACACAGGTCCTCCTCCCTCTCGATGCACTCAAAATAAAACGCCAGGTAAATCCGGAAGCATTCCGCGGACGCGGTGTCCTCCGGATATTCTTGGAGGAGGGTACCACCCTCTACCGTGGCTGGGGCTGGACAATGGCCCGCAATGCCCCCGGCTCGTTCGCAGTATGTCCCTTCGTCTTTGCTTCACTCACCACTTATTCTTTGCTCTCCAGCTCTTCGGTGGATCTGCGGCCACAAAGGAGTACCTGCTTGGCGTGACAGACTATTCCAAGGCTACCTGGACTCAAAATTTTATCGCCTCTGTCGCAGGTGCCGTCGCCTCCATCACGGTCGCTGCACCGCTCGATACTATCAAGACGCGCATCCAAAATGCCAACTTTGAGCAAAAGGTGCCTGGGTTGACCGTCGTAAGGGACTTGGTTCGCAACGAGGGCGTATCGGCATTCTTCAAGGGTTTGACACCAAAGGTACGTTAGGCCGCGTGTGGCGGTATATATGATATTCGCCTGGCTGACTCTACGATTTCTGTCGCTCCATGTAACAGATCCTCGTCGTTGGACCGAAGCTGGTCTTTAGCTATACCCTCGCTCAGTCGTTGATACCTTTCTTTGGCAAGTATGTCTAGAGTGACTTGTGGGACCAACACATTTCCGTCCAAGTTGCTACCAGTCATGATGTTTGTTTAATGACGAACGATTGCCAATAATCCCACTTACTACTTGGATGGTTTGCCTCAGTGTCCTTAGAGTTTTAGCTCTGTCGGGTATTTATATTGCATCGCACACGCTCAATTGATCTGCATCCAATGTAAGAGGCACACGAGCTTGACGTCGTGTGTTTACCTACTATCACGTACTTTCGGCGCGTAGTAGCGCTATTCGCCTCCCTGACATAGAAAGCATGGCCATCGACGGTTTAATCATTCTCGACGGGTCAGGGTGCGTGTCTCCAGGTGGCACAACTCTTTAAGCTTTGTGGATCACTCAGTTCCATGCAGGCGACCCGTCATCCAGTCTGGATATACGCGCTTCCCCCCAGCGTACCCATTGCTCCACATCGACGCACTAAACAACGAGCTCTCCAAAGCTTCTCGCACTGACGGTGTGGATCCCGTCATCTACGTGCCCCCGGGGATTGGAGATTTCTCGGGTGGAAGTGCATGTTGTCATGTTGAAATGGGAGAGCTACGGTTAATTGCGAGTGTCTCTGGTGATGGTGAGGACCTCCAATATGTTCATCTCTCCTCACACCAGAATCCCTGCATTGTAGACGATCCTTTGATCGCGTTTGCATTCTTGCAAGCATTTAGCGATATCCTGCACGATTATTTCGGTACGGTAAGTTCGGCCACCCTTAAAGACAATTTCGATGTCGTATATCAGGTAGGATATCGCTCCGTTCACCGCCGTCCCTTCTGGTCTAATCCCAATAGCTCCTCGAAGAAACGCTGGATTCTTCGGGGTATCCTCTCACAACATCTCCAAATGCGCTACGTGATATCGTCCTCCCTCCCTCCCTCCTCTCGAAGCTTTTGGCTTCGCTACCAACAGCTGCGTCATCCGGCCCAAATCGTCCCGGAGGTGTGCACGGAAACGTCTCCGAAGCTTGGATTCTCGCTTATCCACTTTGTCTTCTGCATTCCAGGCTCTGTTGCATCCAGTGCTCCATCTGGCGCCTTTGCGTCTCCCATACCATGGCGAAAACTTGGTGTTCGACACAATCATAATGAAATCCTATTCGACGTCACCGAGGAAATGCGGGCCATGGTCGGACGGCGAGTCACTGTCATGATGATTAATCAGTGGATTCGAAATAACTCTATATTCATCAGGAATGGGGCTACACTCACGAGCAACGTGTATGGCAAGATTGAAAGCAATGCCAAGTTGACCGGTAGGCACGCAAGTTTCTTCATTGGCAGTGCTAGCAACAGGGATAATGACAGGCATGCCGGACTTGCTCCTGAGCTTTTCGAATCCGAATGTCATGACGGAGTGTGCCTTTCACTCCTGTGTGCGGCAAGTGTTGTCGGTTCTGTGGTCCATACGATATCTTGACAAAAGGCCCAAGACTCCAACGGTGGATGCGCGAAAAGACGCTGTCTTTCGTCCCACCTGATGGCAAATTCGTGCTCGCGGAATATCAATATGCATTACCGCACGATGCACTGGCCGGAAATGTACCAGTACCACTTGCTCTGAAACCAAACATCAGCGTGGGGGAGTTTGGAGGTGCGCTTACCATCTTCATGTCCTCCTTCTGCAGAGAGATGCGATTTGACCGCTATTAGGCAATTTCACAGTCACCTTTAGCTCCAGGACGGTGAAGATCATGGAAAACGTTCGAATAGAGCTTTACCTCGGCGAAGGCGCAACGGGGGCACAATGTACCATCTCGAGTGCCGGATCTGGGGTCGGATCCGTTGGAGGCATTGAAGGTTCGTGGACGTTTGAACCGCGAAGACAAGTGGGTACAATTCTGTTTTACGATCTGGACGCAAATCCCAATCCTCGATTTCAAGATACTTTGCTGGAACATTCCAAACATGCACTCGTCTGGTAGTTGGGTACTTCGTGGTTCTTGGACCTCAAAGTACAATTGTTCCGCTGTCGTTGTCCAGCGAATGTTTGATTGTCTCTTTCCAGGGCAAAAGTTCCACGTCCGGCGCACGCGTTTCAGATCTACTTTGAAGTCCCTTCGTACAGTTTTTCGTCTCTCAAGGTTGACCAGGTTCGGCTTTCGGGCGAGACCTACAAGATGTACAAGGGTGTGCGAGCAACGAGTTGTGGCACCATCGAGTGGAGGTGGTAGCTGTCTTCGGTTGGTCTATGGACTCAATATCTGGGTGATATTGGGTGTATGTACAAGGCAGGTCTCCAAGCTGTCCGTAGCACTTTGCAATAGTCTACAGATACGCTGGCTCTCTTGCGAGGGGCAACTTCCTCCTCCTCGTCACTGCCACTTCCCACTGTATCTTCACCAGTATGGTCTTCGTTACTATCACCCTCATCATCAGCCTCCAAAGCGCATTCTTCCTCTGCGATGCCATCTTCATCCTCAGTTTCTGAAGCATTGAAGTTTATATTAAGCTCCCATCTCCACTGGAGTCATAAAGAGCGACCAATGGGCCTCTGCGAGGGTGCGAAAGGCGGTAAAGTGCTGGAGAGCGAGTTGTCGAAAATCCGGGGTTTCCATACCCTCGCTAAGACGATAACTGTTAGATGTTACAACGCATTTCTTGACTACTGTAGGCAAGGACGGATATTGCGCCGCAGCGACCGCTTCGCTCAGTTTTCGAGTGACCGGGACTAGGTAGAAGATGGGTCGAGTGCCGATCATCGCGATGCATGGTATGGTCATCAGGTCAAGCTCAGAATCACCCAATCGTGCTGAGATACGGTTATTGCACTGAAAAGTCGCGATAGCCTCAGCGATGATTTGCGGCTCGGGGTCGACGGTGGCTGCATCCGTTTGGACTACCGTAAGAATGACAGACGAGCCCTGCACTAGGCACACGTCTGTCAATGTTGATCGATGTAGATCGTCACTGATCAGAAGCGGAATGGCGTAACGAGATCGGAGAAGGAGGCCGCGCTTTTCGTATCCAAGCGCACGCAAGATCTCCTTCGCGAAGTCACGAACAGCTGACTCTTGGCCTGAATTCCGCGCCAGATCTAAGTACTGCAGGAGACGGTATGTCTCATCAGAGAGCCCCTGTGTACCGAGGGTACCAGAGAGTAGATTGGGGTCGATGCCGTTGAGGTTTGCGACCGTTGGGAGTGGTTGGCCGTAGAAATCATCCGGGGATAGGGAGGATACGCTGATGTTGTAGGCCAGCAGGTCATTCATGGTCCAATCGCTGCCAGATTTAGCATATCGGAAAAGGTTGGCCATGGTCAAGCGTGTAGTCGATAAGCCTTGGAAGATATAAGAGGTCGTAAAGGCGCCAAAGGAGTAAAGCCTACGACGATATGAAGTTGAAGGACGAGAGCTACAGACCTATAGCCTAGGGCGCGTTTGCATCATCGATAACACTCACGCCACCGCAACGACACCTCTTCGCTGACTGTATCAACACTCCTCCATATCCACCCGCATTTCAGTCTACTTCTCAGTCTGCGAAAACGTTTCAAAGACGGTATAAGGAATAGCAAGTGAGCAGTGAATTATGATGCCTGTCATGAGATAATCAACCCCTATCACTCCAATTTCCACTCAAATTGTTGTCGTGGTAAAGGTCTCAAATCTTTTGATGACCTGACTCCAGTCTACGACCGTCCAAAACTCCTTGAGATACTTCTCCTTGCCCCAAATCCCGTGATCAAGAAGCCAACAGTGTTCATGTACGCTGATACAAAACAGGGGATAGATATACTCCCCAAGAGTGGTGAGGTCGCGCGAATCCTGTGGGCCGTGAGGAGTGAATGACGAAGCGGTAGGATCGTAAAAGGAGCGTGCGCGCGTTTTGTAGTCATCGCGGGACAGCACACAAGTATGGAATGTCCGTGTCGGAGACGAAGGATCTAGTTGTGGTGGGACGTGCGAGGTGCCAGAGAAGGGCGAAGACGTGGTGGATGCGTTGCTTGCTTGCGAGAATGGCACGCGAGTCGAATTTGCGGAGCTCTGCGCTAGTTGCTCTCCGAGCACGGGTGCCGTGATCGGCTCAACCGTACCGGCGCCTGAACGGATGAGAAGGGTGCCGGATGCAAACGTGGGGACGAGAGCGAGGTTTCGCTTCGCGTCCGTGACGAACCAGGCGTATCCCGAGCCTGCCATGCCATTAACAGCGGCTGAGAACAGGGAGCGCAGCGAATCGAAGCCACCAAACTGCTTCTGGATGGCGGTGCCAAAGAAGCTCGAGTCGATGAGCTTTTCGCCCATGTCCCCCGATGGGGGCCGCTAGGAAATTCAGTTCAGAAGGGAGGGAATACGAGTACTGAAAGTGGTGTGGCCTTACCAGACAGTTGAGGAAGAAGCTGTTGTTGAGGGCGTGACTGGCGTACTTGAATGTGATGGCCCTGTCTTGCGACCGAGCCGTATCGAGAACGAGCTGGGAAACCGTTTTCCGTTTGTCCTCGACGTCTGGATTCCAAGTTCGAGTTGAGGTAGTGCAATTGCGCGACGAGGTGCTTACCGCGACATTCTTCATTCAGACGGTCGAGCAGGCCTTGTTGGTACTCGACTGCGACCATCTGGAGGGCTCGGGGAGACATGAAATTTCCGAGACCGTCTTCAATTTTGTATGGTAACTCCTTGCGCGTGTGCACATGCCGCCGAGATGGCCATGGCGTTCGACAGGTCTTTGTTGTTTTCGAGGCTGTCAGCGCGGTGGAACGCGACGAGGAGGCAAGACGGAATCCAATGGTGCTCATGACCGAGAGAACAAAAAGGTGTCGCGTGCCCCGGGCAATGAATGGTGGGTGCTTCAAGCTTGATTTTTTTTTGCTGGACGCGACCGCCGGACTGCGTTTAGACTTCCGTTTTCGGTCGTCGGTTAGCGTTCAAGTACCTCCTTCCACGTCGCACCATGGCTGGCCCAAAAACATCCTCGCAGACGACCCCCTCCAGCGTATCGCACGCCATGTCTGCGCTGTGGAAGTCATATCTGCAGCAGACCCCAGACCGCCTCAAATTCATAGACGCATTCTTGGTGTTCATCGTGCTCTCTGGCGTGATCCAATTCGTATACTGTGTTCTCGTCACCAACTTTCCTTTCAATGCCTTTTTAGCAGGGTATGTCGTCACGGTCGTTGGTTGCGTGCTTTGGCTGACCGGGAGTGTAGTTTCGCGAGCTCAGTTGGACAGTTTGTCCTCACCGCTTCGCTTCGGGCGCAAGTCAACCCTGAAAACCGCTCAGAGTTCAAAGAGGTGTCACCCGAGAGGTGTGTTCTCCTTGTTCATCGTCGACATGTATGATCAACGCGCATGTGCAGAGCTTTTGCTGATTTCGCACTGGGCTCCATTGTGCTCCACTTTTTTGTATTCAATTTCCTCGGATGAACAAGTCCAGCATGCATCCACTGTCTTCATCGTTCCTTGTGTATACCGTAAATGATTTGGATCACCAGAGTAAGAGATAATACAAGGCATGGAAACGATGATTGTCCTTAAAACGAGGTGCGAAACGAGAGGGCAAGACAAGGTAGAAGAATGATGAAAGGAAAAGTGGAAGACCAGCCATCCAATGATAGAATAAAAGGTCACTGTTTTCGTTCGAAGGAGCTGGAGCGCTACGGGGAGGATTAGGAGGCCACCTTGACATATGACAACCGGAATTACCCCAAAGATGACTACGGCAAAGTCAAAGGCATACTCTCCTGTCTCCTGTGTTAGACGACCAAGACTGAGTATGAAACTCAAGACGTACCAAACTCGAGATATGTCCGTAGCAATTCTGGGGCTTGATCAGACAGAGTTGGGTGGGGAAAAGGGAGGATGGTACTCACGACGAACATCTTTGTTAGGTACTTGGGATAGAGCAGGGCTGAGACGCCGTGAGTATGGTGAAGGGATGGCTATAAAGAACATACGTGAGGCCAGTCGAGCGCTTGACGCCGGCCAGGAAAGCACTGATGAGAAGGGCGTCGAGGGCGAGGCGGAATAAGCCACCGAACATGGTCCCGAGGTAGAGATCAAGATGCGGCTTGGTGGGACTCGGTCCTTTGAGGCGACTTCCCACGGCCAACAGAGCAGAATATATTACATGAACGGCTACAACAAAGTACGATACTGCAGCAGTGTTTGTGACGTCTTTACGGTGTTCTCCTTTTCTTCCTTGATCACGGCGGAGAATGCCTTGAATCGTGTGGTGCCAGACTCTCCTGCAAGTCAGCATCAGCAAGGGTGACCAGACTTTACGAGACGTTTCTGACGTTGGAGCTGGAAGGCGGCGCTCTCGCTCGTGATGACGTGTCCCCCGACTTGGCGAATGTGCGCGAGCGCGACGGGAACCTCTTCCTTGTTACAACTAGACACACCGTCCGCGAGGACATGGACGCCATATCCGTTTTGGACGAGATCGAGCGCGGTTTGGAGGACGCACACGTGTGACTGGGCTGACGTCAGCGAGGGAGAGAGGGTTAGTCGGTTAAACTGACCTCGATGCCAAACAGGACGACGGATGTGATGTGCGGACGTTCTCGTAGCAGCGCCTTGACCTCAGGGACCATCATGGAGAAGAGAGACTTTTCGATCGTCGCAACGTGCAGGTCAGCAAGCGCCGGCAAGTCGATTTCCGGGGTAGTGGTTCCGAGAGCTGCATTGCGCACGGGCAGCGAGATGAGGTGAATGCAACAGAACGTGGGGATAGCCATTACCTTTCGGGTTCTGCTCCGTCACGATGACGGGTATGCCAAGGACCTAATGGCGGTAAGCGGAGGAATACGGACATGGAGAGACCGAACCTTTGCGACCTTGAGCATCTTGTTGCAGGTCAAGACGAGCTCATCGAAGCCGTAGATGGCGGTCCCTAGGAACTGATGTGGTTAGTGGTTGGTGAGAGGGGGAGTGTGTTTACTGAAGCGAGTCTGGACGTCGCAGAGGAAGAAGAGG
>JBBPLK010000026.1:131615-173273 GCA_038089735.1 Exsudoporus frostii
ACGGTGTGCTCTGGCTCGAGTCTTGGGACGTGCATGATCAGGAGGAGGGCAGTCGGAGTTTCAAGTGAGAGTATTACTGACTGGTAGTGCTCTTTGCTCTCCTTGTCCAACAACCACTCTCTCTTCCACACCCCCACGCTCTTTTCTATCTATCTCTCCTTTCTTTTCATCATGGACCCAGCACACGCCCAGGACTCGGATATGGCTGCCAGGCAAAGAGTATTTCTCTCGCTTCCTCTTCTCGTACCCCCCTCATATCACTCCCAGTTTCACTCCTTCAAGATGGGTGGCGGCGCCCCCCCCCAGAGCCTTCATACCCACTCTACCCACTCGCACGGACGATCTCGCTCTCGCAACAACTCCATTTCTTCTTTTCCTTTCCTCTCTCTCTCTTCCTCGTCTCCGTCTCTCTCACCCTCTGCACACGATTCCCCCTCCTTGAATGCTGATGCACCTCTCAATCCTCCTCCCAAGCGCCCACATTCTCATCACCACCGTCGTTCATCGGTCTCAACTCGCCGCGAGTCGGCTGAATTGATGGGAGTCTCCCTCCCAGAACTTCCCACCGCGCATTCAGACGATAACATCAACTTGGGCGACAGGGATTCCATCCGTCGCAGGGCCCTCTGGGCCCTCGAGGGAAAGCCTGACTTTGCCTTCTCCAAAGTCGAGATTCCTGATATTTCTTCTCCTGATATCGGCAAGCCAAGCGACTTTCGTGAGTACCGCCTCCCACCTCTGTTTCCCACCACAACATTCATTGTCATCCCAGCTACAAAACCTTCGTTCCCACCTGGCTCGGGCCTGAACGGAATCAATAGCTTCGCTGCCAAGCGTGATTCATTCGGGAAAATGTTTGGATCCACGTCTGCCTCGAAGGACCAGCTTGGCACTCTTGTCGAGGAGGAGGAAGAGGAGGAGGGAGGGGATAGTCAATTTCTCGCCGATCCAACCGAGGAACGCAAAGAGTCACAACAGGTAGTCATGGCCCTTCCTGCAAAGATCACCTCTCGACATCGTCCCGCCAGTCTCAACCTGCGTCCCTTGTCTCTTGTGCAGGGCACCATCGTGAGTTCAGTCGCAGGCAACCTGCCCACCCCTACTCTCACTCCAGGCATCCGTTCAAATTCTCGAAAGCCCTTCATCGCAGCCACTCTTGATAATGCCGTCTCACCAAATGCCAGTCCGTCAGCCAACAATACGACCATTTCCGTTCGCCAGATTCCTTCTTCAAGGCGCTTCTCGTACACCTTCAGTGATAGTTCACCCGTTCCCTACGACCACGACAAAAAGAGGTGTAGCAGCATTTCTTACAAGCGTTCTACGGAATCGATCCCTCGAGACATGTTCCCTCTGCCGACTCCCGAGATGACCCCAACCGAGCGCAGGTTTTCATTTGCAAGTGATCAAGAAGTCCTCATTGAACAATCCCTCTCTGTTGCGGAACAGCATTTTTTATTTCGATCCCACAATGTGCTCCTCTCCCGCATCACTGAACTAGAACGTACACTGAGAAACCGCGTTCCTCCTTCACGTCACCTTTCATACGCTTTAGATGCTTCCGCAGCGTCTTCAGAACCTAGTGACGAGATGTTGCGCCTCATTTCAGATCTCAAAGCCGAGCGCGACGAACTCAAGCGAGACGTTGATGGTTGGAGACAGCGTGTCGTAGATGCAGATAAGCAAGTTAGTATGCTTGCCAAGAGGATCGAATCAGAGAGGAGAGAGGCTTGGGTTGCTCGCAGTCGCCTCGGCTTGATAGAAGTGGAAAAGTCTGGCCTGGAAAAGTCAATGGAAGTCAAGGCTGCTGCACTCTCCCAATCCATGGCTGAAAATGCGATCCTCATGCGCGAGCGTGATGGAATGAAGGGCGATTTCCTGAAGCTCAAAGCTCGTCTCAAGGATGCGGACGCGGCTGTTGATGAATGTGCACGTCTTCGAGGTGCCCTTGAGCAGGAGCGTACGCGTCGCAAAGAACTCGAGAAACTCTTGGACGATGCCGGCCTCCTGAACACGCCGAAGCTTCCTCACTCGATCAATGGGTCTTGGAGACGGCCAACTCTTCCTGCAAAACCAGTTGGCACTCGTCCCCGTGGACTTGGATTCCAGTCTATCGACTCTGAAAGTTCCACTACCGATGTTGAATCAGTGGATGACAGTTTCGCGAAGGCCGAGTTCACTTTGGATGCAGTCACAGAAGAAGCTGATATTTCTGATGAAGAGAATGACTTGGTTGGATATGAAGACGGGGAAGATTCCGATCTCAGCTTCTCGAGTCCAGATGGCTCATCCATTGGCTCGGCGGACGAGCTTGATATGAAATCCAAAGCTCCTGTGGCCGAGGTTCGTGACCGCCCAGCCTGCCCTTCTTTGCCCGCCCAGTCGACTCATGAATCCCGTGCGTCCCTCTCAAAGACTTGGACCTTTCCCAGAGGGAAGACTGTCACACCCATCAAGCAAGATGATGAGGTTGACCGTTTTTTCGGATGTTTGGATGATGTTGACAGAAGCCCACCCCATTCCGAGGAAATGAACCAGAACACTTTCTCATTCGCATTTCGATCCATGTCTGATGACGACGAGTTGCCACCTTTCGTCCTTCCCTCTGACGTTGGTGTCGTGGTCGAGTCTGTGTCATCCAGGCATCTTGATATTGTTCCCCAAGAGGACGAAGAAAATGGCCTTGTAGATCTCAAGGATGATGAATTGGTCGGCGAGGAAGTTGAAGGTGGAATTCGATTCACTTTCATCGCCCCACCTATTATCCGTGTGACGCCTCTGCCAGATGTTTGCATAACTCCACCTCCCGAAATCCGTATCACTCCCCCTCTGGAAACTTGCATGACGACACCCGCTGTACGCCCGCGTGTGGATGACACCGTATCCGGTAAACCCATTTCCACCCCCGAGCCGGCTGAAGACGATGAGGACGAGAGTTCCTTGACTTTTGTGTTTCCTCCCAAAGTTCAGCCTAGGCGTGTCGAGCGTGTGACATCTCCCCCGCGTTCCTCGCCACCTACATCTAGTAGTGGTTCTCGCTCGAACAACAGCCCACCGTCTTCGATTCCCCGGGCAATTTCACTGCGGTCCATGTCTCCTAAGACACCGTCAATCATGTTCACGCCATCCAAAAACGCGTCTGGCCGCTTCACGGCACCATTGGCTTACTCTACGCTTCCCTCGAAGAAAACGCCATCGTCGCCCCTTCAGCCGGTGACCTCGCCCAAGTCCTGCTCTACGCCTACAAAAGCGCAGATGTCTGACATGTCATCGAAGCAAAGCCTGTCAAGCATCCCAAATGGTTCGACCTTTAAGCCCCATTCCAAAGTATTTATGAGTACGCTCAACTCATTTGTCTCTTGCGTTTCACAGCCAACGATCCCGTGACCGCTCTCAGATGCCCAAGCTCCGTGCAAGGTGAAGGTGGCGGCACTCCGTCGGAGGTGAATTGTTCCAGCAATCTCGACACATCATCATCAAGCGTTTGTGAATATTCTCATGCTCAAGACACTTCGTCATTATCTTTTATTATGTCCAATCCGCTTGCGGCACGATTACCCTTCCAGAAACTATCAAATTTCATTTCATTCTCGTGGACGCCAGGTGCGACCGCGGTTGCATCGTATCTTGATCCCAACAGCTCGGGCAGTCCGAGTGTGGAAGCAGCGGATACTGCCGCCTCGCTGTCAGGTATTGACAACGATGCAACTCGCCCAGCCCAGGGGAGGTTCGCCTCGAGGGCTAGGCAGTTGGAGAAGCTGAGGAGCAGATTCAGTTTGGAAAAGCAGAACGGGACGACGCCTTGTTCCATGGTGAGCGCTTGCAAGGGATGCAGCGCGGGCGGTGTTTACTTGTGACGTGAGTGTACCCTTGTTGGTTGAGTCTTTCTGTCCATTCAGAGCATGCCTTTTCTCGGACCTCTTACAAACATGCTTCTATGCCTCCTCTTTCCTTGCTCGAGCTCCCTGCTTGCTTGTCACATATTTCTTGTCTTCCCCAACCATCGGTTCCATGTCCTGTGGTGTCGTTTGTGGGGAAAGTCACATCCTGATGTGCCAACATCGTGTCTCTGTATTCTATACTACCACGTTTCGAAAGAGAAAAAGCATTCCAGGACACTTTGTTCATGCCTATACCTTGGTCAATCAATCCATGTCTATGCGTCTTGATCCATACGGTGGTATCGGAGGGTTCCGGCAGGCGGGTGACCGTGAGAGCATGACAAGCCTCCTTACAGCAACAGTTTGAACTCTTAAACCATTACATTCACCATTCAACATGGCTGGCAAAGGTGTAAGGCAGTTCATGCGAAACTGGTACGCCGTCGAGGTACAGTTGTCTCTCTTGCTTGCCTAGTCTTGGAATTCTCAAACCCCTTCGTTTCCACAGGCCATACCACTGTATGCATGTGTCGATTTTTGACCAAGTTCAATGCACTAATGTCAACACAGTTATGCAGTCATCGGTTTGGCTGTCGGTGGTGCTGCCTGGTATATGACACGTCTTGCGCAAGGACCTTCAGGTAAGCTCCACCTCTACACTCCGTTCCACACCTGACCACCGGCGTAAAAGTGGTCTGGACGAGGAGCAACCCTACCCCTTGGAACGATGTCAAGCCCGACGAAAATACCAAGTTGATGGATCCCTCTGGCAAATTTTCCAAGAAGTTTGTTGTCTCACATTTTTCTTGAGCTGGCAGATGTTGATTCGCCTTGACTCGCCATAGCTGGACGCGGGACAAGCTATAAGGAATCGATTGTTTCTTTGTTTTTTCGACCACATGCCCTGTCTGTGCGATAGTCGTGCCAATTACATCTTTTGAATCCTCTTTGCCATTTAGTTGGTGTGAACGTGTGGCTTTTCCGTCCCCATGTGACCCCAACTACTTCCACCCGATGGAGGCTATAAACGGGGGTTTCTGACCTGTTGCTCTCTCCCTTATCATTGCTGCTTACTAGGTCCAAGAATGGTCGAACGACTGGATGCACCCCAACCAACCTTTCCTCTTCCACCGCTAGCAGACATCCCCGACGAGGCCATCGACAAGGCGGACGACGCAAAGTGTATTGTAAATGGGCACATCCAATTCCCTTGTATTGTACATGGGCTGACAACCATCAGACGACCCGCTTCGGGCCTGCCGATACCGCGTTTCCCACAGTGCCCGCCGTCGTGTTGGGCGCAGCCTCGTTCTCAGCATTTTATAACAATGATGATCACATTCGGGGTGTCACGCCTCTCAGGACGACGAGGCTCGCGCTGAGGTGCGTCTGCGCCATACTTGCACCTGATAATGGGCGCGCTGTTTACTTTCAGATATGCAACAGGTATGGGATCCGTGCCTTTGATACCTCCCCATACTACGGACCGTCCGAGATCGTCTTGGGGAACGCATTGAAGGCGCTCGAGAACGAGTTCCCTCGGTCGTCCTATCAGATCGTGCGTGCCGCGTCGTTGTTCGCCATCAAAGAGATGGTCCGTATTGACCAATAGGCACCATCCGTACAGTTCACGAAATGTGGACGGTTCGGAAACACGCGGGACGCGTTCGACTATACCCCCACAGGCGTGCGCGCTAGCATCCAGCGCAGTCTCGCGCGGTTGCACACGACGTACCTCGATACCGTGTACTTGCACGACGTCGAGTTCATTGCCGACTCCAAGGCACCGAGGACGTCGGGCGATCATCGTGTTGCATTGGGCGCCGAGGCGGACGCGTATGGGCTGGGAGAGGGACAAGAGGCGGTCGTATACGGGGATGGCGATCGGGAGGTGCTCACTGCTATTGGAGAGCTGAGAAGACAGCAAGATGCGGGCGTCGTCAGACGGGTGGGCATCAGTGGTACGTCTTTTCCACACATCGGCGTTAAATTAATAACAATGACGACGATAATCACAATTCACCCAGGTTATCCCTTGCCTACCCTACTACGGCTTGCGATTCTGGTCAAGCACACGGCGCCGTACAAGCCATTGGACGTCGTCTTGTCGTATTGCCATCTCAACCTCCAGAACCGCACGGTGTTGGATTTCAAGACGGCGTTCGAACAACGCGCTGGTGTCAAGCAAGTCATTACTGCATCCCCGCTTAGTATGGGACTTCTCACTCCCAACCAGCCTCCTTGGCACCCGACGTCGGAGAACATCAAGGAAGCCGCCAAGGGAGCTGTTCGGGTGTCTATGAAACCTGGCGGCGAGAGGGGTTTGCCCGAGCTCGCTTTGGAATACGCCTTCCAGAAAGCGAGGGAGGTGGAGGTGCCGACCGTCGTCGGGCTTGGCTCGCTCAAGGATGTGCACGAAAGCGCGCGGATATGGTACAGTGTAGACAAACAAGGCCTTGGGGAAAACAAAGAGTGGAAGCAGCGCGTCCAGGACGTGTTATCTGTGTTTGGGGAGGGCGATGATGGATTATTAGATTGCTCTTGGGAGAACCCTGGGTTTCGCTCTGGATGATAAGCACAAGGAAAATGGGATCCTGTATTATCTTTTACAAGCACAATGGTACCATAAGTGCACACGCCAGGAAATCGACCATCTGTTCATCCAAGCAGATTTTACTTCGCGTCTCACCGGGTCCTGATGATTCCAGCATTGATGAGTTTAACGATCTTGTCGCGGATAAGGGGATTCTTCATGTGGTCCTGCAGCGCGCCAGGGTTAGACTGCGCTTGCTGCAAGATCTGCTGCATCACGGGGTCACTCATAATTGCCTGCGTAAAATTCGGTAAGGTTCATGGTCATCATTTGGACATGCCGACAACACATACGGCGACGTCTGGGTCTTTCATCGCTCGCTCTAGCGTCTGCTCTTCGGTTTCCTCTGCACGCTGGCTAAAGAGTGCTTGTTGTATCTTCATCTCCTGACCCTGGATCTCGGCCGTGTGTGCGCTGGCAGCATCAGCCGTCGATGCAGCCTGTAGGGCCTCGAGTGCCTTGCTATAGTCGCGCATCGCATGCAGAATCGAGGCTTTACGAATGTAGGCTTTGACTGTGGTCCTCTAGAGTCAGTCAACGTCCTGTGCGCGACAGAGACCACGTACCAAAGGAAGGGTCGACCTTGATAGACTCATTGGCGTCCTTGAGGGCTTCAGCAAAGGCCAAGAGCTTCATGTATGCTGCAGCACGGTTGTTGTAACCACGAGCATCCGAGGGGTCGCGTTTGATGCTCTCCGTGTAAATCTTGACAGCGCCTGCAAAGTCGCCTGCCTTGAATGCTACGTTACCCTCCTCGCGAGCGGCAGCAGACTTGGTCGGGTCAATGTAAGCCTGGCGTTCTGCATCTGCGAGTGCCTTTTCGGTGGCCTGGAGCTTGGCGAGGGTGGCAGCATCACGGTGCTCAGCAAGTGACTTTTGGAAGTACTTTTTAGCAGAGGCATGGTCGCCCTTTTGCGAGTAGGCCGAGCCGATGCGTCCGAGAGCCTTTGCGAGAAGCTTGAAATCGACACGGTACTGTAACCGTGCATGAGCACGACCGACCGCGTACTCCCCGGGGCTGAAAACTTACACTTCGTCCTTCCTCGACCGCCTTCTCGCACGTTTCGATACACTTGTCGTACTCTCCCTGTTCAAAGTATACAGCACCAAGGTTGGTGAGAAAGGTAATGTCCTTTGGCCAGAGATCCCAGGCCTTTGAGAATGCAGAGGCTGCGTCATCGAATCGTCGTTGTTTGTAGAACTCGGAACCCTTTCCCTTTTCAGCGAGCGCATCAGCCTTGGCTTTCGCCTCTTCTGCGTCTTCCTCCGACATCTCAACATCTTCCTTTTCTGGCTCGGGTGCGGGTGGAGGAGGAGGCTTACTCTTGGAGGAAGAGGAGGAGGGGGTCGCCTGGGCACGCGGAGGGGATGGGGGAGGTGATGGAGCGGAAGTCTTCTGGAGACCAGGGGGAAGATCGTCTGATCCCTCTTCGCGGGAGAAGCCTTGCAGGTCGATACCCATTGCAACACCAAGGACGTCGATCATTCTTGGATCTGAGCCCAGAGCCCTAGACACACATCAGAGCCCGAGGTGAAAGATTAATGACGAAAAGGCGTTACGATTGTGCGAGCTGAGGGTTTTGTTGCATCAATTGGAGCTGGGTTGACGAAGAATTAATTGGAATGGTTCACGATCGTTTGAATTAGGCTGTATACCTTCTGAACGAATGCAGGATCCGCAAGATGCTTTTGTGTGCGGGGGTTCGTGGCCAGCTTCCCGATGAGATTTGGATCCTGGAATAGCTTTGAGAGTCCCAAGTCGGGCCCTGCACTGGCATCCCTGGCTTTACGGTTGTCAGTGTTTGGCCATGACCAAGGGCGCGCACTAAGCGAACCTTGTGCATCCTTGACCTCCTGAAGGCCCTTGCGAAGAGCGGGGCTGTCCTCGAACTGGATACCCTTCTCGTAGGCAGCAACAGCTTCGTCATATCGGCGAGCTCCGTGCAAGGCGGCACCCTTCCTCGCATAGCCCTTTCCCCAAGATGGATTGAGAGTGACGCACTGGAAGTCGGAGAGGATGCGCCTTAGTAGATAGTACCGACGGAACGGAAATGACTAGAACGACCTTTTCTGCATCTTCGAGTGCCGCGTTCCACAACTTCTTGCCAGCGTTTGCGGCACTCCGGTTGGAGTACAAGACGTGATTGGAGGGGTCGATGGCTACGGCGGCTGTAAAGAGCTCGATGGCCCTGTCGTAGTCTTTGGCCGCGAAAGCTTTGTTGCCTTGGTCTTTGAGGGCGTTTGCCTGTGAGGAAGGTCAGAGGAGGGGTGGACGGGTGGAGTGAACTTACGTCGGCCATGTCGATGATATCTCTGGCGCTTCACCTGGGACTCGTGCCATTATATACCATCTCCCCTTTGGTAACAGCGGAACCTTCTCGAAGCTTCGCGCATGCTACGCCTCCGCATTTGCTCTGTCAGTACCAAGCACTACGCTCGCTGGCGTTCTCATGTCCAAGACCGCTAGCGCTCGACAGAGGCACAATGTACGTGATCCTCCCATCGTGGTCGAGGCCTGGACCACAGGACCTCATAGACTGTGCGCAAGTCCATCCACCAGGTTGACTGAACTGATCACCAGGACACATCGATGTGGACCCGCAAAAAGGTCATTTCGCATCAGCCTCGAGATTGTCCCCGGTACCTGAGTGTCGTGAGCATTGCCTACTGGCCAGGATCGGAATCCAGGGACAACCTTCTTGATTAACGTGCATGCATTGACACACAAGCCCGCTTTCCCTCTGCTCGCTGACATGCATGCCCCCCGTCCCGACCACCGCAGAGACAGCCATGCGACAACTGACTTCGAGTCCGTCTACTTCAAGCCCAAACAAACTACAGGTCCCGAATTCTATGACCGTAGCAATATTTCTCGCTGGGTTGGCCTCGTGGGCGTCGGTGTTGCTGCACTCTTTGGTTGGCTCTGCATCATCGAGGGCTTCATGATATTTTTATCAAAAAACACTATATCTTCCGGCGTCGTGGTGGTCACTCTCCGGAATGGCTGGGAGAAGGAGCTTCTTTGTCTCGGGCTCAACCTCATGGTCACAGCTTGTACAGAAGCGACCGGTTTCGTCCACGCGATTGCTTTGCGCTCCGCCCTGGCATCACAACAGCAGCTACGCTTCAACACCAACCTTCGTCTGCTTTCAGCTGCGGGCGGCACGTTTAGTCCGAACGGCACGTTGTGTAATGTCGTGATGGCAATCCTTTTGATTGTGTCCTACAGCTCAAGTTTGCTCGTGGTCGTGTTGGTCGACACGGAGTCATCAAGCGGTGTCACCGATGCTGGACTTGCAATCTGCGTCAGCGAAGTCCCGCTCATAGTTTTAGGCGTCAGTCTCCAGTTACAAGCAATCATCGCTCTCGCCAGTGTTCGGTCTGCAAACATCTTGACGTGGAGCTCCTCGCCTTTCGATATAACTGCCGCTCTCGTCCATCACGCTCAGATCCTCCCAGAACCGGCCCGATGCATGCGTGGCGTTGGCGACGACGCGCGATGGGGGCCAGTGGCCCCGTCCCCAAAACAGCCATCTGCGTGGCATGCACACCCAAGCGTCCGAAAGGTTGTCATGACGCTTTGGGGGCTTGTGGTCATCTGCATTGTATGGGGCATCATCATCGTGCATCTCTCCGATCGCAGCATGTCTGATGCTGTGAGATCGTGGTCGTTCCTTCCGCGACCACAGTCCCACTTTATCGCCTACTCCATTCCCCTTACAGGTGGAGTGTATTGGTATTGGGCTTTGTACTACATCAACATAGCGGGCATACAAGGACCTTTGACGTTGGCGCTCCATTGCTCTGAGCTGGTCGTCAACGTCATTCGGGACGAGAGGGTGTGGAGGAAAGCGACGACGGAGAAGGGTACCACGATTTCGCCGCATCCTTTGGCTTCCGTCTTTGGGAGCCCTCTGAATGTTGTTTTGCTGATGCTAAAGCCTCTGCTGCGTAAGTCGCACGACGTTTGACTGCCTTTTTCTTCTGTTTGATCGTGATTATAGATTGGATGCTTGGGCTTGCCATCAGTTTGGCCGGTACAGCAGAGAATGGCTACCTGACAGCCATCGCCGTGAGCATGTGGCCGTTCCAGGTCGGCACGCTTGACCATCGTTCATCGTCCCATCCGCTCATGTCATTCGGTTTTCTTAGATTCTCAATTATGCTGCAGCACTGTTGGTTCCCTCGCTCGTGTTCACCGTCGTTGTTTTGTGTCAGCCAGGTGGCCCACAGCCCGCTGCATATGGCCATGTTCAGACGCTTGCAAATTTGATAGACGAATGGTCGAGCACCATGTGGTGGGGACATAAAAATGGGTTTCCTTTCCATCATGCGGGTGGGTGTGTCGTTCATTCACACTTTCTGCTGCTGATTAGCTCCTAGGGACGAGTGACTGTCGCCTCCCTAAAGTCGACATGGACGCATTGTATGCGTGAGTCTTGGACGTGGTGCGCTTGTTCGGTATATTTCCATGCATCTGTATTTCAAGCACTGGGATTGCAAGTGTTCCGTCGCTTCTCATGCACTGTACATGACCTATCCACCATATTTGGCCCCATCTTGGTTCTTTTAAGGTTTCGAGTGAACCAACTTCTTACCGCCCTCGATCGCGATCGGGTCAGAAGTGCAGTCCAGCCCGACGGCGCAGGCCACCGCAAAGCCATGAAGTGGCGTAGGTGGGGAGATGTTCACCGTCGTCGAACGTGCTTGCTACAATCCTGAGCCGTGCTCGCGGTGGTTGTCCTAGCTGCGAGCGGAGAAGCCACGGAATCATGCATCCTCCGTCGACGATCGCACACGTCTCTTCGCTCTTCCCCCCTTCGCCTTCCTTGCATAGTGCCAGGGGACGTCGACGGATTCTTGAAATTTCCGGACCAAGTCGGATCTCGAGGCGTCGAAGCCGCTGATCGGACTTTTTTTGTTTATTTATTTTTCCATCTTATTCCCTCTCTCGAGTGGTGTGCTCCGAGATATTCGCGGTATATTCGCCCACGCCGGATGTATGATTCCATGGCCCCCTAAGAGAATAGATGACCGGGGAAACCAGGTGGCGGCGTCGTGGCCGACGATGAGATCCCGCCGGCGCGCCACCTGCAAGATCGAACTCTGTTGCAATGAAGACCGCTGCACGGGCACTCGCTGAGGGCTGAAACGCCGTAGCGGGTCACCGTGCCTGTTTGGAGGAGGTTGCATGACGACGATCGAGGGCGGGTATCGCCTCGGACGGGTCCGGTGTCACGTGAGCGTATGGTTAGGGTTTGAAATAAACATGCAAAATGCAAAATGCAAAACACCTCGGCGCTCGATCCGGAGGGGCATCATCAATCATCATGCCAGACGACAACACCATCCCCACCGACCCTTCCTCCTCGTCCCCCTCCTCCGTCGCCCCCGCCCACCGCTCAAAACAACACCGCACCCCTGGCGCAGTCCGCTCCAGAACGAGCCCCCCGCCCGGCGACCACGACCCACGCCCTCCCACAAAGCGTGCACGCAAAGCCATCAACTGTGAGCCTTGCAGAAACAGCAAGCTCAAGTGCGACAGGTAGGCCGCCCCGCATCCCCCAAGCGTCTCCCCTGAGCTCACCCCCGCCAGAAACCGCCCCTGTTCCAGCTGTGTCCTCAGAGGCTCGTCTCTCGTTTTCCCCTTCTCCCCCTCCTTAACCCCCATCCAGGTACCATTGCCCTTTGCTACCAGGATGCCAAAGGCCACGAGTCCGAACTCCACCTCCGCGACGACCAGTCAGTCCTCTCTCCCCCTCTTGCCCTTTCCCGCCTCACCCCCTGAGCACAGTAATGCCAGCAGGGTCGACCCCATGCAGGAAATCACCCGTCTCAAGCACTCTGTCTCCCTCCTCGAAACGTACATTCTTGCAAACCACCGTCCTGGCGCGCCCCTCCCCTCCCATCTCAAACATCCCCTCGAAATTCCCGCAGCACCCACCGCCCCAAAGAAGGAACCCGTAGAGTCCGATGTCCTCGAAAGAGACAACGCTCCCGGCCTCCTTGGCAGCCAGGGTCACGGTGGCTTCTACACCGGCGCCACTTCTGCCGTCGCTCATCTCACTCTGGTACTTGCCTTTCCCTCTTCCCTCTTCCCCGCTAACCCCCTCTAGAACTCGAGGCAGTCCGACGACAGCGACCGCCAACCCAGCCATGACGCCCACCTCGACGACATCGTGACGGCAAACGAATACGACAGAGACCTTCTCGCTCTCCTGCCCTCCCTCGACGCAATAGACGGCCTTGTCTCTTACTACTTTGAATACTGCAATTGGATTTATCGTCACGTAAATCGACCCGTCTTTCTCAGCGCTTGGTCCCGCTATAAAACCGGCGCTAGTGCGGACCGTGTCGTCCTCGCCACCGTCTGCATGATCATGGCCATCGCAGTATACTACCTCCCACCAGGCGACCGCCTCGTGGCCCAATTGGGTGACTCCCTCGAGGACATTTGCCGCAAATTCTACGACGTCATGCGCTCTGCCCTCGATCGTCACAGAGCTGAGCACAAGACCTACAGTCTCGAACTTGTCGAGTGCTTGCTCATTCGCTCTCATTATCTCACCCTCGTTAAAACAGACAGCGAGGAAATTTGGACCGTTCGCGGAGAGCTAGTCAGCATCGGTATGGCCATGGGTTTGCATCGTGATCCTTGTAAATGGCGAATGTCGAAAGAACGTGCCGAGCGAAGGCGTTGGGCTTGGTGGCACATCATCCTCCTTGAAAGGTCCGTCCCTGCTTTTCTCCTCTCACTCCCTACCCACCCTCTCCTTCGCAGATGGCAGGCATTCATGTTTGGCCGGCCCATTTCCGTCGCCTCACACCATTTCGATACACAACTCCCAGATTCAGCAGACCTCGTACACCATCCCGACGAGCCGCGTATCTATCTCCCGAATCTCCACCTCTTCCGTCTAGCCTACATTCTAGGTGACATCATGGATAGCGCAGTATCCATGCGTCCTGTCGCGTACGAGGCCGTTCAAACTCATGACCGCGCTCTGTGCCAATGGATGGACACTCTCCCCTCTGAGCTCGACCTCGACGAATTCAGGGTAGCGCGCAGTCTCGCGAGCCCCAACATCGTCATCCGTCGCCTAGGCGTACAAAGCGTGATCATCCGCACGAGCTACTACCACATTCGCTTTACCCTCCACCGCCCATACGCATCTGCACCTTCACCCAAGGCCAACGATAAGTTGGCCTCGTCTTCAAAAGACAAGGACGCTCAGCGTGAGCGCCATGTCATCTCTCTCGACACCGCCGTCAGTGCTGCTGACAAACTGATTACCCTTGTGGGTCAAGCCCGTCCCGACTTCCTTGCGAACGCGTCCCTGGCGGTTCCAGGGCATATGAACTGGGGCCCATTCCACGTATTCAGCGCCGCCATGTTTTTCTCGTTCCAACTGATTTCAAACCCCGACCAACCTGGTGCATCATTATTCCGTGCAAATATCCAGAAGGCGTTGACAACCTTGGAACTCAGTCGAGGTGCACCAGTCGCTGATAAAGCGCTCGACATCCTCCACGCACTCGCACCGTTGTACAGTCAGGACTTTGCAAATGAAGACGAACAGGAGCGAGAGCGCTTGAAAGGCCACGTGCTGAGCCTTGTTAAAACGCTCGCATTCCCGTACCACGATTCTCCAAAGTATCCCAGGGTGAACGCGGTTGATTCACCCAGTGCGCCGGGATATGTCAGTTCGCCTGCCACTGGCAACTCGGGGAGTCCACAAGGGGGGAATTCCCAGCCCCGAGGGTCAACGGATTACGGAACAGGGTCTGGCAAGGCGACGAGTAATTCTTCTTCCTCCCTCGTCGGATATGCAGGTGTTCAGGCGTCCCCCGTCCAGTCGATGTCTACGCCAGGGATTGTCGCCGGGCCGGCTAGTTCGTCCCCCCTGACGTACTCTGTCCCTCCACCCCAAGCTTCACAGTCCCAGTCTCAGTTGTATCCGGACGCTCCTAGAGCAACCTACACCGTAGAATCTTCCCGTCACGCTTTTGGTGACACGGCTCGTCCCTCCGGAAACCCTTACCCTGATACCCGCGCAACCACATCTTATCCCGAACCATACACCTCTCGGTCCTCATATCCCGACACAGCGTCCTCGCGGAATTTCATCGACTCAACACGTCCGTCATACCCTGACCCATCACGGCAACCTTACATGTCAGGTGACCCTGCTCTTGGGCGGTATCCTTACTCATATCCGGCGGCGACGGAAGAGGACACTATGTGGGGCGCCTCCCTTAGTCAAGCCGAGTGGGCCCGGTTTCTTGACGTGATGCAACATCCAAGACACACGGGCGATCGGCATTGATAGTAACCTCTCAGACGACACTTGAACGGGGAAGACTTGGATTATGTATGTAAAAAGATAGGACGGAATCTCTCTGGTTTTGGTTTGTTGGCTCCTCTTTCCTTTCCCTCTTCACCGCCAATTCTCCTTGAGTTGCCAGTGCGCTCCCTTGTACGTATTTGTGGTGGTGCACGGCGTTTTTGCTACCCCCTCCTCATCGCCCTCGGTACTCTTTTATCTATTTTACTCTCTCACGCAAACTATACGCGTATCCACATTCTACTGTTTCTTGCGTGTACATTCCAATTGCTTTGACTGGTCACTTCATTGCTATATTACCATATTGTATTGTATCGATATGCGCATCGCCAAACTTAACATTTAGTGCGAGTGCCAACGGTTTTTTGCCAAGCGAAATGTCGGAAACTTCATTTCCCAATCAAATATAATAAAATGCATTCGCCTGTCAACACGCATCACTCCAAGAAGGCAGAGCACGTCATATTACAGTGCCATGCAACTATATAATTATGAAATGCAGGCAAAGCATAAGAACATCATCCAGCGTGCATCAGGCGACGGCCTGGACCAGCATTTGACGCACGTCAATTCAGAAAAGTTTTTTTATTTAAAAAAAAAGGAGGATCACAGAGAGAGCCTGCTTATTTTTTGCATTCGCTTGACGCGGTTGCTAATCTCCATCTGAAGCGTCCGTCGGAGTATCTGCCCACGAGGGCTCAGGTCGTCCTGTGCCGCCGCGGCGACGAGCACCTGGTCGATGAGCGTATACGGAAGCCAAGTCGTGCAGGACGCTCTCGGTTGCAAGCGTGAGAGTGCAGCGTCCGCCTGTGTGAGTAGAAAGTAGAACAAGGCTTTAGTGTTGTGACAAGATCAAGGAACCCCTTTTGGCTAACCTTTCGGACGAGCGAGAGCGTGTGTTCCAGGGCGCTCTCGAGACCGTCGAACCGGAGGCTTGTTCGGATGAGGTACTCGTGATGATGGTCCTGGGAACGGGACGAGAAAAAAGGGGTCAGCGTGTCCGACACGGTACCGAATCGGGAGGGAGACGGACCTCGAGCGTGTGTATGAGCCAGGGAGGAGGGGGCGATGCTCTGTCATGTGATAGGATAGCCTCCAAGACCGCCTTATTGTACCGATAATCCGTATCTGCACCATCATGGCGTTCCAGAGCAAGTTTCAGGTACCGCCACCCACGATCAATGGTTGCTCCAGGCCATGAAGAAATGTTATCCGTCAGAAGCCAGTCGGCCGAATCTTGTCTGTGTAGGTGTCAGTACGGCAAAGGGCTCAGTTGACGAGGGTCGCCTACAAGGCTCCGTCTGGGTTTCGCGACAGCCTCATGCATTGTCCTGCAAGGGCAGCGAAAAGTTCACTCATATCCACATCGAGTGCACGGGCCGTTGTAATCGCGAGTTCAAATTGATTAGCCTGGCCCAGCCGTAGGATTATGAGGGATGGCGACAACAGTGCGTCTACGACGTAAATAGTTAGCCGTTTACCCTTGATGAAAATTAGTCATCATTTATGAAGTCTATTTACCTGGAGCAGTGAACAGTGTCGAGTCACGACGAATGAGCCGCAGCCTTGCAGATAACAACGTGTATTCGAAGCGGAGGTCTTCGAGGTCTATGATCTCTGAATCAATGCCAGTGGTCGAAAGCGGCAAGTTTTGCGCCAATTTCCGCCGTTTAGGGGACTATCGTCATAAGATTAGCAAAACGGGATACGGTCACATGAAGATCGGCGTTCACCTCGAAGTCCTTGACGTTTGAAGTAGGCAGTTGGACAACAACCCATGCATTCTTTAGTTCCAGAAGGGACAACGAATTAATCGCGAGTAAATAAGATTCCAGCTGGTCCTCCATCAACGATATCACGTCAGCAGGTTTGCCGGAGATTTCCTGCAGTTTACGTGCACGCTGATACATAGTTCGGGCAGCTAGGAGATCGAGGGTTCAGATACGGTGACCCATCTGAACAGCAAGAAAATTGAAAATTACCACTACCATGGTCCCCTCGTCGTGTATACCACGTGTACAAGATTCTAGAGTAGAAGGGGCGAGCACGAGGATCGGTGTTGCGAGCTTTAAACGCAAGGGCATCATCCACTTCGGAAGCAAAACCAGCGAAATCCAGGGTAACCAGCATTTCAATGGCACCCTCTTCGCACATTTGATATACGAGCTGGGAGATGCAATCCCGTTTCCTGTACAAATTATGTGTTGAGAAAAATTTATGCAGTACGTGTGAGAGGGCTGTCTTACACGCTATCAAATGGTGCTGCGATGATCGATGAATAAGCTTCTTTCCAGGAGGAAAGATCTATATATCCCCGAGTGAGACCATACCATATATCCGCTGTGTCAGCCTCAGGGGGAGCGACGGATAAGGCAAGACGAAGGAATGAAACCTCGTGCTGCGTCAAGCCATTTGACCGAAATATTGTAGACGCTTCTAGATAGAAGGAGAAATCTGAGTCATATAGAGCCTTCGCAGGCAGCACAGATGGTAATGCTTCGGCGTCCTCAAACGACAGACCACTCTCAGGACCTGGAAAACTAAATATGACACATGGTACATGAAGGAATTTGTAACATACCAAAACTCGCAGCAACTTTCTCCATCATGCTGGCTGCGTCATCGGCACGTCCGAGTGCAATGTAAAGTTGCGCAGTGACAAAGACAACACCAGGAGTTCGTGGGACCCATGCAAGCATGTCTCGGGCAATATCAGGATATCCCAAAGTGCGAAGGCGATCGCAAAACTGTACCTCGAAGACAGTGGTATGGGTGGGGGAAGTGGATTGAAGTAGACCAGTGGAATCTAGAAATCGGTGCGCTGAGCCAGGGAGTTCAGTGCATTCACCTGACTGAGCTATCAGACGGTGCACAAGGGAGGATGTTGGCGCAAAACGAGAGTGGTTCCTGGACACCTGCATATTGCTCATACGCGCAATCATGTCGTCGGTGTTTGTGTCGTCTGATGGACTGGGATCTTGGGTGTGGTCTGCCGCTGGTTGACGCGCAGCGCAACGTAGCATAGCGAGGCCACGGAAAACGGCAAACACTTCTTCTAGCAAGGATTGGTCCCATTCTCTTAACTCATAGGCGAGAAAGAAGAGAAGGGCCATCAAGGCGATACAGATGTCATAGCGAGCGTGCACTGAGGTGGAAACATAGGCTGCTGATAGAGCAACCCTCCACTCGGACCGCGTAGGAGGGAGGAGGAGCTCAACTTCGTCCTCTTCTCGTTTGACCTGCGGGTCAAAGCCAGCAATCAGGTCGAGGGTGATTCGGATATCCTTGTCAAGATCTTCGACCTCTTGCAATCTTGCAATGATCCAGTTCTGAGTGCCATCGTCGAGATATTCCTTAAAGTCCAGCCGTCGCGCCTGGTCACCCATGATGTCCACAATAGAGAATGCGATTTCCTGATGCAAAACATCGACAACCCTGGTCTCCACGTTGCGGAAAAGCTCCGGCCCAATTTTGTCGCACAGGGTCCACGCAATGTCGAGAACAGTAAAGTGGGAGTCCACAGCAAGGGACTCGCTGAGGCGTCTGTGGATATTGATTGGAAGATCCTCCTTTGCAAGAATGTTGATGCGCTCTCTTTCAACCACGACGACACCTTCGTTAGCCCGGCCAACGCAAAGAGCGAGCGGCCACCGTGCACTGCGCTCTACCTCACGACAGCGAGCGATGAATCCCTCCCAGTCTCGCTTGAGTGCACTCCAATACCGGTCGTGCTGCATTGCACCCGTATGCGGGTCTTGTACAAGAGAGACGGTACAGCCGACCACTGCAGCAATGTTCTCAACCACGGTTGCATACGATGTCGTGAGCTCTGGGACGGGGGGTCCAGGGAGGGAGAGACAAGCATCTATGTACTGCTCAAGGGCAGTGCGGATGGTCAGCGGGGAGAACAAGCCTGGTCGAAGAATTGCTTCCATGAATTTCTCTGTAAGTAAACCAGGGGAACGAAGAAGTTCTTCGAGGTATGCAGGAGTCAAGTCCGCCTCTTCCCCGTGACTGGATGTTATCCACGTTGCGCTGTCGGAAGCATTCAGGTTCCCTAAGGACAAGGTGGTTCTCTCCATCACTGAGCAGCCTTGACGTTCCCATAACACGCACAACATGCCGTCGTTAATTATGAAATCTTGCAAGTGACAGTGAGCACTAGCAGCGGAACACTGGATGGTTCCAAGCTCCCGCAGCTGATCGGCTGTTGAGTCAAAGATCTGGAAATATCCGCCGGAGTGAGAGTCGGTTGATGTTGGAGTGAACGCGATGGCGAACGTGCACTCTTCCTTGGTACCATCAGAGCAAATACGCAGGAGATTTCGTGCTTCGACATCTAAAGGCTCGGATAGGGTGGCGCCAGATAATGTTGGTTGGCCATTTACTCGGCTTGAAATAGTCTTGGAAGCGACACAACCGCTTTTTGCGGTCCAGAGACGGAGCACATGATCTCGGGAAAGAGTCCAGGTGTGACTGAGATCTGTGGGCTGAGGGAGACTAGCTACGGAAAGTATTTCCGATGCAGCATTTGCACTAGGGTGAAGCCCAGGAATGTAAGAAGCAAATGCGCCAAGGAAGGACTTTGGTTGGCTGAGAGTCTCCATCCAAAGATCTACGAGTGCGGACTAAACACACGTGCAAACTGCAGTGAAGAGGACACACCATCGCATGTATCGTCGCCAATTCGCTCTGACTCTATGCGAAGGAGCGACCCACTTTTTAGCCCAATTGTTATACAATGAATGCCTTGTATGTGGACGATGCCCCTGGCGAGATCGGCAGCATTTTTGATGATGTACTCCCTGCACCAGTTCGCAGCAGCCTGATCGTGCCAAAGAAGGTTGGGATTTGCGGCTGGCAAGACCAAGCGGTAAAGGGAACCAGTGATTGTGACCACGAGTAAATGAAGTTCCTGCTCAGCAGCTACGAGGATAGCCGGTGTGGAGAGAATAGGAACGGGGAAGACGAAACGAATTGGAGGAGCTTGTGTCGATAAGGAGACGAGCTCCATAATCAAACCGCCATGAAGGACGCGCAAGAGGATGGAACCAACATGGTGCAACTGTACAATGGACGCGAAAGACGCGTGTTCGGGATGGAGATCTACATCGACGGCTGGAGTGGGAGCTGTAAGGGTTCTACGAGAGGACTGTAGGACGACCGAGGGGGCATTTGCGGACGGAAAGAGAGAGGAGAGCTGGGTGGCAACGAGGATGGAACCCGCTGCCATTGCGGTAGGAAACGCACTCGGTCGCTTGCACTCGGTCAACCATACCTGCCTTTTCGGGAACGCGCCTCAATCAGATTATTAGAGAACAACTACACTCTGCACAAACACCGGAGCCCTCCCAAGTAAATACCGCACAGAAACGCTGTGAGCAAATGAGCTTGTCCGAGAATCAACGCTGGCCCATTCACCCTGCGGGTGAACCGAGAGACTGTCGACCGAATCTCAAAGGGCGCACTGGCTTTCATGGATCTCGTCTGGGCAGCTGTGATGGAATAATTTCACCGAGCCAGGGTGGAAGGAAATTGAATGCGCAAGCGTTCGCTAGGTCGTTGTGTATCACACGGACATGACATCCAGCACATCGTTATTTGCCGAGTTATGTCGTCCTACTTACCTATAAATGTACGTCCACTTCCCAAATCGCCTTGCAAGCGGTACCGGCGTGGTGCTGCGGTGTCTAGGCTGGGGGGTCATACTGAACACAAGGTCCCGCGTGAGGTGTGCACCAGAGATGGAATGCTAATGATCCCTAGGCAACATTCAGACGGACATGCGAAATAATGAATATAACCTCCCGATTGGGCCATCAACGAGGTAGCGACACCTCATGAAACGAGCATGCTTGACGACCCCAAGATCTCAAGAACCGAATGGAGAATACACACAGCCAGATGAAACAACATGCGCGCCCAATGGCACAAACAATGATGATGCTCCGAGCCACGGCTGGATCATGTCACAGACGTTAGAGATTGTCAATTTCAAACAGATCCCTAGACTCTGGAACTTACGAGCACAGAATCTACCTGTTGGATCCACTTGGCGACATCCGCTCGCGGAGTCAAGGCGAACACGCCCACAGTGTTGCGTTACTCGAGAGAATCGACGAGCAGCAGCCAGACCCTGGTCAACGCGCGACGCACTGGCGGCGTGTTGGTGATGCTCGAGCCAGAAGGCCGGCGCGCAATCGATCCGGGGAGAGGGTGATGCCCCAAAACTGTCAGCTGCGACAGGAACACCACGGTGTCAGCGGACAAGGACAAGCTTGACTGGGCTCGCTTTATGTCAACGGATTGCAAGTTTCTGAGTCAAATTTTGATTGAACGAGGTGCCTTCCCGATTCAGTTCAGCGAGATGAGCTTTGATCTACATCCATTCCGCCCCACGTTCGGATCCTAACTCTCTGGCACGCCCGTCATTGATGGCCGACATCCAATGTCTCTTACACCTCCGCCCCAGTTCACAGAGCATCATGAATGTGCTAGCAGCAGCCGCGTGCCAGCGCGCGATGGCCAGAGCGCGTGCCATCGGTTACAACCTCGCGCCAAACCAATGCCACTACGTTTGTCTTCTCCTTAGTCCTATATGATCCATTGGACATCACCCTGACCTCGTTTTCAGAGACATATATAAAGACTCTCTGCTCGCTCCGCTGCCCCAAAAGTGTTGTACTGTACCATCGAGACTCGAGTCCACTCCCAATTAGTAGCCTATACGCACTCGTCTTCTCATCGTAATTCTTCATGGACCAGCTAACATCGTTTGAAGCTCTCCTCTTTCCATCTGATGGTCGGAATCCACACATGGTCGCGCTCATGACGAGCCCGATGTCGATGCCCGACCCTCATGCTCCCCACAGCACCCAGCCTCGGATGCCACACCCGGAAGTCTACATGGACTACATCGCAGAGGGCCTTGGTCCCCGTGCATGGCATTATCATGTGAGTCGAACAGAATCGATTGCCCAGCTTAACGTCACTGACGTCTATCCTAAAGCTCGTCGAGGCGCTTGACGGCATGAATAAAAAGTTCGCCCAACCTTACGTCGTGTTCTATCCCGTCGTCTCGCGTGACGGAATGCCCTTCCCCATCAACAAATGCATCCGAGAGATTCAAGGGAGGGCTTTTCGAGAGGCAACCGCATGGCGCGGCAACATTATTATTGCAAAGTATCGAGAGAGTCCGTTCTCATCCATGGTTAATGGCTCGATTGCCGATTTCCCGATTCTAAGGAATTACTTCATGACACACGGGGCGCCTTCTCAGGCAAGTTAGACTGTGCCGCAAACGTTAGCACTGCTTTAATACTCATGCATTGTGTTTGGCAGGCTTGAGGCACATGTCACTAAAATTCTTCCTCCTGAAGCGGCAACCTACTACGAGCGAGCACCGCTCGGCACATCCTTCAGGGACCATGTTTATATGTCCATTTATGAAGCTATGAACTGTCCCAAAACACCCTCGGTGATCACTCACTCCATGTTTCTCTTACATGTCCATCATCATTTTATGATAGCATTCTCGCAATATTAAAGTAGCTTCGCTTTTAATCTAGAGTTCCTGGTGCTCTGCTTTGCTAGCCGTCGAGGGACCGGGCCGCATCCAAGGCTTCCCACTGCTATCTGCACCATTTTTTGGGTGTGCGGTCTGTTCCTTCTTGGGGTCACAGTGTTCCGGGATAGGGCTCTGAGGGTCGATGGGTGGGTGAGAGACCTTCCCTACCTTGAAATATGTCTTGTGGTCCGCAAAAAAATTCTTCCAATGTTGCACGCCCTATCATGAGTCAGTTGTGACGCCCGTTATGAGATCAATGTGAACGAAAACCCACCTTGAGCTCCTGGTCGGTCAACCCTCGCAAGTCGTGTGTACGGTGCGTCGCGAAGCAGCCGGTTCCAAAAGATCTTGCCGCATCAATACCAGCCCTGCACAGTCCCACCAGTCAAAATACCGCGGAATAAAACAGGACGACAGAGCATACATGTTGTGGTATGGACCCCCAGGGCCGTAAGTTCGTCTATTACTCGAGACATCATAGACTTCCCCGTCAATCTTCACGTCGGTCACCTCTTTAATGAGTATCCGCCGATTGGATGTCAAAGTGGAGACCTACCGCGATGTATATGGCTTTATTTGCCTCCGTTCCGTCAAAGGTGGAAAGGTAAGATTCGGAAAATAGTCGGCCACTGGGTTCCTGTACGACGGCCGAGATGAGCTATGGCAGCAACGCGAGAAGGACCGAGTGCATTTCACCGGCCAATACGTCTTCAATCTTGCCCATTTACCATCGTACTCCCACAGGAAGCTACCAGTAAAGAATTTCCCAGCCAGAACGATTATGAGCAGGAGGTAGACAATGAACTTGAGGAGGCCGAGGAGGCCGACTTCTTCTTCAGCGGTTGGATCTCGCTCTTCTGGACCAACCTTCTCTCCTCGCGCAAGCTTTTCTTCGCGCTCCTTCTTGCGTTGCAGCCAGGCCTGGTGCAACTTCTCCTGTTCGAGTTTGTATTCGTGGTAACTATGTGGCGTGCATTGAGTATCCACGACATAGGCAATAACCAGCGCACGTACGCTAAGAAGGGTTGGTTCGCAGCCTTCTTGGACACCCTCCTGCCAGGGTCTCCAGGGTCTGGGACCATCTCTTCAGGCTGCGGCTTCGGAGCATTTCCGCTGGGATTCCAGAGCCAGGACATCGTTGACAGCAAACTACACAGGCTTGACACGGAAACAGGAAACGTCCCGTGACCTGAACGCACGGCTGTAATCACTCCAGGCTCACGCCAAATTTCCAAGACGTGTAATGAAACAGTTGAGATACGACACCATGTTATAGGACACAGAGGCTATGGATTAAGAGTGCACCTGTGCGAAAGGCAGTACGTATGAATATAATTATAAGGTAGATTGTACACCGCCATGGGATGAGGTGGGAAGTCGTCGTGATGCAAGTGATGAACAAGACGGAGCAGGCAGGAATAGTGTTAAGCATGACGGGAAAGCCCAGGAAATTATACTGGATGATGCCAAAGAAATGGTGAAGATTACTGCTAGTGACGAAGGTATAAAGCCATAGCCCCAAGGCTACTGAAGAAATGCAAAGTAACAACAAATTGGGTCACGAATGGATACCAAACCCAGTGCGACGAAGAGGAAGAATGCGAGGATATCGTATATGGGGTAATAGTGGAGTAAACCTGCTGACGGCAAAGGAAGAAGAAAAGACCGTGGATTCATATTCATGAAGTCGTGGAGGAGCCAGGAAGCTGGTGCTGCCTCTGTTCTCGTTCAGTGGCTTTTGCGGAAACGGTGATGTACGCGCCACCAGCCTCTTCATTCCCTAGGCCAGGTGGAGCAGGAGGGCTTGTCAGAAACTGGATGTCCTCGGAGGCATCGCCTCCAAGCCATTCCTTAGCTTCAGTGAAGCGCTGAGTTTTGATGAACTGGAGGATACAAAAATGAGTACGTTTCAGCGATAAATACATGCAACGGCATGCCTTGGGTAGCGAGTCCATTGCCATCAATCGGAGTACGTGGGTTTGAATGCGGGAATATAACTTGATGAGCATCTGCAGCTGAGTCGCATTGAAGGCACTAGCTTGGCTGGCATCGACCTGTCCGTCAAAGGCTTTACCGTTCAAGTTGGTCATCACCTCGCTTAGGTAACTAGCAAGATCAAGTCTCAAGCCATGGTCGATATTGAGCTCGTTCTGGCTCGAGGGCGCGAGATACTTGTTGTAGATCTGAAAAGCCGTCTGGATAAGCGATTCGTGATGTCTTTCCATTGCTGCTTGGCCAGGCGTTCCTCTCCCTCCACGAATGGCGGGGACGTTCGCCTGGGCAGTGGATGTAATACTGAACTTGCGCTTGAAATCTTCGACATCCATCCAGAAAGCGAGGTTCTCCTCGCAGAAATTCGCTTGGAGGAATTCGCGGAAGAGGGCTCGGTAGGACGGCTCTTCGAGGATTTGGTTCAGACGATCGGTATTGCTCTTGACGCTCGCCTTGGCTTCCTTTGACTCTTTTGATTCGCTATAAGCACTGTTGAGCCTCTCGGCCATAGAAATCCGGCGGTGGATCCTGGCGTCCGCAGCACTGACGGTGGCCTCAGGTCCCGACTTGGCCGCACCCTCGATGGTACTGCCTTCTAACGAAGAGCGTTCGTGAAAGTTGGTCACGGAGCTGTGAGGAGAGGACGACTGCTCCTCCCACTGGGCGACTCGTTTTCCTTCATCGGTTATTCGATAGATAGCCTTGGCAGTACATCGGAATTCTCCATGATGCTTGAAAACGATGATAAGACGAACTGTGGGAGTGGAAACATTGATGGACAGAACTCACGGTGACGGGTGAGCTACCACCGGGGGCAGAACCTCGAACAGTGAAGATGATGGCAGAATCGTTATTCTTCCTCTTGTCGCTAACCAAAGTGATGAGGCCAAAGCGGACGAATTGGGCCGCCATCTCTGCTCCTTCCTCTCTCCCCACGACGGAGGTGAAGTCGCAAAGCCACTCGAGGGCAGACACGGCGGCAAAACAATATTTGTGTACAACCGTTGCTTTGCCCACCAGAGGTTGTGCTTTTTCCGGCACGTCCATGAGCTGAACACCTTTGGATCGCTCGTGGTATTCTTGAAAGGCATCCTGTGGTGCGATGGCATTTTGAGAGAGGTAATTGGGCTGGCGTCCGACGAAGCGACGAAAGAGGGCAGTTATTACGGACTGGGTGACGATGATCTCGTCATCGGCTGCCCGACGCTCGAGGTGAAGTAATTTGATACAAATAGGCTGCGAGGCGAATACGGGTTGGAGGTGATCGGAATTGATGCCATTCTTCGAGATGAATCGCTCGAGGACATGGAGACCCTTTGGCGTGAGGACATAGGTGCCACGATCCTTGAATAAGTTTGACCCCTGATCAGCGGCATTTTCGATCAGACGAGCATCCATGAAATGCTGGCACATCGCCTTTGCCATCTCACGAGTCATGGAGAAGGTGGTCGTTGTGGTGGTCGTCACTATTCGTGATTTGTCTCTTGGGTCCGGCCCACGGTTGGACTGTGAGAATTTGAGAGAAGCCAAGTTCTGAGCAGCTTCGTCGCTAGAGAAGAGGGTCAGAGAATGGAAGGGAGAAGGGCAGAAGGGATGGGCCAACGTGGAGAATGAATTCGGGAAGGTGCGGAAGTACTGTTTGTGGGTGGTCAATTGAAGGGATACGACGAGAGTCGCAAAGAGATCGAGAGTGTCCTGGGAATGGAGGGTCGGTGCGGGAATGAAGAGCACGAGGAGGAAGATACCTTGAGGTAAGGCCTCCCGCGCTTGGTGGTCTTCATCATATGGGAAGAGCTTGCTTGAGGATAATCTGCGCGATCAGACGACATTATGAAAAAAAGGAAGGGAGACAGTTATGGGTAAGGGGTGGAAGGATTACAAGGACGAAGAGGAGTGGAAGTAGACAAGAAATGAAGAGGAGGAGAAGGGAAGAAAGAGGAGGGCCGTTGATGGGACAGTAGAGACGGGCACAGAGAGAGTGGTTCGGTAGCGTGGAAATGTCCGGCCACTACCAATTATTTATTGTTCTTATTTTTTTCTGCCGTAACCGCCGGCCGCCCGGGTCGCATCCCACAGCCATCGCTGGGGCTTCTGGCCGTCGGTTGTCCTCGACGGCGCGCATGACGAGCTCCTTCCTCGAGTCAGAACGGCGGGTTGCTATGCACGAACCTCGCCCCCCGCGCAGTTCCTGCGTTTCAGGCCCGCCCACGACTCTGCTTGAACAACGGCGCTCAGAGACCGCCCTTACGAACACGGTCTCGTAACGACGCCACCATGTTTGACGCTCGCTCAGAACAATGGCTGTTGGCGACGTGCCACCGACCAGTGCGGCGAACTATCCATACATCGTTCACGAGCACGCTCGGTGAGTCCCGCGAACTCGCCGCGTTCTCGTCCGAATCACCACACCGAATTGCGTTTGTCCGATTGATGTCGTCCCGTTCTCACACGCGAACACACGTACTCCGCGGCGCCTGAGAGTGTCGCAGCCATGTCAATCAATCGCCAGTGCGGGAAAAGTCGAGCTGAACATCATCATGTGCATGTGGAGTGTGATCGACACGTGCCTGGCCATACGCTTTCTGCCACGGCCGCCTTTGTGCTCGGTGGCAATGCACGACTCGTCGACTGCAATGAATTCCACCAACATCAACGTGAGTCACCCACCATGCACCCAGCAGCACAGACGCGACCAGGTGGTGCAGGACCCTGCAGCAGTCAAGGCCCTTCTTGATCAATTGAAAGCTTCTTCAGCGTGGCAGGACACGCTGAACTCAACTTCATCGCATATCAATTCAGTACAACATACAGAGGTCCGTGAACAACTCCCAAGCACGTCGGACGATGTACAACGCGAATCGAGGGCTCCGTCAGCCTCGGTAGCTTCTTTGCTTTCCCAGCTGAGAACATCAGCATCGACATCCATTGCCATCAACACGCCGCCAGTGTCAGATACACGTACAGCTCATCAACCCTCTCGAAACATTCCTCGGCCATCACAGGAACTGCCACCTACCCAGTCAGAGCACCGAACTCCGCGGCCCGCTGTAGCAACGGCCTCCACACCTGTGCAAGACACCCGTTCCATCTCATTCCAACAGGCACTACCCCATCTGACACAACTTGCTGCTGATCCGCAGTTCCTAGTTGGCATCTCTCGTGTGCGGTTCGTCCATCGTGCATACTCGTACATTATTGAAGCGGCACTTAGCTGCGGCAAGAACAAGACGAGATCGAGCGACAGTTGTGCGAAGAACGACAAGCAGTACATAAGAAACACGAGGAAAGGGTCAAAGTTGCTCGTACCAAGTACGTATGTAAAGTTTTCGTGGTTTCTTCATTCATCGTTTCCAATTCATGTTAGAGCTACACTGATTGGTGCAGGGTTATCAAAGCGTGAGGCTGATGTCCGAGGCCAGATAACTTGTCGATAACGAGCCTACCTGACCAATTGTTGACACAGATGATGAACGACGCATACCGTAGAGATCTGCAGAGATTCGATACGGAACGGGTGCTCCTTGCCTGGGATGCTCTCATCCAAAAGCAACAGGCGGCGCTGGAAACCCTCGGAGTCCCGACCATGTTCGCAACCACTTCTCAAGTCGACTGCCAGGTAAGCGTGCGTTGCATACTGTGATCACGACTTGCCCAAAGTGCATATTTTTGTCGCACCAGAAGCAGCGAAGAGTGATCCAAGTCCTGGAAGGACTGTAGGGTGAATCATTCCACGTGTAAGCACCTTCTTGAGGAGTTGTACTTGAGATCTCCATCTCCGTGCTTGACATTTTCTGCTCTATGCCGCATCGCCCATCGTCGGTGACGAAAGTTCGCGGCCGGCCCCGGAAGGCGGAGACAGTGAAAGAAGGGTCGAACTTCTAGAAGGCCCTTGGTGGCGTTAATACATGGCGTTTCTGTGCCGAGTGTTATTGAGTGCAGACTTTATATACTCTCTTTCCAAGTGAATGTACCCTTTGTTCAGCTGAGATAGTTGGGCGCTATGTTCTGTCGAGGCCACGTGAGTCAAGCTTGTCCACCTCACTCCGGGCTCGGCCTCGGAAAGTCAAGTTCGCCGTGTGGCGCAGCCATTCTTACGAAAACGGCGCAGGAAATGACTGTTGGTGGGGAAATTGGACGAGATGCTGCTTCCTTTCTATTAACCCGGTTGCTGCGCGGCCCACGGCTTAACGTCAATCAGGGTTCTGGTTGACGAGACGGAGAAACTCGATTGTTGGCACCACAGAAGCTCACTGGATCAAATAGCTTGGACATCCCAACCTTCGCGCTGGATCGCAGAGTTTCCAATGGTCTCCATGTGCGCATGTCCGTCCCTGGTGCATGCGGCCACGTATGAGCACCAAACCCGTGGGTCTGTCGCCCAATTTTGCCAGGCAACGCCGGCTACGTTAGCTCTAAAACCTCCTTCCGTCAGGGCTAGACCGGGCGGAACCGCGGTACGTGTGGTGTCTCTAAGTTCATATCTTTATGTACATAATTAAAACTCATCTGCAGGTCTCCACTGCTTCTCCCTGCTCTGTCTGGGTTGCTTCGCTGTGTACCTACATTCTATATGCCTTCCGTCCACTTACCATCCCGCGACGACCATGTGTCGATCTGGTACACCACGAACTCGACTTATGGGAACGTAGGAAGCTTTGATCCAGGGAAGCCGACGGTCGTTATATTGCACCCACTCTTCCTCGACTCCAGTTGGCTCACCAAGCACTTCGATGACCCAAGACTGTCTTCGGACTACAATCTGATTGCCTTCGACCAACGCAACCAAGGCCGTTCACGGTGCCGACCCAGTGCACTACATGACTGCTATGTAGATGCTGCCGACCTTGCGTTGGCGATGCAAGTACGTCTCCTTGTATGCCTAGTTGTCCTTCCTGCCTGACTCAGTGACAGGCGCTCTTTTTACCTCCTGCCCATTTCCTTGCTTTCGAGTGTATATCTGTCAATGCCGTCCTAAGGCTTACTGCACTGTGCGTACACCCATGTCGTGTCAAGCCTCGAGCTAACCCTTTTCAAGATGGCCAGAGCTCGTCCTGAGCCTCACACTTTGCAATGTACCACCACCGACAGAGTATGCCTCAGTGTTTCAGCCTTTTGGTTTGATATTGACACACTCAGACTCAAGTGGGTTTTCAACGCGTATGATGAACTCCTCCAGCTGTGGTGTTATGCACCAGACTTGGATTCGTTCGAGCATGCCGGAAATGAAGTCGTCACCTTTATGACCGGCGAGGTAAGATACCTATACTTTACTGTGGAGAACGATCAGTCACTCATATGATCTCAGACTGACAACGTTGACCTCCAAGACGATGTTTGTAGACATGGATGGCTGAACTTTCTCTTGACTGATGATATGGACAGTTGATCGCATACTGGGAGAAAATAACACCCCCGGCGAAACGGCATCGTGTTGTGGAATTTGTAAACATTATGATGAACGTAGGCTTGCGATGCTATGTTCAAGTACTTGAATCTAATATGCAGACTTTTACAGCGAACAATGTTTACCAAGAAGGAGTTTGCAAGAATTACATGTCCAGTCCTTATCATACAGGTGTGTTCTACAATTTATAAACTATCCTGACTAAATATCGGCGAAGAACGAGCATAGTGTTGTTGCACCACTGAAGTATGCAGAAACCTTGAGGGACGATATCAAAGACGCTACAGGAACAGAGCCTCGCCTCTATGTGATCAGAGGTTTGTTTATCTAATGTACCCGAAAGGAGACGATGAAACAATAGTCGTGTTAGGTGCCAAGGCTTGCGTATCCATCATCCCTGGAAGCGCTTCGTTAGTCAATCGAGTCTTCACCGGGTTCCTATCTCAACTCCCGCGCTCGCGGTCCGACCTCCGCCCGCCGGCCATCTCGACATTGGAGCGCACGAGGATAGCGTTACAAACGCTTTCGGAGCTTGTCGGTGATCCGTCCATTGCCCACCGAAATCCGAAATCAGTGCTTTCCTTCTCGTGTGTCACCCCAGAGGTCGCCAAGAGTCAACTTGAGAGCCTCAAGTTTTACGCAAGGGATATAGACAAGACTTACTGTCCACTCGGTAGGGATGGCCGCCCGATACGAAAGTATGAAACAGTATCATTCTACCCGAAAATAACACCGTTTTTACATCATAACAGGTACTCAGAACGGAAACTAGCACTCCATTGGTTCCATGGTGATAGTCGGGGAATAAGCCACGTTGGTAAGTGTGCCACGAGCTCGATTCCGACGTGCGATCAATTCCTGCGTCTACAGATACAGAAGTGCTTATCGCTGCGCAACGAAATGTAAGGCCCTCGTCACCCGAGCGGCCTTTGGACGGTTCTTTGACTGCAAATGGGCTTGATCTCGTAACGGACGCTGTTGCGCAAGATGGCCGTATGCGAAGAACAACAGTAAATACCAGTTCCGTCGAAAAGCAGGTCATCAAGGGCTCCATGTCGAAAGTTGTCAACCAAAGCGCTGCACTCAAAGGCACTGCACAAGGCATTCCTCTACCAAAGGGTCTCGTATAGTGCTCCGGGGCTGGCTGTCATGGAAAAGTATTTTATATCTCAGTGATCCTCACTTTATCAATGTACTTAACAGACTATTTACTCGCAGTAACAGAATTCATTCATTCAATATCACTGGGAGGTACTTATTCAGTACTTAGGACCATGTATCATATTCCCGAGGCGAATTGCTCGAGAAAGTAATTGGCATGGACACACATCGCATCTATATACGCTTGTTTGACACATACGAATAGTTCTAGATGCTTCCTTCTGCCATCTTGGCCTTGTAGTACCTTACCATCTCTTCTAGTCCCATGCGAACAGACCAGCGTGGTTGCCATTCTAAGGTCTCTCTGGCCCTCGTAGTATCAGGGCGTCTTCGCTTGGGGTCATCCGTGGGTATGGGCTTGTAAACGATCTCCACCCGTCGAGATAGTGCGACGCCATCTTCCTCCTGTACCTTTTCTACTATCTCCCGGACTAGCTCCGCAAATTCCTCGATAGTGAACTCATCGCTATTGCCTATATTGACGGGGCGCGATTCATTGGAGTTCATCAACGCGATCAGACCATCCACCAGGTCATGTATATACTGGAATGAACGGGTCTGTGTGCCATCGCCATACACGGTGATATCTTCGCCACGCAGAGCTTGTACGATGAAGTTGGAAACAACACGGCCATCAGAGGGGTTCACTAGAGGAGTAGTGGTGAGCTCGGGTAAAACACAGGAACGATGGGTTACGGACTACGAGGGCCTAGAAACCGGAATGAGCCATCAGTGCTTGACTAGAGAGTCCACGACAACCTCACCATATGTATTGAAAATACGCGCCACACGAACGTCCACACCGTCCTGATTCTGGAAGCCGTACGTCAATGTTTCGGCGACGCGCTTCCCTTCATCGTAGCAAGCGCGAGGTCCTATAGGGTTGACGTGGCCCCAGCTCCAGACGGGTCAAGACGGCACATGATTCACGAGAGATAAAACCTACTAATCTTCAGGTTGAGGGTGTACTTCAGGGTCACCATATACTTCTACAAGGGACTCAGAGGCCAAGCTAGTGGGTGGAGCAGATGGACTAACCAGATGTACTGGTAATCAGAAATCTGGCCTTGGTTCGCTTTGCCAGGCCGAGCATGTTGAGCGTTCCAATGAAAGACGTTTTCAAAGTTTTTACCGCATCGATTTGATAATGAGGAGGTGAAGCGGGACATGCAAGGTGATAAATTTCTGAGAAAAAAATGAGGGTGGTTGTAAATCGATGTGGTTTCATTGACTCACGATCACACTCGATTGTGAAAGGTTCGACTACATCGTGGCGAACAAGCTCGAAGTTGGGATGACCAACCCAATGATTGACGGTGGTCTTTGACCCTGTAAAGAAGTTGTCCAGGACCGTGACATCATGTCCAAGGAGCATGAGACGATCGACGAGATGGGACCCGACAAAGCCGGCGCCACCTGTGATAAGGACACGCTTCCTTGCAAAGGGTGAGAGTAGCTTGACAGGGGGGAACCGAGAAAGGGTAGTATAAGAGATGGCATGCGTATCTGGGTAATAGATAGATTTTGATTGATACGCGTTCAGACCCTGAGTAAGAGGGACCTCTTCGATCCTATCCTTTGCATCAGGCTGTGCCTCCGATGCAGAGACGACATAGTGAGGGCGAAGGTAGAGTGAGCGAAGGAGATCGATGGGGACCTCGCTATCGAACCCGAAGCGAAGAAAACCGACAGATTTAATCTCTTCGCCGTTCTTATCCAAGGTACGAATCTATTGAGCGAGAGATCAGCGTACGGAGACAAGGAGAAAAGAAAAAATGGCCACCAATTCGGGGGGCAATAGCTGGGACATGGCGACAAAGAACAAGGTAGTTGAGGCTGAACCGAAATTTGTTGCACTGGACCGAACATGATGGCTTTATACTGTATCATCATGAGCACAGCCACTCAATTGAACTTAAGTTCTATCAACGATTATGCCCCGAACACAAAGACCTCACAAACAGCGACACGATCCCCTCCTCGCTCAGCTCGACGGGGACGAGCTTCATGAAAAGTATGGGCGTGTCTCTCTGCCCGGAAAGCGAAAAAAGTCACACAAACACTCCGCAGAAGATGACAACGACGAGGTACTCCAATCCGCAATCATCATATGATGAGGCTAAACAGCCTATCAGGTCATTCTCGATCCAAAAACATCCCGAAAAATCTTCGAGCTTGCTCGCGACCAGCAAGAGGAGCTAGACATGCCAGACGATCAGGACGATGCTGATAACGAGGCTGCAGATTCGCGTAATCTGCAACCCCAAATGCGCACAGAAGACGACCTGTCTGACCAAACCGACAACGAGGAGACTCAGGAAATGAGTGATGCTAGCGACGCTGAGGTTATGTTCGTAAGTTCGCCCACCTGCCACTCCGATCGAGCGTCTCATGTAAAACAGCAACTCGATTCCGCCGATATCCACGCACTAGATACGCTGCTTCCGCGCAATTCTGGTGAACGGCGCACTCTAGCCGACGTGATTTTCTCCAAGCTTGAAAATAACAAGTCAGGAAACGTTACTGTGGTCCAAAAGGTCCCACAAGGTTCATCTCCCTTCAACTTCCGCATGCCGGGCAACTTCTTACATATACACAAGACAAGGAACACCCTGATCCAGCCCTCGGGCTTGACCCTAGATTGATTGAATCATATGACAAGTATGTACATGCTCCATATGGACCGTCCTGTGTGTAACGTCACCTAGGCTGGCGATCTTTCTCCGTGGATACAAGTCTGGTCCATTGCCCAAGTTATTCAAGGTCATACCTTCCCTTCCTGCTTGGGCACGTATCTTAGCCCTCACGAAACCTGAACAATGGAGTCCTCATGCCTGCCGAGCTGCCACGAGGATTTTCGTCTCCACTATGAAGCCTCCACAAGCTCAGCTTTTCTTGTCCGTTGTATTGCTTGACGCGATTCGAGAGGATATTCAATCTAACAAAAAGCTTAATGTACAATACTACGAGTGCCTGAAGCGTGCGCTGTACAAACCTGGTGCCTTCTTCAAGGGCATTGTGTTCCCGATGTTGGAGGTAAGCCCATTCGCTCACTCTCGATCCGCTTGTTCATGTTGTTTCCTCTACTAGGATGGGTGCACGCTTAAAGAAGCGGCTATTATAGCATCCGTGGTTGCCAAAAAGAAGGTCCCCGTCCTTCATTCAGCTGCAGCATTGCTGCGGATCGCACAAATGGACTACACCGGTTGGTTTTTATGGGATTTAAACCCGAATGTTATTAACGTTCTTATAGGTCCCAATTCATTGTTTATCCGAGTGCTCATCGACAAGAAGTATCAACTACCCTACAAAGTTGTCGACGCACTTGTATTCCACTTCATCCGTCTTTCGAATTCTTACAAAGCCCGCTCTCGTGGGGATACTGAAAAACTTCCGGTGTTATGGCATCAGAGTCTTCTCGCCTTTTGTCAAAGGTAGCGTCAGTACAGCTTACGTATAATTGCTAGTTCACCACCATCTTAGGTATTCGCCTGATCTGACGCCTGATCAGAAGGACGCCCTGTTGGATGTTGTTCGGGTGAATCCTCACCCCCAAATTGGTCTTGAAGTACGGCGGGAACTGGTAAGTTCGGTAGCAAGGGGTGAGCCACGGCCGGACATGGTCCAGGATGTAGATATGTCATGACAGTCTGCTTTATGATGTGATCTCAAGTTGTATTTCAACTATGTGGAGGCAAGAACGCGACCTTTCCATATGTGCTCCGTCTCGAATCGATCCTCAAATTGTTGACTCTTGCCATTCCACCGGTAACGAGTTATGACAAGGTGATACCATTGCAAGTGTGAGTCCTGGCTGAATTCAAAAGTTATTCACTATCACCACCAAATATCTTCTCAGATTAGTTCCTTGGCTTGGCTGCTTTTTGAGTTTCGTACCCCTGTTGATACTTTTGGTGAGAGTTGCACTCTAGCTCTTCCATCTTGGATTCTTTTCCTTGGAGCCAAGACACTCAGCCCATGTTTGCGCCAGAGTTTCAGTTCGTCCGCCAATCCTGTTGATCATGACAAGCTCAGTAACACCACCCCTCTTCAGCGTGTACATAACCCACATTACTGTAACCCACATTGCCAGCGATCCAAATGCAACATGCTGGCACCATTATGCTTAGTGAACGAGTGAAGCGGGTTGCTCCAGTCAGCTACATCAAAACAGACGAAATTGAGATCTGAGATTCGAAGCCGGAATTTCTCCGGTCGCACTTTTGCTAACCTCACTGTAGCACTTATTATCAACGTGTTGCGGAGCTTGCAATAGTCCGAGCTTCGGGCCTACACTTGAGGCAACATGTTGCCGTATCTTCGCAGGGATTGACCAACTCGACTTACTACACTTCCGACGTCCGTCGATGCAGGGTTCGCAATAGGATGAACCAACCTCTCCCTTCTACTCACTATACACAATCCTTGGACCAGAACGACATTGATCATGAGGCTCATCAAATCAAATGTCCATTCACATATACACAAAGCATGACACAAGGAATAGAAACAGAGAAACGATATGGGATCGAACGACCACTCACATATTTGTTATTTAACAGGAAATTTCTTCTCAACTAGTACTTAAGCACAGAGCTCCTGATCCAAGGCTCCACCACCTCGGCTGCGATTTGGTCCGAATTAAGCTCCATGAAAAACATGTGCCCGTTTCCATGGATCCCGATACCTTCTAGGCGGATATGTGTAACACTCACGCCAGCCTCCTGGAGGAATTGGACTGTGACATTGTCATAAACTGCATGGTACCCTGCTTCCGACGTGACAAGAAGGACGGGAATCTGGGCCAGATGGACCAGTCGCCGTGGGGGGGAGGATTGCTGGAAAGAAGTATAATTTTCTGCCTCGAAAACTGCAAACGGTTGTAGTTCAGAAGCCAATGAGACCGGTGGACTGAAGGTGAGTAGAATGTCAGTCAGACCAAAGATGCGTGCTGGGTTTCTCATAAAAATTGCGTTCTGGAAGGGTGGACCATTGGGTTCAAGAGCGACGATCGCTTTGACCAAGTTTGGACGAGCGTCGCCCAAAATCCATCCAAGATACCCAGATTGTGAGTGAGTGATCAGAACAGCAGGCTGAGTGGAGTCAAAGCAATCAGTTCGGATAGCTGACCAATAGGACCGTCACGAACACCTATTTTGTCCAGTAACTCTGACCCAGCTGCTTTCATGAGCTCGGAAGTTTCGACTGCAGAGGTGAGGCCAGGTACGATAGAACGATAGAAGGCATCAAAGGTTGGATCGCCCTTGGTCCCGCTTCCAGGCCACTGTGTGTGCAGGATGGCCTGCGGCCAGAGAGTATGCTCTCCCGTGGCCGTAAATCGTGACTCGATAGTCCGAGTAGTAAAGGTACTCGTGGTGCCATCAACTTTAGACTGCCACGCAGAGCGCCCTCGAGTAGGTTGATCGACAAGGTACACCTGATCGAATGATCCATCGTGAAATCCTTTCCTAACACCTGTGGGGGGCCAACTTTACCTCATAACCCTCGTTCAAGAAGTAGTCTGACCAGCCGGGTCGCCCATCAGGTGTGTTCAGCCAGGTTGACCCTGTCATTCCATTCCCATGAATGAAAAGGACCGGGATACGGCGAGTAACGCGTGCTGGTGTCAGATGCTCAACATACATTTGGCCATGGTGGATCGTGGAGGAGCCATGAGGAACGTAAGTCCCGCCAACATAAAAGTACTCCCTCGTGTGCAGAGCTCTGTCACCGACTGAAGAGCGCGGTGTTGGCTTGCTAGCTCGAGCACGCCTAAGACGACATAGGAAGAATAAGTTCAGGAGGATGCTCGCAGCGACGAGTATGTTTAGATTGTGGTTAGCAAATGAGATCATATGGGAGACTCATTGACTGGGGTGATTGCCGCTAAGCCTAAATCACTAGTCTGAGAGTCGGAGCAACACGGATCCAGTCCGCTAACCGGACCCTCAATTCAACGCTCTGGCTCGGGCCTGTCGGTAGAGTAGTCACAAAGGCGAGGATTCGAGATAACAGCCAACTGGATTTAGCGCAGTCCACTACCAGAACGGATCAGGACTGCAATCATTATTGGTCAACCTTTCTCCTTTTCGTGCGTCCGCTCTCGCCGCTCGGTGCCTCACGTATAGCACTCAATACCGCTGACATTTGCAGATCCGTGGACCGTTTGGTTTCGCGTACAGAAACACGATCCACCGCCGCTTTTTTATTTTTGTTTCCCAACGTAGACTTGAAGACTACGTCAATTTCGTCTTCGGACGCGTCACGTCTCTTCAAGGGCTTTTGGGACGTCGAAATTGCCGAAGGTTTGGGCGGTGGTTGAACGGCAGGGCCCAGACTCGGCTGACCCAACTCTGTGGAGCTGGTTTTGTTGTTTGATTGCAATGTTCTCCACTCCTCCGGTCGTCGCTGTAGCAAATGTAAGTTGAGGTTACGAGCGAAAAACTTTCCATAGAAGGACGCGGCGAGGAATTGCTCAAAGGGAATAAGCGAACGAGCGATTTTCTCCTATGAGGCATATGAGATTCACATCACACGGAACACCCTGGACGTACCCTCAAGTAAGGATCTGCGAAAGCCCAACAACGATCGCCAATTCGGCTTCCTATTCGGTCATCGACAAGAGAATGGTAGTGTCCGATCAGAGACATGACAAATCGTCGTTTGGCTTTGAATGACACGGTCGGTGACTCGAGGACGACATCGAGGACACGCGAACTTATCGCGTTGTGAGCTATGCGTATGAAGTCTTCTATGGAGAGTGAGCTAATGCTGTAAAAAGAGAATAAGGTCCCAAAGATTAATGGTATTTGAATGTGCAAACCTATCAACTACTATCGAGCAATGGGGCTCATCGAGCCTCAGCAGAGATTGCAAGATAAGAGCCCCCTGGATTTTTGGTTCTCTTTGATTGTCAGCGTGTCCCTTGCGACCGTGTTTCTTGTTGTCCGTGTTTGGTGGAGCCTCTAACGCGGGAATCGATTGATACTCCTTCAAAATCTATGAGAGCATGTGGCAGAGTGTATCGAAGAACATACCTCTAATGACTTCAAGAGGAGCAGACATGGGACAAGATCATTCCTGTTGTCTGGAGTCGAAATCTCGACAGCAGCGAGGGTAGCCTATCTTGAGTTGATTCAGATGTTCACCGGAGAAGACGAAAGGCTGACCTGGCAAACACCTTCTTGGTGGGTACCAAGGGAACGGGATCTATCTATCAAGGCTCGCAGAACTCCCGTCCTGGAAGACTCTATGTGTTATCTATAAGCGAAAACGATCATTCTCATAAAACTAGACTTGCTAATTAGCTTGCTCCAGGATAATTTGAGCTCCTCAAGGGTATCACCAAGTTGTTTGCTGACTTGGCGCTCAACAGCTTTAGCGATAACGAAATTTGCGACTGGGTGGAGTACTAGCCGCACAAGTTTGCCCTCGAAATACGTTGACCAAAGTATATTGAAGACTTGTTCGGGGCATCGCGACACTAACGTTTCCAACAAGTGAGAGGAAGTAGGATCCCTGAGCAGCGTGACAAGGTAGTCGGATGGTTCAATCGAGATGGTGGGATCCTCATCTACAGTCAATATTTGTCCACTTGTAAGAGCGAGCGAGGACGAAAGCAAAATCACGTACGGTGTGCCTTGATCATTCCAACGAGAACTCGATCCATAAGGGAGTCAGGAGATGACGCATTGCCATGATCCGCCTCAATCTCTAGGACGAGCTAAATTGACCTATAATTTGAACCAAGAGGCCGGAAATAAGCAAAGAGAGCTCACCTGTAATAATGGGCTAGCCACTTTATTGGCAGCTAATGCCCTGACTTCGTTTGCGTCGAGCCCATCCCTTAAGATTTGCAAAATTTGGTTGGAAGCGTCGCGAAACGAGTCAGGTACTAGATCACTCAAGGCACGGGTCTCCTTGCTTTTGTCGTTAGAAAAGACAGATTTCATGTGGCCTTGTTTTGCCTTCCATGACATACTCTTCTTAGATCGCACAGACTTCCGAGCTGAGTCCTCTGGGAGTACAGTTGGACATAGCAAAAGAAGTAAAGAACGTAGCACATGCGATGCAAATGGATCCATGATGAGTGAGTTGAAGCTCGGGCCAACTTCCTGTGACAGAAAGTCAAACCTTGAGAGCGCGGATGAAGCGGACCATTCACCTCGCAGATATCTAGCACAAGTTGGGTGAGTGTCCTCAGCTCGCCGTTGTCGTCGGAAGCGGGGACATCTGGAAAGATATCTTTGACCTAGGAATGGCCTTCATGAAGGTCTCTCTGCTGGGTGATAAAGACAAGCTTCATACCTCGCGAGAGATCGTATTAGTGGCAACTGATAATAACGTTTGGCAGACATGCGAGGCAAATCTGTGCTTGAAGAGCGCCTCAAAGCTAGCTCCAACCGGTCAGCCTGTACCGCAAAGATGGGGCAGGACTAGCACCCACGAGCCACTTAGTCTGTCCACGAAGACTCGCAACACAAAGTCATCCATTGAGCATGCCATTCGCTCCAGTATAACAGAACAATCTGGATCTGTAGCAAGCTGCTTCTCTTTCCCTGACATCTCACCGAGAGCTGCGACAAATAATACACGTTTTGCTTTACCACGACATCCAGTAAGCATTGAGTGTTGATATTCAGAGGAAAACATGCACCATCGTTGGGATCGAGATCACCATCCTCATCCTCTGGCTGGCTCCCGTCTTCTTGCCAGGATTGAATCTGTTCGTCGACGATGCGAAAATACGCCTTGACGTCAGGGTCAACATATCCGAAAGGTGCTTCTGGGTGTGCGTCCTCTGCTTCGCGAACAGACACTATCCAGGATGGCTCGCCAGAATTGTTGGGGCGGTGATGTTCTCGTTCTTGTGCCTGAGCTTCGGGCGATACTTGACGCTGGGATTTTTTAAGTTTCTTTCCGCGCTTTCGATTTTCTCTGGGCATCTTTGATATAGGTCTTGGAAGTACTATAGTACTACGAGTAGTATGGACGGTGCACGCCAGTAGTACTACCGAAACAGGCAATATATGTCACGCGCCGATTTCGAAAACCTTGATCGTCATCTAATCCGACACTTTCATGGCTCCTGCGTCTTGTGCTTTATGCCACAGGGCTAAAGCCATATTGAAGAGGCCAAAGACTGGTCAACAGATATGCAAAGAATGTTTCTTCTTCGTCTTTGAAACAGAAGTTCATCACACCATAACGGAAGCCAAGTTATTCAAGCCAGGTGACAAAGTTGCCATCGGTGCATCTGGAGGGAAGGGTGTGTGCTCTCTCGGTCGGCGTAGGATCAAAGTGTTACTTATGTTCGAGCATCAGACTCCACGGTGCTCGCATATGTCATGAAGACATTGAACGACCGATATAACTATGGTCTGGATCTGTATTTACTCTCGATAGACGAAGGAATAACAGGTTATAGGGATGATTCGCTGGAGGTGTGTACTAGTATGCTCTACGTTGTCCCTGATGACACCAATATCACTCGAAACAGACAGTGAAACGAAACCAGCAGCAATACGACTTGCCCCTCAAAATTCTCACTTACGAAGAGCTCTACGGCTGGACAATGGACGCGATCGTCTCTGAAATAGGCAAGAAGAACAATTGTACATTCTGTGGTGTATTCCGACGGCAAGCCCTCGACAGAGGAGCCTCTTCTCTGAACGTTGATCACATTGTCACTGGCCACAATGCAGATGATATTGCAGAAACAGTGCTGATGAATGGTGTGTACCATTTACTCTGAAACCTTCATAACTCAAGGCGTGCTGCAGTAATGCGTGGCGACATAGCTCGCCTCGGGCGATGTACATTGATTTGCACGCAAGGAGAGGATAGCATCAAGAGGTCCAAGCCCTTCAAGTATGCGTACGAAAAGGAGATCGTCATGTTTGTCATCTATCACTTACCGAGTATGCGGTCGCCTCATTTCAGGAAGGTATGCATACTTCAAGAAACTCGACTATTTTTCTACAGAATGTATCTACTCCCCGGATGCGTATCGCGGACATGCCCGAACGTTTCTCAAGGACTTGGAGGTTGCTCGCCCCAGCGCAATCATCGATATAGTTCACTCTGGCGAAGCGTTTGAAGTGAGAGAGGATGTGAAGGCAACACAGAAACCACAACGTGAGGCTGGGTGCTGCGTGATTGGATCTGGGGTAATTGACAGTCTTTCAGAAACATGCAAGCGCTGCGGCTATATGTCCAGCAACGAGCTATGTAAGGCATGTACACTCTTAGAGGGTTTGGAGCGAGGTATGGCAAATTCGGTGACAGTAAGTCCAACCTCTTCGCATCGTAGAGAATATCAGTTCCGATACATTTCACAGACAGACAAAGCCAGGAAAAAACTGGATGCGCTAGGTCCTGCGCCAGATAATTTACGAACCATCCCTCAATTTCGGTCAGCACACCTTTCCGTTTCCATCGAATTGCCCAAAACAGACTAATAACATGTCAGTATGATTTCCCATCACTCCTCACAAAGCTGAGTTTTTGTGACACCCTCTTTAGATCCACATAATTTACTACCCCAGGAGGATGGGAAAGGAATGCACATGTTCTAGTATTTTACTGGTCAGACTTTCGCTCTAGCCAGATGGCGATGTTCTTCCTTGGACATCACAGAAAGCCTTCAGAAGGCGATCACAGTTTTCCAACAATTCTTTTGTTTGAGCCTCTTCTTCCTGGGACTGGACAAGTTT
>JBBPLK010000027.1:0-16268 GCA_038089735.1 Exsudoporus frostii
CACCATCCACTTGGTAACCTGAAGTTGTGCTGCCCTGCGCAAGATTAGCGTCAGTCCGCTCTAGTAGCAGCGCCTCTGCTTCCGCCTGGCGCCAGTCTGCCAGTTTGGAGAAGTGATTCTACCTGCGCAAAAAATGTTGAGGGAAGAAGTGAATAGATGGAGGACTGGCCGAGTACGAGTACGGCTGAGCGAGGATACGACGAAGAGCTCATCGCGAACGAAGCCTTGACTCGAGGCAATACACGGAGTATGGAATGGCTAAGCTCTTCTCGGTTGCCTGATATGAGCACCGACGCCAAGTGGACACCCTCTGTCCACAAAATTAGATCAAAGTCGTGCATGTACGCAAATTGTATGTAATCTGATGCGTGCACTGCACTCGTCGACTCGACATTGTGCAGGCGTTGGACTCGGGTGCTTGATTGTCACACAATGTTCTCGTTCTTGTTTTTCTTGCAGCAATGACCATGCCGGGTACAGATTCTGCAACGAATGTGTCGATCATAGACAATCATCTGGCGCAACTGCAGTGACAGTCTGAAGATGGCATTATGTAAACAAATATCTTCCGTGTATTGCGTCGAGTCAAGGCTTCGTTCGCGATGAGCTCTTCGTCGTATCCTCGCTCAGCCGTACTCGTACTCGGCCAGTCCTCCATCTATTCACTTCTTCCCTCAACATTTTTCGCGCAAGTAGAATCACTTCTCCAAAATGGCAGACTGGCGGAAGCAGAGGCGCTGCTAGAGCGGACTGAGGCTGATCTTGCGCAGGGCAACACATCCTCGGGGTATCAAGTAGGTGGTGTGCGATACTTAACATAATGCCATCTTCAGACTGCGCTGTACGTCACTTCACTTCATGCCCCGGCCGCATGGGACTGCACTTGTTGCCACTGCCACCACTGGTACCAGTGGCCAGTGACCACTAAGACAACGAACCTGAACAAATCTCTATCTCAGCTCTACAAGCACAGTTTTGCATTCCGCGACACCCTTCAAGTCCCATAAAATGGATTCAGGGTATGTTCAAGTTGTCATCTTGGTTGTTCGCTTCACTCTGACACGCGTTTCTGCAGCTCGACGAATACACTTTTACAAGTTCATCCCATCGATCTACCGGATCCCACCGACACGCTTCAGCATGGTAGTAAACGTCTTGGTGCAACTGGTTGTCACGCCACCGTGTATCGTTGCTTGTGTACACAGAACGGAGAGGTTAGCATGTTTTCACTCACTTCATTCAGGGTTGACTCATTCCGTGTTGTCAGGTTGCCATCAAGGCCATTACATTCAATCCCTCCGTTCATGAAAGCAAAAAGGATGAGTTTTTGCGAGTCAGTTGAAGACATTGTTCTGCTGTATGTTTTGCTGATTTCTGATGACTCTAGAAAATGACTCGCGAGCTTGAAATATGGAGAAGATTAGACCATCCCAACATTGTCCCCCTCCTGGGGTCGGCTCGCGGTGAAGACTTCGGACGTGATCTTCCCTGTATGGTTTCAATGTGGATGCCAGACGGAACGCTCGGCCAATATGTCAAGAAACGTGGAAATGAGCTGTCGCTTCCTAGTCGCATCCGACTCGTGAATGCAAGAGATTTTGGGGCTGTCATCCAGTTTACGATGATGTTACAGATTACAGGGTCAGCTGCCGGAGTAGAATATCGTGGGTTTTCAAACACTCTTTGTCGTGGCTTTTATATGACATCCTCCTGTAGTACATTCAAAACAAATTCTTCATAGGGATCTACATCCCGTGGGTTGTATGACCTGATTGTGACGTCAATCCGACTGATATATCATCTCTGCAGCACAATATTTTGATCGACCACGAACACAACGCACGCCTCACCGACTTCGTGCAGGATGAACTCTCTGACCTCTGGACTGGTTCCATTCGTCTAGGCGCAGCAATATGGACTGCACCAGAGCCACAGTATCCAGACTTGTACCCAAATCTCAAAATTGACGCCACACTTAACAGTGACATTTACTCTCTTGGTCGCATCATCATCCTTGTGTGTTATTACACAGTTTCTGATTTCAACCTCTGATTCGGTAATGCAGATCCTTTCAAGGAAATCTCCTTGGAAAAATAATATGGATATCAAACATGAATTAAGGGAATTCCACAAACCATCACGCCCAACAGGGCCTGCTAATATTCCGGATGGTGTTTGGAACTTCATTGAGCAATGTTGGTCTCCACGACAACCATCAGCCCAAGAAGTATTAGTATTTTCAAGAGACAAACTAGAATGATTGCTCCGGCCAAAGTAAGTTGATGTCATGATTTTCTTGCTAATTTCCGACCTTTGATCAAAGTCCTGCGTCTGATATCAACATCGTGCTATTTGGTGCTGTCGGGTGCGGGAAGAGCTCGATCATCAATCTTCTTGCCGAGGTGCCCGTTGCACAGGTATCCGTGGACGCGGAGCCTTGCACCAAGCGGCCTCAATGGTACCCGATATCCATTGGTGAAAGGCGACTCCAATTATGGGACACGACGGGATTCGACATTTCCCGCATGCCAGACACCGATACTCTTTTCCCCTATGAACAAGTATATAATGTCCTCCGAAACCTCCCTGATGGCATCAACCTTATTCTTCTCTGTGCACACCAGCATGGAATCGACAGTTCGCTCCGTCGTCTCTACTGGTTGATCAACGATTTCTTCTACGGTGGTTATGCCCCAATAGCTTTCGTCGTAACCCACTTTGACACGCCCGATGAACGGTGGTGGGAACGCAATCAAGACGCCATCACTCAAAAAATCGGTATATCTGTCCAACCCATTCCACATGTATGCATCTCCACGGTTCAGACCGGTCGCGATCAGTCCAAAAAAGCGCTGAAAGAACTCTTGGAAACTTACACCACTGCTATCGCCCCAATTTCTCCTCATCTTGATCTTTCGTCTCACGCTACAGCTTCCCTCACTACCCACCTCGGATTGAGCCTTCCCGAGGCTACAGCACTAGTAGAAAGGTTCAGCAGACTATAATATGTACGCCAGGAAGATCCTGGGAAACCTAGTCCACTGGCGTCCGAAACCAACAACGAAGATGGCGATGATGATCTCCTCGAGGTTGGCTTGTCAGATATGCTCCATTCTGTCCCTCATGTGACACCCTATGTTAGGCATATGCTCACAAGGAACAACAACCAGATGAGCAGCCCTCGACCTTGGGCGGCTACGACAGCAGACCATCCACCCCAGTAGGGTTTTGCCATTCTGTCACCAAAAGGACATTTGCTAACTCCTTCATTGTGTGTGGACACTAGGATAAACCTCGACTCCAGTCCGAGGCCCACAGCGAAGACGGCAATGGTGATCTCCTCGAGGTATTCGTTCGTTCTTTTTGCTATCGAACCGAGTTCTCACTGATCGCATAGGTCGACGCGTCGTTGAGCACGCCGGCTTGTGGGTTCAACCATGAAAATGTTAGTAACCACTGTGTTCGCCTCTTGCTTCCATGCTGACGTCACTGTAGTCACTGTCCTCTTCCCATCTGAGCACTACTCCTCAATCATTCAACCATTACGAGGTTGGTGATTACTTGCGTCTCCTTTTGCTTCCGTGTTGATGCTGATGGAGCCTCTGCCCCCTGCCTCCTCCGGCCATCTCCAAGCAGATAAAATCCTGCCAGCAGGCCCATCTCACACAGCTCACGTCCTATTAGGCGGAGCAAGTGAACAATGAGTCTCAACTCGCAGCCAGGATGATCCAAGTCACGGTGAGCATACTTTCGTCTAGCTTGCGTCGTAAGACTCACAGTGGATCAGGATCAACGAGAATTAGGTTACAGTACCGTTGCCATCAGGTTACGGCTACCCTCATGGATGTTGTGTCGTGGGTCAGCTGCCGAAGATGAGACCCATGGATGATCTATGTGATTTGATATTTGCATGAAATGACACTGGAATTAATGTTGGGTGGGTCAGGGACGTGACCGTCCACTTGCATGGATGAAACGACGAGCGTTTGGTTCGGTATCGGAACTGGTGATCGTAATATTCTCCATTGTGAACCGGGACTTTGCTAGGAACACTCGCAGAATTGCTCCCACCTTGGTGGAAATGTCTCCTACAATGCAAATCATGAAAACTGCTCATTATGATTTGCGAAGTGTACGAAACTCTTGACGTCGAGATTCGAGACATCGTGATCTTGGCGCACGGATGCGCTCAGAGCGAACAGATGCAAAGGAGACACTGTGCGTTCCATCCGCAAAGTATCGCAAGAAACGTTATGACAGATGGGTCTTGACTGATTTGAACAAGACAGTAATGTGTCCCTAATCCCTAGAATTAGCTTAAAGGGCAATAGAAAGGTATTATCAGTAGATATACGATCTACTGACAAGATGCCAGAGGGAATCATGACATGCAACCGGCAAACGGATGCTTTGTGAACTTTCAGGGCCGCTCAGTTTCGCCTGTGCAATGACCGAAATAAAAACTACATTAATTACTCCGCCAAACAATGGTAACAACACTGGACATGTGAACAAAACAGAATCGACTGATAGCAAATAAGAATAACGACAATGCAGAAGCATCGTTCATGTTTCATCCATCGTATTGGGTCAGCTTCAAAGTCCATCAGTCTCAAAGAGTAAGAAAGAAGTTTGGCAGGACTGACGTCTAGTGTGAGCGTCCGCGAACTGTTGACTTCCTGGTCCCGGTATATTCCCACCAACGAGTGGCCACGCTCATATAAGGAACCTTTGAGACTGATGACAACGAACTGGAAGGTGTCCGACGCTTGGGAACGAATGTAGTTGGCTATCTTGGCGACGTTTGTGTTGTCTAGGGCAGCATCCACTTCATCCAGGACAAAGAATGGTGCGGGTTGATAGCTGACACGAGGGTAAACAAGGACACGTTGGAATATCAGAAATGGAACACACCTGTGGATCGCGAAGAGCAATGCTAGAGCAGCGACTGTCTTCTCCCCACCCGACAATTGTTCCATATCTCGGAATCGTTTCATCGGTGGCATAGCATGATACTTGATTCCGGCAGTATAAGGTTCCTATTGAAAGCACAGATTAATATCCCGAGCAGACGCCCAAGTCTCCCTAGTATTACCTCGCTGTCTTCCAAACTTAAGTATGCAACACCTCCCATAGGCGCACTCTTGCCCTTTGTGAGGTCTTTGTATACTTCATCGATCCGTTCAGAAATATGGTTGTATGCCTTGTTGAAGAGTTCACATCTACCGCCAACGATCAACATACTTGCAAATCCAGCGATCGACAAAGACTACCCACCTCTGGCGCTTGATGTCATTGAACTGATCTCTCGCTGTCTTGGAACCCTTGCGTGCCTTCTCCGCCTCTCGTTCAGTCTCGACGAGTCTGGCCTCAACATCATCCAGTCTCTCGATCGCTTTCAGGTTCGGTGCCATATTTTCAATGTCTGTGTTTAGTTTGGCGATCGATGCATCGAATTCAGCGAGAGTTTCTGGATTGTTGCTCTGAAAATATTGAATTCATACACCATAATCGGGACATTCGGCGTAAACTTACAGCACGTTCCTCGTCGTCCAATGCAGAAAAGTCAACTTCGACGCCGTAGTCTTGGACCGGTCTAGGTCGCTGAGTGCCGTCCTCGTCCTCATCGACATCCATAGCCACTTCATCGCGTAAATTCTGCAACGACTTCAGCACGTCAATGCCACGATAAATGGGATCTCACCTCTTCCATAGGCACGTTCTTCAAGTGACCCGTTACGAGTGGTAGCTTGATGTCCTCGAGTCGACATTTACGATACATCGAAGACCGTTCAAGGGCCAGCTTTTCGATTTCATCGTTCTAGGGTAGATTAGAGATTAATCAATGAGGAAAGCAAGCACGGGAAACCACGAGCCATTGACCCAATCTCCTTCAGCGCCTGATCAAGCACCTTGGCCGCGCGTGCGTGCGTTTTCTTCACCTGTTCTACGACCTTATTCTTTTCTTCCAACGCTTCGTTGAGTGCCTGGAGCTCTTGCCGGAGATTTTCGATTGCCTCTTGACCCGATGCAATCTCGGTTTGGATCTGGCGTTTCTGCTCCTCCAGCTCGACGACCTTCACTTCTTCATCTTCTTGAGTTTTCTTGAGCGTCGCCAGTCTGTTCTGAGTGAGCTGCAGTTGCTCTTCCTCAAACTGAATTCTGTGAAAGAACGCAGTAGCATTAACAAGATGCCCAAGTTGGTAAGAGATAAAATGCTTACTGGTGTGTCAAGCGCGCAATCTGTTGATCGAATCGATTCCGTGCTTGGCTCTCCTCTTCTGCCACTCTGAGCTGACGTTCTTCGTACTCCCGGATGTGGTCAACGCCGATCTTAGCGCAGAAAGAGGCGAAAACGCCATGCTCGGCTTCGTCAATGACCGACTGGAGTGTCGATATGCGCGAAGCGAGTGTGGCATGCGCAGTTCGAGCCTATGCAGAAGGGAGAAATCGTAAATTGAGATAAAATGAAATTTAGTAGTTTGCTGACCTTTTTGAGGTCGGGTGCAAGTTTCTTAAGCTCACGTTCGGCATGTTTGAGCTCATCTTTTGTACCATTGTGGCGAAGTTTAAAGGCACTCTGAGACCTCATGAGTCATCGACCCAGAGACAACACAACCCAAAGCATAGGTGTACGCACCAAATCATCCTTTGTTACCGTGATAGCGCTCTCCAACCTCGTTATCTCAGCAATGATATTTTCATCTGCTTTACCACGGGCCTTGGAGCGATTGAGTTCCTGTAGTTGTGCCAGGAGGTTGTCTCGGAGGCGGACAAGACCTGAGTTATCCTGTGTAAGCGAGACCATTAGACTGGATAAGCACGAACAGACCTTGTACATCCTTTTCCTCCCACTTCTTCCCAGACCCGTGCGTGCTTCGTCCACCCGTCATCAACCCGCTTTTATGGATGATTGTCCCTTCGAGCGTAACAGCTGAAGAATGTGCATGAGGTCAGGGTACTCTCGCTCCTCCGCAACTTTCTTCCACCTACCTTTGACCTCTTGACCTTTCTCCCAACATACATACTTGGCTACCTCCATTGTGTCGCATACCAGAGCATTCCCGCACACGTGGTGCATAGCTCGTTCAACACCAGGTTCGTACTGGATAACGTCAACGGCGAGTCGAGCCCCCTTGGCGAAGGAACGGAATTTGTCATTAACAGGCTTCACGGAGATCGTGTCGAGGGGCAAAAAAGTTGCTTGCCCGGCTCGCTGTGTGCGCAGGTACTTGAAGACAGGATAAGTTAAGAATAGAAATGCATGGGCACATGGGACCAACTTCAATGCATTCGATCGCTGTTTTCTCCTCGTCAACGACTATCGCGTCGATGTTCCTACCTAGAATTACAGAAACGGCGCTCTCATATTTTCGTTGCGTGGGCTTGCACAGATCTACCACTCGACCTCTAACACCTGGAGAAAAAAAAAGTGTGGGGGATGACTCCAAGGCTTGCATTTGTAAGTAAAACCGTACCTGGGAAGACGCGCTGTAGATTTGCAAGAGTCTCCTTGAGCTTCGCCTCCCGTTCTGTTTCAGTTCTATCAACACCTGCTTGGAGGAGACGCTGATAGACATCCGTAAGCTTTTCGTTTGCTTCCGTTTCGAGGCGGCTGAAGAAGAACGTCAAGTCTCTGTGATAGGGAAAATGAATGAGTGGTCAGGCAATACTTACGCTATGCGCGTCCGTTCACTCTGATGGTTGTCGTGTTCTTGCTTAACACGGGCCAAGTCAGCTTGCAACGTTGCCAGTTTTTGCTCGAGCTAATAAACTCTATCAGAAAATTTAATACCCGTGCTGACCGCGTTACCTCTGTCTTTTTCTCCCCTTGGGTATTTGCATCTTCAGTCAGTTTGTTCTTCTTGGTCTCCATTTCCTCTATTTGAGCTCTCAGCTGGCCGAGCGTACGCGACGCAGTCTTTTCTTCTCTTCCGAGCGTCTCGAGTGATTGGCGTTCGGACACTGCCAATATACTTGCCTGTGCTTTTCTGATTTGATTGAGAAAAGTGAGTAACGTACTCTTTTCACAGATATGGGATGGCCTCACAGAGCGCGATACTCGGCAAGACTCTCTTCACTTAAAGCTGTATTATCTTGCGATGCCTGGCGGTATGCCTCTGAAGATATGACACGTCGATAATAAATGAATCTGCCATACGCAATAAATAGTTGACAAACCTGTAGCTTCATCCGCGGCTCTACGCGCAGTTTGGAGGTCACGGCGAAGGGTATTCAGCTTAGCTTGTTGGCGCTCCTCATCCTTTCCGATTTGTTCATGCATGGCTTGGGCATTCTGCGTCTTTCTAGTGGAATGCTTGATTTTCTCGTCGGTTGCAACCAAGTCAGGCTCCTAAACAAGTGTCAGAACACAAATAACTCGGATTCAAAGTGAAACTCCACTGACCTTGGACTCGACCGTCTTTTCCGCCTTCTTCACTTTCTTTTCTTCCCTAACGACGGCTGTGCGAGCCCGAGCCTGATCAGCACGAGCATCTTCTAGTGCCTTGTCATGTTGTTGTTGCTCTGCACGCAAACCTGCAAGGGCCCGTGACTTCTTCTGAATGTCTCTGGCGTTTGCTTCCAGAGCTTCTTCGATATGAAACAATTTGTATAGGATTCGCCGCAAGATGAGATCATCCTAGAAGGCGCATATAAGCGACGGTTGCAGCGGTTACCGCAAAGGGACGAACTCTTTCTTCACAGAGACCCTCAAAGCGCTCTGCTTTGCCCTTTTGTTCTTTATATTGTCGTATTTCACCAGCAATACCCCTCCTCTTTGTAAAATTGAACGTAGCGTTCTCGGTGGCTCGCTCCTGTGCTTCTTTTGCCTTCTCGTAATCCGGCGCCAGCTCGAGGGAGCCCGATATTTGCTCGATGAGACGGGTAAGCTCTCGTGGAGATTGGGATGCAACGGCTTCCACGTCTCCTTGAAAGACGAGAAAGTTCTTTGCTTTGACAAGGATGTTGTGGGAGACGAGAGCGGCATTGTAGGCAACATACGTGACAACCCTGTCGTTGAGACGATACTCGGATGCACCAGTAGTAGAAATGCTATGAGACAGTGAGATCCATGGACCGAGGCAAGAGTAACGCAGAAGACGCACGTGCGCTGGAAGAGCCATTCTTTCTTATTCTCGTCTTCGTATACGGCAAGGACCCAAGCCTTCTTTGCGGTGCCCTCGCCCTCGCCCTCTTCTCCGTCGCTGTCGTCTTGCGCGTCATCTTGATCTTGAATATCCTCCGAGCCGTCCGTAGGACCCCGCGCGAGGCGCCGACCTCGATAAACCAAGTCTTTTAGTTGGCTACTTCGAAGTTGGGCACTCTTGACACCGAGCACGAAGGAAATGGCATCCATGAGATTTGACTTTCCAGCGCCATTTGGGCCGATGACGGAGGTAAAGGTCTTGAATGGACCGATAACTTGGTGACCGCTGTAAAGAGATGTCGCTCTGTACGAACGGTGAGCAGCGCGGAGACTCACCGATATGATTTGAAGTTGGATAGCTCGATACGAACGAGAGGCATCGTCTCAAATCTCGACCTGATTAGGGGAGGAGCGAAACGACCCACCAACAACGACGCGTCCAGAGACACGTACGTCACAGATGAGTCACAGTCACATGAGGGTCGCGAACGACCCGGTCGATCAACAAATTCCCCTGACTGCAACTTGTCGTGACGCATGCCAAAGTCATCTACAATTTACGGTCTACGGTCTATCTGTTAACAAAATCGTGCTCACTGTTCCTCGGCGACCCAGAACGAACGTTTGCTGAGCACGAATTCAAACTGATTGGAATAGAATTGTGAGGCTCAAAAGAATGACTAGAATTCTAGGTATAGCGCATCACGAGGATATACATCGCATGTTTACCCTTCCCGAACGCATACTCCAAGGATTATTCACAGGAAGATCACATATAGAATTTACTCGGGTGGATTATATAGAGAGTACTCAGAACACACGAGCGAGCTTTGCGTGTTCCTCGTGATCGTTGAGGGACAGGAAGTCACTGCTAGGCTTCATGGCGTACTGTGGGACATCGGACAGTGAATGTGTTTGACGGTGCGTGTCTACCTGCCGGTGTAAACATTGGAGTGACCATGACGTCGGAAGGACCACTCACTTACTTCCACGTGAATGGCCGTAGGCTCTCTCGCGGGCCTAGCGCGTGAGTGGGGTGGTTTTCCGAATACCACTCCTCCTGACCTTTCATCAGAATGACTGGATGATTGAAATGAACCGCTGGTAAATGGGTACAAAAAAAAAGCTTACTAGACCTCCGGGATAGCTAGGTTGAAATTATAGAGCCGACGGACCACGCGCGAAGCCACGATCTAGAGTAGAACAGAAAAATATTGATGCATCTAATGATAAAGTTGTGAGAACGTACTGTCGAAGCCATGGCCGCAGGAACATTGAATATGACACCCATGACGGCATTTAGGTTGATGATCATGAATATCGTAGCCATCAAGTTTGCCAAGAAACTGTCGGTACATGAGTGCCAAATAAGTCAATGAACGCGCGAAGAACGCACGCGAGGATGAAGTAAACCAGTCCGTCGGAGAACACCATGCGGACTAGCTTACTGTGGATTCCGGAAGTGCCAGAGACACGTCGAGTCCACGCTAATTTGTACGCAGTCAGGCAGAGGACAATAAGATCGAAACTCATGGAATAGATAAAAGTAGCAGCGAGGATAGTCGTGTTACTCTTGACGATTGTACAGCCAACATCTTGAACCCAGACAACCTTGAGTAGCACACCTGGAACTGAGATCAGTATGCGTTGGATCACTGAAAATGCTTTGCATACCTTGCAAAATAAGGGACCAATGGCCGAGGATAAGCAGGACTACGACTCCAACTATCCACTTGTCTTGAGACCAAATTGCTATACTGTAGTGATCGCACTAAGTAGCATATAGCATGAATGATAGCAAAAACTTGCGTGCGAATTGAGAGGTTGATACTGGCCAGACCGAGTGCGGAGTCACCAGCAAGCTTGACGAAAGTTAGTTATTCCCTTCACTCCACTGCAAGAACGACAACGAACCTGATTGAACACATACAGAGCTTGGCAATTGATCTTTCTATGTCTTCCCTTTGAGTGCAATCAACAGGAACAAGCAAGCCGGACTAACTTCGGTGTGTCAAGGGAAATCAATCTGTGATGCGGGTTAACTGTGTTCGAGACTAGGAACAGGTTCTCTTACATTCCAATCATTGCGAACAATAACAGATATCGCCCGGTGAAGTAGAAAATCTACAATAGGCCATCATTATTTGCACTATTTCATTAGACACGTTAGATTTACGAGGGGCCAACGAAATTTTCTTTTCCCGGAGATAATCGCCCAGTCGAAATCAAGAGTGAGCATGATCTCCCACCTGGCAGCAAAGATGTTCTCAACTTAAAGACTGAGATGCTCGGAAGTCTCGGCTTACCCATAGAGACCCAGCAACGCATGCATCAGTCTGTCGAAAACGACTGCAAAACGGATCCTACTTGACAGATGTATCAAGTTGATAGACCTACCAACTCACCTAAGTCCGTCGAAAGTTCCGCAAGCGACTGCCAGTTGGTCATTTGGACAGGATAGAATTCGTAGAGGTGAACGAGTGGCCGAGCCGCGCAGGGCGTTTGAAGCGAGGGGGGGAGAGCAGGATGAGGAAATCCATCAAGAGTCCCGCATTAAAAACTCTCCGTTAATGTACCCCTTTGCTTCTGTGTCCATCCAGTGAATAACACACGATATTCGATTCGAGGAAGCCGAACGCGCGGTATTAATGGCAAAAAAATCCCCGGCGGGTTGCTTAACGGCACCATTGAAGATGGTTACACGGAGGTGAAACTGAAAACACCAACGTTCGATCGAGGGTAGTTCCGATGCAGTATCTAGCATAGCCATGCTGAGATTCCACTCACCTTCAACTCCGCACTGAAACAAGGATCACATAACTAACACCGCAAAAAGCGGTTTCCAGTGCTTGACATACATAGTACTCGAGCGTCATTACTTTCAAGAACGAACATGATCACTAGACGGCGCCAATGCAACATGACGCTTAGTAGTCCGAAGGCGTCGCGATCACTCTTCAGACCTTCTTTGCTGGCTCACCTTCTGACGACCTACGTAATCTCCGTTGGTCCACGCCATCGATAGGTTCATTCAATTGAGGACTCCTGCGTTCTCTCGACTCCTCGAAGGACGAGGTCTAGCCAAGATCCAGCTCTCAGTAAAGAAATCAAATCCACCTTACTGGGTGAGCTTCGTTCGCAATTCGAGCGACTGATTTCCGTGGCAAGTATCCATTGAAATGTTGACACGTGTAAGGCTTTGGAGAGTGTTGAAAGCTCGTGGATCGTTCAATGCGCCACTCATAATTGTTAGTATGGCAGTATTACTTACTAGTTAAGTGTGGGCATGTCTTACGACTAGGACAAGAGCCATGCAACTCCGTCGGACAACATTGTAGCCCTGGGTCCAAGCAAGGTGTGGTGGCAATGAAGAGTGGATCGGATATGGGCTGGGCTAGAATGAGGGAAAGAACAAAGAGAGGTACTCCGGTTGTCAACACTTTGACCCCACATTTGAAAGGTTCCAGCTTAGCCAGCAAACACCACAACCCTCCGGATCCGTGAATCGACTCAACCGAGAACCTGGTATAAGGACCGATTGTGACCAGTTCCTGGCCATCCAGGATCAATATTGGAACCTGCCTGAGATGCTGTCCCACTACTTTCCTCTTATAATAGATCAGTTTGTAACTTCTGGGGATGGAAGTTTCGATTTGCTATCAACCATCGACACCCTGACGCGGGCTCGGGATAAACTGAATGAACTTTCCTCTAACGACATGCCTCGCGACGGGAGACATATTGATTTGGTCCGCACTTCGGTAGTCTGAGAAAAGTCCAGGCCAGGAAAACGGAATGCTATCGACGGAGACGTAGACATGCTAAGCGCAGCGTTCCTGAGTAAAACCTACTCTAGTTCCCCTCGAGGAATTAGACGGGATAGCAAGAAAGCGGGGTACAAGTTTCGCGATGAGGTAAAAAGGAACTCTTTGTCGATGCCTCAGAGGATTGATCCAGCATGCAGACCCATCACTGGAGGCCATGATAAGACTTGAGCTTGATTTGCCAACAGCAGTGGGTTTCATCTCGCGCCTGAACCTTTCCCCTGCCAATGGACTCTGGCGAACCTGTCCAAATAACAGGGCCATCCCATCAAATAAGGGTGCCGGAAAAACTGGTTCCGCCGTTGGCTGATGCGCTCCGGGTACACACCTGGTTAAAACGGGGTCGGCTAGTCTTTGCCGTCGAATCGAACTAACCACGACTTCGGTTCGAGAATGTGGCAGTTCGACGCAGTTCGATAGATGGAACAGGAACGAACTATAGTAGGCTATGCGAACTCAAACGAAGCGTGTTACTACCTTGCTAAATACGGTAGTTGCTGCGTTCGCCCCTAATGTTGACCAGCAACATCAATGTTCAAAGTAGCCTCCTTGGTACTCGAAACAATGGTACTCCCAGTATTAGAGCAAGGTCATTGTAGATAAGTTAGAAACGACATATATACACAGATTTCCAGATCTGTGCCCTCCGGGTCAGACGAAAACCAACATCCACCACTCCTTCACATATACCCGGGCCAGGCATAATGATACTAAAATGACCATAACAGGAAAATTATAATATCATTGTATTGGAAATGTACCTTCAATCTGAAAAATATTGTATTTCGACTACCATTGTAAAATTTTGAATTCTAATTTTCCTGTTAGGGTCATTTTGGTATAATTATGCCTTTTATGATCATTTTTGTCAATATTTTTTCGATGATGAAATTGATTGTCTCTTGCACCTAGTGTATCGATGTCTTGCGAACACGTTTTTTCATCCAGCAAGGAGACATGCATGCTAAGAAGGAGCCGAATTTTCTCATGGCTAATGGAGGCTCTTCAAGTTTTGAAATTCACTCATAATCGAGACCGTTTGACTTTCACTGCGGGACTTGTCGCAAGTAGACAAGAACTTGAAGGGTTACTAGTTCAGAGGAATACATTAGTAACTTGGCACCATAAATCTAATCAGTGCGGCTTGACAGGAGTAGTTCTAGTATCTACTCGCTCAGTCTTTAGCTGCACTAAATTTCGACACTCTCATTGGCTGGGTCTATGTGGCCGACTATGAACAACTTCGGTTCGTTCCGCTTTGATGTTCGAAATTGAAACGAACTCGGCACAGCTGCAATTCGACTGGACTCGGTTCGCGGCAGCACCAGGGTCGGCACACCTGAAAAATTGGACGTCGAGTCGTTGCCTCAGGGTGCATATCTGGTAGCGGGATCACGCGCCACAAAATAATTTTTGTGCTGTCAGTGGTCCGTGAGCTCGGACGCTACTTGTTCGACCTCTAGGATCTACTTCTTTCCCCCTGGTTTTGATCTTTGGCCGCTACTCATGAACATGGGTCAGAATGTTATGAAATGCTACACAATTGCACACATATGGCCGAGTGCAAGTACCGCCGAAATTGGTACTTGGATCGGTCGGTGGCGGCGATTGTGGATCGTGAAATGGGCGCTCTGCCTCGACCTCAATTGCTTTGGAGTCTCTATAAATACATAAAACATCCCTTGTGGATCAAATGAAAGGTGAGATGAAGTTGAGGGAGCAACGTGTTTTTACTTATCAAAACTCGTGATTGGTTGATTGATTCTAGCTGAGGAACAATTTCTAGCCCACTCAAATATGCGACGCAACCCCTTAATCTTTAGCTGGTGACCCGCTGCACCTGCGTTACGGAGACCTTGAATTACTTCTTTTGCTAGCCGCTTTCATGGGGTGGTGCTGCCGCACGCTCAGCACTGCTTCGATCTGACGAGATTTGAATGTGTAACGACGGCGAGGACTGGCACAAATTTCGCGATTCCCTGACGTGCAGCTTAACAGGCTGCAGCAAGGAATTTGGTCGGGGACCTGTCTGCCATCAAAGAAGCGATTTGGTAACGAGTACGTGAATGGCAATCGCTTTTCCATTCCATCTAAAACTCCAAACAGAAGCGGGCACGGCGTGAAAATGATTAGCAAGGGGTGCCGACCACGTAAACGCCATCGCCGATGCAACGGAAATACCGAACGCCCTTTAAGAGCGGGCTCTACCAGTGCCCATCACGTCGGCCCCTCTCTCTCCTCGCCGTCTAGATCCGCCCCCTGATCAACATATCCTCTAATGGTCGACTGGCAGTCTGCAACAGAGGTAGAGGCCGACGCCGGTGGGTCAGGATATACCCCCTGCGATCCCTCGTACTGACCGAGATCTTTGCTAGTCGCCTTCAATAATTTTATGCACGCCCTCTTGGGCGTCTACTTGTAAGTCATGCTTCAGACGTCCGCATCTACGCACATTTCGCTCATGTTATCCTTAGATGGGAGTTTTTCACCTCGCTGGACTTCGATTGGCAGTTCCTCTCTGGAAAGAAACAGTTCAGATGGCCACTAGTAGGATTGTCTCTTATCATTAGTGGTCACTCTGACAAGTCCACCCCAAGATCTTTTATTTTGCGGGTCGTTACTGTCTATTATTTGCCCTGATTGGAATGTGAGTCTACTTTCCCTTTCGATCTACGTGGTGCCGATCCTAAAGCTCCCCGTAGCGCCGTTGCCCTCAACGTCAGGACAGAAATTGATTGCCAAGGTCTGTATACGTTCAACCAAGTATTTGGCATGGCCGCCGTTGGGCTAGCAAGTATCAATCTCTCGATCAGGACGTAAGTCGATCAACTGAGATCCTTGTATATCATATCTTACCCTTCTCAGAATGGCTGTGTGGTCACAAAATAAGTATATCGTGGCCTTCCTGACCCTAGTCATTCTTGGCCACTGGTCGCTGCTGTTGCATGGTGAGTAATTTGACAGTGCATTGGGCATTCACATATTTTACTCTCCAGGAATTCTGCTCAAGGCTGCTTGGATTCAAGGCACTTGTGTCATCACATACACCGACAACCAAATCCTTGCTATTTGCTTCATATATTCCATGGTCTTCGACTTCATCGTCTTGTGCCTCACTGGCTGGAAACTTGCGTTCCCTACTAGTGGCCGGTCCAAACTCATCAACCTTATATTCGGTGATGGGTTAATCTACTTTCTCATCGCGTAAGCCCTCATACATGCGCCTCCACAAGTTGGCTCTAGGTAGAGCTGACGAACCTGTATCTGTAGATTCTTGGCGAACCTCCTTGCAACAG
>JBBPLK010000027.1:16365-31748 GCA_038089735.1 Exsudoporus frostii
CTTATATTCGGTGATGGGTTAATCTACTTTCTCATCGCGTAAGCCCTCATACATGCGCCTCCACAAGTTGGCTCTAGGTAGAGCTGACGAACCTGTATCTGTAGATTCTTGGCGAACCTCCTTGCAACGGTGAGTACAATCATGCTCCGTGTCACTCCCCTGGGTGATTGTTGGCCTGAATTCATAGATTTTCATGCTCCTTAACTTGAATGCGGTCATGTCCATCATTGCAAATGTTCCCGCTGCAATTGCGTCTACTGTAAGCAGGCCAATCGAATCATCCTGTCCCATCTAAGCTGATTCTCTGAACTAGATCGTGGCTTGTCGAGTGGTCCGGAGATTGACAAACTTCACTTTGCAGAGCACAGAGCACTTCGCGTCTGTATATTCGAATATCCGTTTTTTACTCTCCTGATACGTCTGCCATATAGTTCCACTGCTCAATCAACGGTTGCATTCCGCACACTTCCAACTTCAGTGTCCCACCACCACATCTCTGTGAAAAAAGGGGATAGTGTTCACATACAGGTTTGTCCTCCAGTAACAGTGGGTATCCTTGCTGATCGATACGATGGGGTTCGTTAGATGAACAGTCTTATAAATAACCCTGATGCGGAGTATGATGCGGGAAGAAGTATCCAATGCGATGAATTTGATCCTGAAGCACAGGCTATCAACGACGAATTCAAAAAGCCTCCGTATTAGACTCCCAGCGCGTGTACCGAGTCAACTCGCTCGCAATGGCCTGCACATCACTCTCATTATACCGTCCATTCGCTTTCCGATTCCCATACTGTGCCCTATCGAGTTCTTTGTCTGGATTACGAACTGTTGGTTAAGACCTCGGGTGATTGTTCCATTCAAGGACGACCGACTCGGAGACTTTTCTCGGACTCACCTTCCTCTTTGAACCCTTATATATGCTGGCCAGCCCGCTGGTGTAGTATATCCTCTTGGTACCCTTGATGCAAAATGCAGAATTTGACAAACTGTATAATAGATTGAGCACTGTACGTATGTTTTAAATAAGCTCATAGCGTAGCCTACACTGAATTGGTGCTGAAAACAATATATACGGTATCGTCCCAGTTTCGTCCAACTAAAATATAAGAGTCAAGCTAGTCAAGACCTCAACTGTGTGACCAGTGACGGTCGTATTCAACTACGGACCTCCCTCACTGACACAAGCCAATTATCTCGCGCTCACACACTCAGTTATTGCAGTCCTGGGGCGTCAAACCAGCAAGTTAACAGCGGGCTCGGGCGTAGCCGGTCGGTACTACTTGAGACTCGGACCACTTGACTTCACCCTGAGTATTGAGTATGGGTGCTCAACTTAACCTGACCATTTGCCATCCTCGTCTCTCCTCTGGGCAGAATTCCAACACAGCAACCTTGGCCAAGTCCCTCATTCCCTCTGTTCTGCCTCCCAACCATGTGCTAATCAAGGTTGACCGATTTGGATACTCTGCTAATAACGTTACCTACCAAGCTCTCGGCGAGGTTCCCCATTTCCGGTATGTCTGTTTTAGTTGCAGAGCGATATACCTAATGGAGGTGCGTTTCCGTAGATATTTCGACTTCCACGCGGCGCCAGAAGCTCCAGAATCAGGTGTATCACCAAGTACCCATGGCGTGACCCCAGTGTGGGGATTTGGAACTGTTGTCGCTTCAACACATCTAGCGATTCACTTTGGCGAACGGGTTTATGGTTATTTTGCACCGACGCGTTTCCTCGTCTTCTCGGTTTCACCGTCGGATGTCAATCGGTATGCCTTTGCTGTTTCTCGTCCCCATTTACCCGAAGGTATTGTCTTGCCCTACGCCAATTTCATGTTGTTTCTCACTGTTTTTTAGACAGGAGGCCTTACAATCAAATTACTAGATGCTCTACGGACCCCCTGTACGATCCGTCACCCAGTGTAGAAGATCTCACTATGCTTTACCGCCCCTTGTTCTGGACTTCCTTCTGGTGTGAAGACTGGTTGAATACTTCACAATATCGTGGAGGAGCTTCCCGAATTCTCATTTCCTCTGCGTCAGCTAAGACAGCCTTCTGTCTGGCATACCTCATCCGCAAGCGGGGGGCCACTTCGGGAAACAGCAGTCCCATGAGACAGGTTATTGGTCTTACGTCCAGAAAAAATTCCGAGTTCACAGGAAATCTCGGTCTCTACGACCATGTGTTGGAGTATGATGGATTCGAAAATGCGACTGTGATGAACGAACCATCGCGGGAAAAATGGATTTACATCGACCTTGCGGGTAACGAGAGCTTGAACTCCAGAATATTCAACCATTTCTCTGATGCCAATTTGGCCCTCGTCGGTTCTGTTGCACTCGGTCTCACCAACCTGTCGCCATCATCGAAGAGCGACTCAGCAGAAAAGTGGACCACAAATGAATCCCCTTCACAGAGAGCCCCGTCAACCCTCGACCGTTTCTTCATGCCAGAGTGGCTCGCGAGACGGAAGAAGCAGCTCTCTGTTGAAGAGATTACGCGATTGCAAAAGCACGCGTGGTCTGGGCTCATGCAGGACTGCAGAAATTGGGGGGTTACGATTCGCAGGGTATGTGGGGCGCAGAACGTGAAGAGCGCGTATGAAGAGGTGGTCAGATCTGGCGTTCCTCCTGATCAAGGGCTCATCTGGAGTATGTGGGAAGAAGACGTGGTGAATGCACGTTTATAGAGAACGTTTAGGAGTCGATAAATCAATCCCATGTGTGCATGAGTTGCGAACTGCCATCGTCAAGTTGTACTGGTGGTAATGAGAAGACTTATGTTAGTGGGGCTACTAGATTTGGCAAAATATGTCGTGCCGCGTCAGGATCCGACGTATCGTCTGCAACGCCTGAGCAGGGTCTGCTCTCACCTCAGCGCTCAGCGTCCGCATGCCACTTCAGCACATACCGCAGCCCCCCCACAGCGCCGGGGAGCCATACAGAGGCAGGTCAGCACACCTCATCATCTCTGTTGTGCTTAACTACTGTTGCAGGTCTACGCGCCCGTATCGACCCCAATCAGGTTCCGTCTCCAACAGACTCCATCGAAACAGACAAGGAGACATGGGAAAAACAGATGTATATGACTTTACCGGGGAATAATCCACCGCTTTCCACGACAGACTTTGTTGCCTTTGACCAAGGTGAGGGTCAATCAAGTACTTTGTGAATTGGGAGTGTGTCAAGAACTTCGAGACACTCGGTCTTTTCTTTGTCTCGCATTTTCTCGCCTGCAACGTGCCCTAGGGTTATCATAGCTGACGCATTCGCGATACAGGCAACTCCAATCCTAAGCATATACGTGTCGCGACCTGGAACTTGCCCAACTCAGCCCATCTCACCCGAGAATGTGATATACCCCTCGCTGTAATAGTCCAACCATTCGCAGACCTCGACCCCCGGGAAGAGTCTGTTCCTCTCGTCGACTGCGAGCCGAGTGGTCCTGCAAGATGTGCCCAGTGCAGGGGATATATCAACCCCTGGTGTACGTGGGTCGCGGGTGGTAGCAGATGGAAATGTAATTTGTGCTCCCATGAAACAGAAGGTTCGTTATGCTGCTTCTAATTTCTCCTTGGTTCGAGTGCTAGAGAGCCACTTAGTTTCACAGGAATATTTCAGCAACCTAGATGCCAATTTCATGCGCTTGGACCATGCTAATCGCCCCGAGTTGAACAAGGGTACTGTTGATTTTGTTGTCGAATCTGACGAGTATTGGGCCCCACCTCCTCTACCTAAATTAGCGCCCACCTACTTCACCCCCGAACCGCCACCATCGACACCCCGAGAGCCTGTCCCGTTACATTATCTATTTGCCTTGGATGTTTCTATCAATGCCGTGGAGTCTGGTTTTCTTCGGTCTGTTTGCAGTATTCTCCTGGACGTCCTGTACGGAGGTACTGCCACTCATGGATCAACGTTCGAGCCCTGCTTTCCACAGGGATGCAGAGTTGGGATTCTTACCTTTGACCAAACACTTCACTTTTACAACTTGTCTGTGAGGGTAGCTAGAATGATCTACCGAATTCTGCTCAACTGTTCACTAGGCAGGTCTCCTTCAAGCACATCAACTCGTAGTGGCGGATTTGGAAGAGATCTTTATCCCTTTGCGCGATGGACTATTCGTCGACCCATGGGAATCAAGGTGTGTTTGAGATTGGGGTGTCCTCACTTTCTGTCTGACGTATCGCGGCAGGACAGTGATAGAGAACCTGATAGGCTCCCTAGCGGAACGTAATGGCCAGACTGTTATTAGAGAGTCGTGTCTCGGCGGAGCTCTTGTAGCTGGACTCGCATCTTTGGTATGCAGTACAGAGTTTCACGTTACGAGAGTGCCCTTATAATACTCTCACAGGCTGGTCGAGGGGGTCATGTTGTCATGTTCCAGTGCACCATGCCCATAATTGGTCCTGGTGCTTTGGAACCCTTGACGGATGAGAGTCACGTTTACGGCACAGACAAAGAACGCACGCTCTTTATTCCTCGCGTACAGTCATGGCGTGATATCGCCGAGGAATGCTCCGACGAAGGCATTGGTGTGAGTATGTTTTTGGGGATGAATAGAACTATTGACCTTGGCTCGATTGGTATGGTAGTTCCAACCTTCTATTTAAGGAATATAACTTACGGGTATGCATAGGCATCGTGCCTTCTATTACTGGTGGAGAACTGTTCTTTCACCCTCGCTATAACCCTGCACGTGACCAAATTGTACTGGCCTCCCAGTTCCGGAGGTTGGTAACGCGAACCTCCGCATTCAGTTGTGTAATGCGCATTCGTTGTTCTCATGGTAATGTTCCGTGTCTTCGACGCACTTCGTACTTCCATCCCGTTTCTCCAAGGTCTGCGGGTATCAAAATACTATGGGAATTTTCAAGAACGCTCGCCCACGGACTTGGCATTTGGTGTTCTTGATTCCGACAAGGCCGTGTCCGCACTAATCGAACATTCTCGAACGTTAGATGAACGCCAATACGCGTACTTGCAGTGCGCGGTCTTGTATACGTCCATCGATGGGCAGCGAAGAGTGCGAACATGCAACCTTGCTCTGCAAGTGGTATCACTGGCTGGCAACGTATTCCGATACGCTGACATGGATGCTGTGGTGTGCCATCTTGCTCGAGACGGTGAGTCATTGCTGCCAGTCCTGATGATAGCTGGTTGACTTACTCGCGCATAGCAATGGCGAGCTTATCTTTACGACGAATGGCTCAAATTAGAGAAGATCTGTCAGACAAATGCTCGTCAATTCTACTTGGATACAGGCGGAACTGTGCAGCAGCTACAGCACAATCGCAAGTAAGCGAGTCAACTCTTTGATTCCTGTGCGCTTCTGAGACGGGTCGCAGTTGATAATACCGGAAGCTTTCCGAGCGCTCCCACTTTACATTCTAGCAATAACTAAGTCCAAACCCCTAAAAGGCTTGTCTTTGTGGCTGTTGAGTGGATTTCGGTTTATGATTGCGTATAGGACGTAATGTTTCCGCGGACGTTCGAAATTACTATGCTCAGAAGATCCTTTCGATGAGTGTCCGCAACACGATGCAGCACCTCTATCCCCGCCTCCTAGCTCTTCATGACTTGGACGAAAATGCAGCACTTCCAGACGCGACTGGCCAGGTCTATTTGCCGTCGCTTATGCGAGACAGTCACATGTTCATGGAGGGTCATGGCGTCTATCTCATAGGTATCTCAGAGAAGCTATCTCCGATTGGCAATGATACCGACTCATAATTAATTGATAGACAACGAGGAATTTATGATCTTCTGGGTGGGCACAAGTGTCTCGCCTCGGATACTACTGGACCTATTCGGCGTTGATGATATAGTCGCCTTGGATCCGAGCAATCTGGTTAGTGTTGTAATGACATAACGAAGGATTACTCTCAATGCTATTTATGCAGACGGAGCTCCCTATTCTGGATACCCGGCTATCCCAACAGGTCCAGTATATCCTCGGTCACCGCTATGGGCAACGTGGTCGCGTTCCAAAAATGCTTGTAGTCCGTCAGGATATGGACGGGATGGAAATAGAGTTTAGCGATATGCTAGTCGAAGACCAGAACAATGGTGCGATGTCATATCTTGACTGTACGTCGCCTTATTACATAGTATATCGGCCCATCTTCAAATCAACTGATCCGATTTCCGCAGATCTGTGCCTCGTTCACAAACAAATCAATGTTGCGGTGCGCAATGTTTCTGCTCTGGCATCATGTTGTACGTCTAATCTTACACCTCTAGCTTACAAACGGTGGTTCGCTTTCTTCGACCACCAGCCTCCGAGGATCACCTTGGTAGATTGGACGATTGTCATTTTATTAGACCCGAGCTTTCGCCCTATGCGCTTCTTGTCGTAACCGACGTACTCGTGGCACGGTTTGCAGAAACATCTAGAATGCAATTCACATCATCCGTTACTCAGCGCGTGGGTATCCGTTGAAAAGTGTATTGTATTCAGGTAGCTCCATCGGATTGGGTTTAGCCCAATTGGAAGTGTGGACGATGTGTACTAATGACGGACATCCGTTACGAGCAGCAGAGTACCCGTTGGCGGGCTCGGGGGTTTCCAGGAAATTTTTTATTAAGGACCAACAATAATGCGGTCGTAAGGCATCGTTGGGACTGTGATTGTGGGGCGCACATTGAGCGGCGTCCCACGTGACGGGCCTGCAACGCTCTCCAGCGTTAGTGAGGGTCCCGGTATGTATTCCTGCGGGATCGACACCCCAGGCCGACGCTCGCTCCCGAGCTCAGGTGAAATAATTAAAAACCAAAACCTTCAACAGCTCACTCGATACCTCGCCCGAACTCGCGGCGCGCGATTTCCAGAACAAAAAAAAATGAAAAAAGGCTGTCATTTCGTAGCAAAGACGCCTTCGCTGGCTACAAGGTTTTATGAATATGGGAGCGGCCCTATTCTTTGAGTTAACGGTACGTTGTCAGCCAAGCAGTTTTCATCTCCATACCACGCTAGCGGCCGGTCGGAGAGTTCAAAGTTCAAACCATCTGGCATCATCATCTCACGCTCATTATCAATTTTTGAATCAGCTGGGATTTCCCGACAGGAACGCCGGAGCTGTCGTTCAAACTCACCTGTATGACGAGTGACCAGGTTACCATCGATTGGATCAAAACATCCAAGCTGCCGGAAGCCTCGGTACATGTGCACGTTGAAACTCAGGGCTGGGAACTGATCTCAAAAGAACTCGAAGTAGACCCACGATCGCTATCTTTAGATTGAAGGGAAAAAATAAATAATGGTGAGGACCTCGGCCATTCCCAGCGGTCTGCGTCGAAAACGTGGACCGACTCAGCCACGATACGACTGCACATGCTCCACCTCGAATTGCCATGGTGAGTGACCAAAAAAGGGTGACAAAGGCGGAAGCCGTGGAATGTTCGCGGGATCAATCCCATCCTTCCATTCTGACTCCTGGGAAATACGGATGTAGGCAATGTACGCGATCGAAAAAAAGGAGCGCGTTGTCAGCCAAAGTACTCAGTACATATGTGTGATTGGAGCTCACAACGTGTAGGGAAGATGTATGAGGATCCTTCTTGAGGAACCCCTGTCCCGATCTTGCAGCTGCTATGCAATACACGACGGGCTGCTGGTACTACGTCCATGTGGTTCCGCAGCCATTTCCACGAGCTTGTCTCGCCCGGAGCCACTTACACCCACATATCCGATATCGTCTCTGGAGTGTTTGGGGGTGTGTAGTCATCGACCATGCACGACTACCAATTTGGGAGCGCAGTCGGACCGCACAGGTGGTGTCCTATGTACCCGACGGATAATTGTCCAACGTAGATCAGGGTCGCGACATCCGGGGTAGCTGAGAGCCTGGATTAACGGAACAATGGTAATACTTGGCTGGGTGCATCCCGCCACAGGACTCGGTGGTGAATGCGGGCGCCGCGGACAAGGGTGCTGCCAAGTCGCACGCGTCACCGCGGCCGCATGTTGGAAAGGCGTCTTGGAGCGTTGATGCTCTCTATCGTCGCCACCGGGGATTGGTTTGAAAGCCTACAATGCACGACTGTCTTGCTCCGCCCCGCTCATGAAAAATGACATGGCGAATCCACGACTGGTGGGCGGGTGTGGAGAAATGTGACATGCGAGTAGCCCGGAGATGGCCCAGAGAGGTGAGGCAGGAAAAGTGGGTCGTAAATGTGAGCATGTCCAGATGGTAACATTGGCTCGGCGGCGTCCCATATGGCAGTGTTCTCACGGACGACCGAGTCCATGTGCAGGTGCAAGAAGAGGCTTTCCGCGGCAGGAGAGAGAATAGCAGTCGGCGAGCTCTGTTGGTCTGCTGTGTGGGGTGCACTGGCGTGCATTGCACAGTGTACTTCTTGGCTGGCACGTTTTGATAGCACGGCGGCAACGTTCAGGCGTTCTGGTGCGATGGGGCTCTGGGACGTCCTGAAGGGGGAATCGCGACCGAGGAGTAACACCGAAGTTGAGATGCCGAAGCGAGTGCGGTGGGTGGCAACCAAGTTCGATGCGGAGCCAGTGCCATCGCGGAAGTCCAAGCTGGCGTTTTGCGAACGTTTCGTGGGTAGGGAGGGAGAGCTGGGCGAGTGGGGTAGCGCTATATTGGCAGGGCAAAGGCGATAGCGCTGTGGGTGTCTTCCGTCAGTGGCCATATGTGCGCTCTCATCTCGCTTTGCCAGATCTCACCAAGTCCGCAAACGGCGCAGTGATTTCCGCGGACCGTACGCTCCAACGTGTTATTAGGCTAATCGGTTGCGTAGGCCCCCTCCGTCCACATTGGCTTCCGCCTTCCCCTCGCTGACTTACCTTTTTCTACACTCCCGCAGTCATGTATCTGCAAGAGTTTCCGCCTTCTCTTCCGAAGCGGACCTTTTCAATTTCGCCAGCGAACAGAGTCACTCGGCGAGTCGTGTGGTCTAGTTCCCCGCACAGTGGATCGAGAATTGTCCCAGGACTCCCCCCGCGGATCCTTGCGTACGTTTGCGTATATGTATCCTCTGATCGGAACGTGTGTGCTCGTGTTGTCAGTCCCCCCGGCCATCCTCCCCCCTTGTGCGGACACCGTCGCTGTGTCCCCTGGCCTTGTCCAAAAATCCTGTCATTCGCTCCTCCCTTGGCTCTCGCGTGCGCACGCTTTCATGATCCATCCCGGGATTCTTATACACTAGGCTCTCCCCCTCCGCTCCATGTTCTCATCTCTCATGAGTACCTCACCCACCCATACTCTATCCCAATGCGCGACCATGAATAACAGCGTGGAGGTGCTCAACGAGGGCAAGACGGCGGGCCCTTGTCCCCCCACCTCGTCATCCCGGCCCTCTGGAGACAGTTTCAAGAACACTCAGGCAGACACCGCCCCTCAAAATCAACAACCCGCAGTCGTTGTTTCCCGTCTGCGATTCTTCTTGATCATGACCAGCTTGTGGCTTGGTAACTTCACTGCCTACCTCAACGAAACCACCTCCACTACCGCCATGCACGTCATCAGTGCCGAATTCAATGACCTCGCCACCCAAAACTGGCTCGCAACGGCATACCTCTTGGGCTTCACCGTCACCCAAACTCTCCTCGGAAAATTCAGCGATGTATTTGGTCGCGCTCAAGTTTTGCTCGGCACGATGCTTATTTTTGGAGCTGGGACTTTGTGGTGTGGTTTAGCCACGGTGGGTATTTTCGCATATTCGATGGCCTGAAATGCATTTTTGTTTGACACGCTTCGTCCCAGTCCATGAACTCCTTGATTGGGGCGCGTCTTCTTCAGGGCATCGGCGCCGCCGGGAGACAGTCTGTTGGAGTGATCATCATTTTGGATCTGACAACGGCTGACACACGCGGGTTATGGCTTGGGTTTTTCAATCTCGCCTCCTCTATTGGACTGGCAATAGGCCCAGTCCTGGGAGCGGTCATATCCGTCGACACCGATTGGAGATGGCTATTTTGGATAACGTTGATGCTCATCGGCGTGACTCTGGCTATCGGCTCGATAAGCCTTCGCTATCCTGTCCCCCACCGACAGCAGCCCGTCGGTCTCCTTGCCCAACTGCGAGAAGTGGACTACGTTGGTTGTGTCCTGGCTGTCGCGATATCGAGCATGATCTGTATCGCGATAGAGATGGGCAACAAAATGTTTCCCTGGAAGGCAAGTACCTCGGATCCAAGGGTTAGTCACTTGACGATTTTTTTCGCCAGTCTGCACCTATCATTTCTCTATTCGTCATTGGGGGGTGTCTCATCCCTGTATTCGTCTACTACGAACTCAAAGTGGCCGAGCACCCCATTGTCGATATCAACCTGTTCAGGATACCAAACATTCCCATTGCATGTCTCATCAACTTTCTCACCGGCGCGGGGTACTTTGGGTCTGTCTTCTTCCTACCCCGTTACTTCATCGACGTCAAAGGCTCCAGCTTGGTGATGTCAGGTATCCAGATGCTCGGACTGATCTTAACGCTCGGTGCATCGTCAGTCCTCGGTGCCAACATCGTATCGCTCACTGGTCGCGTACGACTCGTAGGAGTCGTCGGCGGTCTGTTATACGCGTTAGGGAGTGGCTTGATGCTTGACGTGGGGCGTTATACGCCAGTGGCACGTACCATCGGATACTCAGTGTTCACCGGCGTGGCGTCTGGGCTTCTCTACCAACCCTCGCTAGTGGTTGGGCCCATGTCAGTCAAGCCACATCAGATAGCCGGTATCAGTGGCTTCTTGTCGTTTCTTCGAACATTGGGTGGAACATTCGCGACGGCACTTCTTACGGCTATATATGAGACCAGCTTCACAAATTCGCTCCAAGGACAGCTCCCTGCTTCACTCGTGGACCAGGGGCTGGGGCTGGCGGACGACCACGCCCAGTATCCCCAATACGAAAATCAAATCCTCGATGCGCTCGTCAAAGCTTATCACCTCGGCACGATTCCCGCCATTTGTTTCGGTGTTGTATACGCCGTCGCAGTGGTCATGCTTCGAAACGTGGACTTCACGCCCGCTTGGAAACGAAGACGGATAGCAGCGAGACAGGCTTCTGAGAAGGCATGATTTATTTGACGCTTTGATAGCATCGCCTTTTTGCATACTTTATTTGCGGAACCAGTTCTTTTCCTCATGTCACGGTTCGCATTTTTTTTTGCTCAACTTGTTCGATTCAACTGTCTAGGCTTACATGCGACTTGCAATGGACTCTAAGCATGGCTGATACAGTCCAGCCTCCTTTTTTTTCCTTCCTCGCATGCGGAATGCTATCATTGTTTTTTTGTCATTTTTCGCTTTGGACAGCATCCAGCCACGATCAACCAGGTAGACTAAAATATCAACTGCGCTGTATACTAATATGACAAAGTTAATTGGCATGAACTTTATGACCTTTTGGCGAGCGAAGTCACAAATAATTCATATCGCACTTGGGCCCAGACATAACCCGCGTGGTTTCTACTTGCGATCAGGTCCATGGCAATTTCCGCTCGGGACACGTCCGAGTGAAAGTAGACTTCGTCGAAGGCGAAAGATGCCCGCCACCAACCCCAATTACGAGATTTTTTTTTAATATCCAAAGGGGTCGAGCGTCTCGCCCTTCGACGAACCGGACGCTGCTTCGTGGCGTCTTCTTTTGACGCGGGGTGATCTCTGTCTATCCATGGTACAGGGTTGCACGTGTTTCATGGACAAAAAAATGCCGAGGAGGGAGGGGGGGTTCTTTCAATTTTTGTCTCTCCCGTCGGAACACACGTCTCGAATGAAGTGACAGGAGGGATCACATGCAAGAATAAGTACGACGAGGGGGAGATCTCTTCTCCTATTGGTGACAAGACCCGCTTTCAGCTTTGTCCAATGACGTGCGCATCTGTTATCCGTCCTACTGGGGCCAGGTCCGTTGATCGGCGGCTGGCATTCATTATAATGTCGCCGAGGCGTGCCCTCCCGCCACAACGTTTACGACGTACACACACGAGAGCGGTCGTTGGAGAACGATTGCGCGCGCGGACACGTCATAAAGTCGCTATTCTTGAACGCTCGACGGAACATGTGGCGACATCAACCGAGAAACCCGGTGTGGAAAAACCTGAAGCTCACGACCAACTTGGACCTCGTGCTGCAAGAAATTTCAAGCGGCATTCATACGAAAGAAAAATAGAACACGATAGCAAAGAACATGAAAAAGCAAAGACAGCTTGTAGGTGAAGGGGGAAGTAGCGGAGCTCTAAACGACCAGGAACTCGGGTAGAGGGTGTTCTCGAATCGAAACGCATATGATGTGCCACACGTCTGTGCATGCAAGTACCCTCGAATTTGTGATGGTCCTCGTCAAAGGGCTACGTCCTATCGGCATACTCCTCGATGACCGATCGCGGCTTACAGTACACTCCAAGTGGCGTGTACCGGATGTCAGGGAAGCTGCATGGTCCGATCAGCATTTATTGGAGACCGGCGCGAAGAGCTGACTGACCCGAATGCACTCGGTCCCCCAAGCTCGAGTCCTCTTTGGGTATTCGTCCACTGAGGCGCAGCCGTTATCCCGAGGACCAAAACCCTCAATCCGTATTTATACTGCGGAGTGCCGAGCGCTGAGCCGCTCTGGGCGTCGAGCACAGCAATGAGATCGGGCACGGTGGCTAGCACCTGTACACCACTATATCAGAGTGTGCTCGCGGTGAGAGAATTCAGCGGTTCGGTACCATTTTTTGACCATCCTGGGCAGTGTGTTCTGCATATAGGTTCTCGTTCTTGAAGGGTATGGTTAAAGTTCCGTTGAACATTGCCTCGGGTTTGTTCGAATCATCCCTCGCATCTTCGTCCGCGGACAGAGCCGTGATGACTACCTCCCCTATGGTATGCCCTTTATACAACCTCGGAAACTATGAGATTGGTTGCATTGTTCGGGGGGTTAAGCCAGGACACACCTTCTACGAACATCGACGATTTTACCACTGAACAGCATTCGTGCTGTCTCGGCCCCCCCAACGGCATCAACAATGACTTGGCCTATCTGGTCAATGTTTGACTGTTTTCGCGCAAGAGAAATGGCTTTTCCAATGCGCCAGCTCAACGATACCGTATTAACGATCATGCAAACCCCAAGGTCCTTGGCTAGTAGCGGCCGACTGGCTTGTCCCACGTGTGTTCTGACCTTTCTTGAGATGGAACTGGGCGGCGGGGCTGTACGGCAACTCACCCCATCTCGACACAGGCCGCTCGCAGCGATGCATCGACATCGGTGTCCCTCTTCGCCTTGGTCATAATCTTTGTAACGTGATCAGGGTCCCATGCCTCCCTTTCAGTTCAGGGGTAAAAACTGACCATGACGTTACCATCCCCGCTCGATATAGCGCTAGGAAGAAGGTTCAGCCCACGACCCGTTTCGTCGTATACGTTGGCGGTCGTTTGCTGCCACTGCACAATCATTAACCTCAGTTTCATCTGCGTTTCACTCCCGGGTGAAGTGATCGCCTACGGTTGGATATGCGCGACCCTGAAAGAACGAGAAACCTGTGACCGAGGTCTGCGGGGAGGATCATTGTTACATACCATGAAATCTCCATCGACGATCGGGATGTCATAATTCTTTGTGGCGGCTATGATCATCTGGACAAGATGTCAATTCGAGAAACTAAGGTGATGAGAGATTCACGTTGATCATCCCATTTCCTCCTCCGATTTCCAACGCACAAAGAGCGTCTGGTTTCGCAATCTGTGAACCTTGATGAGAACCAGCCGCTAACGGTATCATGCTACGTGACTTACCCCCAGAAAAGCCCAGAGATCAGCACTCGCTTCATTGTACCTGCGAAATGGTCGACCAGGTATTCCTAAAGACGTGGACACGCGTACTCGTTTCCAAGTAATCTCTCGGAAGACACCTCTGGGCTACCCATTCCACCACCCCAACCTACGGCTCCATCTGGGGTGAGAGAACCCAAATCGATAACGCGGATCATCTCTCCCGCCCGCACCATCTCTCTTAGCTCCAGGAACGTGTGCAATGGCGAGCCGCCTCCACCACAGCCCAGAACATAGCAACCGTCTGCTATCCACTCGAGGTCGATTTCAGATAAGAACCACTGATTGTCTTGCACTCTAGGTTTGTACGAAAGGATATCATCAGCCGAGTCCAATGAAAAAGTCTCTCCAGGTACAGCGTCCGGTGCAGTTGAGGAGAGTGCGTTGGTATTCTCATTAGGTAGGTTGGAGCTGGAATCAGCATCGTCTATCTCGTCCGGGATCGCATTTCCACTCCAGTCACCAGCGGCCTTGACGTAGAAGCGGCATCTTCCGGTGGTATATGCGATGGGTATTACCTCGCTTTCTACGATGGAAACACGATTCGGGGCGGCACCAGAAGCCACTGCGCGGGCGATGGCTTTGGCTTCGATGGCTTTCCTCACTTCGGACACGGGGGTGGACGAAATGTCTTCAAATGAGTCGATCGTACCGGATATCTGGCTTGTCGATGAGCTATTGCCTGAGTGCCGACTGAGACGTCATCCGCACCTGAGCGATAGCAGCACCGACTGCATTCGCGACGTCGTAATGTGGGAACCTATGCACCCGACTAACCCCAACAAGTTCGTCGGGTGCTAAAATGGACCCTCCGCCGACGAGATAGACGGGGATGTCCGTCGTTGACGTCTTCATTGCGTCCAGGGTATTCTGCAACATGTTCTTGATTGCCTTCTGTGCTCCATCAATCATGGATTGGTCAAGACCCGCTACACGGGAAACATCTCCAATGGACACCCGTCCAGCAGCGACGGCAATGTCCGTAGCAGTAAGCGTTGCACCGTTGAAAACACGGGCTTCGGAAGTAATTCTGTGGCCCACTGAGTCAGGACCGATAGTTACCCGTTTGGAGTGGGAATCCTGGCGGACGATGGAGCCACCTCCGAGACCGATGCTAGAACGGAAATTTATGACGAGCAAGGTCTCCGGGAGAGAAACGTGTTAGGTTACCTGGTAACATGAGGCATAGAGAAGTTCAACAAAACTCCACAGAGTTTATGCTGGGCTGCGGCTTGCCGAGGGAAGCCACTGGGCCTTCAAAGCAGGGTGTCAGTGCCAAAAATATTGGATTCGGTTAGGATAAACACGAACAGAAGCATTCCAATATCCGTCTGCGGATTGCATCCGTTAAAGAGTCCAAGAAAAAAAAGAAGGGAACAGGGACGAACCGTCGTGCCTCCTATATCGACAACCAATGCGGATTCTTTGGAGATGTCAGACTGGAGCGATGCCAGAAACGCAGCTCCCCTCATTGAATTTGTGGGACCAGAAGAGCTATGGAATCATCGCGATCGGAATTTCGATCAGAGATCATTGTGAAGTGTTGAAAGTCTGCGAATGGACTACATTAATGAGGACTTACAAGGTCCGAATGGGTAATTTAGCGGCCTGG
>JBBPLK010000027.1:31846-45411 GCA_038089735.1 Exsudoporus frostii
GACCAGAAGAGCTATGGAATCATCGCGATCGGAATTTCGATCAGAGATCATTGTGAAGTGTTGAAAGTCTGCGAATGGACTACATTAATGAGGACTTACAAGGTCCGAATGGGTAATTTAGCGGCCTGGGCGCAGTTGAGTAAGGTGCCATCGTTACTCGTGATGAACACAGGGCATCTTAGGTGTAATGCACGTGCTGCTTTCTGGAAGCCTGTTACGGTCTTCTTGGCGTACCTGAGAAGCGAGGCGTTGAGAATGGTAGCATTCTCGCGTTCCAGGAGGCCAATGTGAGCCACATCCTTGGAACACACGATGTTGAGGTGTGGTAGTTTTGCTCGCACGATCGAAGCGACGTGTTCTTCCTGTTTGATGGTGAAATCGATGGGGGCAAAAACCGAGATGATCGCAACTGCATGGATGTCCTTTTGGTGTGGGCTTTACGTTTAGTACGGGACATTTGGATCCAATTACGGCAAGCTGATACACAAAACAGACGTGCCTCTGTGTCGATCCTGTCGCAGGCAGACTCAATCTCTGCGGGGTTGACGCTCGCAATTTCGCTCCCATCAATCTGCAGCCCGCCAGACAGGAGGAAACAGGGGCCTCTCAAGACTGACGGCCACAGGACGTCGATGATCGTCAAGTGGGACCGTGATGAACGACGTACTATTTTTCAGGTCGAGCGGGAAGCCAACGAACGGGGGAGTACCATGGGTGAATGGACCACAGAGACGGATGACAGCCACCCGATCGAGTCGGGCGCGATTTCTCTCGACAAGTGCGTTCACAAAGTGCTGGAGGGAATTGAGTTGCGTACAAGGGTGCAATCGGGTAACACACAGTCGTGCCGATGGAGATCGCTTGGATATCGGTGGGATGTGGGGCATGATTGAGGACGGTTTGGATAGCCGACTGGATGCCCTGGGTGACATCTGGAGTGGTCGGGTGCTTGGCAGACGCGAGGACCTGGTGGTCTGATACGTTGAGCAGGACGGCGTCGCTGATGGAGACGTTGTCGGTGAGGGTCGTGTGGTAGGAGTACGACGTACGTGTTGGTCCCTCCGACGTCGACGCCGAGGCGGGCGACGGTCATGGTGGTGGGTGGTGTGAAAGAGTTACCCGAAAAGGCAATTACGGTTTGTTGTTCAATAAAGTCGACCACACGCACGCTGCTGTCGCGGCATCCGCAAAATTCTGACCAGCGGCCATCTTGAACGATGGCCAGCGCATCCGACGGTCTCGCTGCCACTCTTTCTTCTTTGCCCGACCTTTCCATAAACCCCTTTGCCTCCTCGTCGCAGCGCAAGTTCCACCTCCAACTCCTCCTCGACAACAAGGAAAAGCAACTCCAACAGGCTGGTGCACTCGGCCAACGCGTCCTCGCTCAGCAGATCGAGCTCGAGGAGAAGATCCATCATCTCCAGGATTTGGATGTAGAGCGCGGGGACGACGAAGATCTCGACGCAGAGGCCAGAGAACGCTACCGCGAACTCGCAGACACCGTCAAGGCTTGGGACCTCGAAAATGCCCAGCTATCAAACGCATTCGGTCCAAAGGTGCATATCTTCCTTTCTTTTTGCCTGCGTCATCTCCTCCAAGTCATCTCTCGCTCGTGTCTGTGTGCTTCATTCCGAGCCTCGTGGCTTCCGCGCACAATGTCCACTTGTCGCCCCCGAATCCCTGCTGCTTGCCCGAGTGGTATTCATTTCTCTCTGCCACCCACGCGACGTTGCAGGCACATCCACTTGTTCAACAGAGAGATGACGCGTCCATCCTGTGGCACACGTTCATCAATGTATCATTTTCACTTCATTTTCTCCCTCATTTTGCCCTGGCTTTTACTTGTTGCTGACCCCCCCTCTCCAGCGTCCTGTAGACGACACGCTTTCTCCTGCAATCCCAGTCAAGGATCTCCCTCGTGATGAACCTGAACGGTCCAAGACTTCCTCTTCTTCCGCTGCCCAGTCTCGGCGCGCAAAAAACGCGGCTCACAGAGCAGATGACGTTGGTGCGTCGCTCCCCATCGGATCAAAGTCATCACCCTCATGTTCATCTCCGTTCACCAGAATTCGCATTTGAAATCGGCAGCGGCTTGCTGACCGAGGTCCGACGTCTCCAGAGTCTTCTCGGAGAGCGCGACAAGGCAATACAGGACATGAAGGAGGAAAAGGATGATCTTGAAAAGAGTATCGAATCCCTCCGCACCGCCCTCCGCTCGCAAGAACAAAGTTCAGGTATGTTTTTCGCCGTCCCCACGTTGCGTCTAATCCATGCCCGACCCGATCAGACAAGTTCAAGGAAGAGAACTGGAACCTCGAAGTCACCCTGCAAGAGCTCCGCACACAGCTCTCCGACTCCCAGAGTACTGCGCAGAGAGTGGAATCTGAGCACAAACGACTCACCAAGGTGCTCAATACGGCACGTGAATCCGCAGACCAACACAAGAATGAAGCGGAGCGCACAAAGACCGCATTCGACGAATTCAAAGCCAAACATGACACCGAGTTTGCTCAGGCACGGAAGCATGCCGCAGGCTTGCAGCGCGATAAATCCGACTTGCAGTCTGCGCTTGATACTTTGAAGGCGGAAGTGGCGAAAGCAAATCGGAGACTGGGACCCAAATTTGGCTCTCCCCTCACTCCGGGTACAGGGGACGCCAAAGACTTTTTGACGCCTGCTACTGCTGACGAGGACGATGTATTCACTATCGGAGGCATGTCCACGAACAGAAAACGCCAGGACACCTCGGTTGTATTCCAGCAAGACTCTTTCGAGGACCTTGCCGATGTTTCCCCCGACCCATCGCCTTCACGCCCTTTCCACGCATCTAATCACCCCAACAAGGAAATAGAAGCGCTCCAGCAGAGACTCTTCCACGCCGAGAGGCAGATTAAGACACTCAAGGGCTCACTTCATCGCGAGAAAGAGATGCGCATGGATTACAAGCGTAAACTAGAAGCCTCGGCTGGGTATGTTCACGACGAGAACGAGCCACCGGAGAGTGAACTATTCGAAGACATTGATGCGCCGGCACCTGTTGCAAACGCCAAACCGGGCCACAAGCTCACCCCTTTCCGCGCCAGTGGAGGTCGCGGTCGGAGAGGCCGCGGTGGTATTTCACTCTCTGAACGACTCGAGAAGGCTAGTCGCAATCGTTCAGCAAAGGTTGTCGATGAGCTTGTTATCGAATCAACGACCCCACCTGTTCCATCAATCCCAGGCGGCTTCCGTGACCAGCAAGATGGCCCCGATGAATTTGACCTCGACACATCTGACGACGATCACAACGAGGAAGATGTGCAGCAGCGTAGTCTTGAAGTTTCACCGCTCGCTCCAGTCTCAAATCGCACGAGCGTCGATGGAATGGACCCTGTCTTTGCAAATGTGCTCCGCAAGTCAGCGTCTTACAGTTCTTTCCAAGCAAGCACAAGTCCTCTACGTCAATCCGTTCTCTCGCGCAGTGGACGCGGCGGTGCTCAACGTCGTCCGCGGGGTGGTGCTGCATTCCAGGAAGCACGACCACCTTCGTTCGTTGGACAACCTGAGGCACTGTCTGCAGCGCTTTCCGCAGAGTTGGGCATAGGGATGACCAGCGTGGTTGAGGATGATATCATCGACAAGGCACGGGAGACCAAGGAAGTCGAATGCCAGACCGACGAGGGTGAAGTGACGTTGTTAGTCCCCACTCTCCCGCCTGTTACAACGGAGATTGGTGTGCAGGCCGAGGCGAAGACGGTTTCTTCCCTTCACGCTGCCCTTGTCACTTCAGACATGTCTTCTCAGACAGACGAGGTTGCCCTCCAACACTCCGATACGGCCGTACAGCATTTGCCCACTGAAAGCAATACCCAAGCTGAAATCCAGACCTCTCCATACCCCAGATATCCCCATAATCCTGTCTTCTCCCCCACGCTGCGTCGCACGACACTCATGCAATCCGATTTCTCCAAGTCCTCCGATGATGGCAGCGGAGACATCACTGTGCGGAACGGCCGCATGCCTGGCTCTCTTTCCACTGCTGTAGAGTCTGCTTACGAATCTGAGTCCGACATTGACGACGGTGCCACCGAGACGGGTGCGGAGACAGAGACAGATACGGATGATTATGAAGACGCGCGGATGAGTATTGGGATGACGACACCCTCCGAGTCGCGCGAGGACTTCCACTCGATGTTGACAATCTCGGACAATGATTACTCCGAGAGCGACGAGGAGAGTATCAAGGTATCAAGGATCTCCAGTCGGGCGGGTTGGACCTCTGTGGCGTCCTTTACGGAGCGGAGGGAGACGCATGAGTCTGAATCACCGAGAACGCCTGTCGAGTATGATGAGAAGGGCGTTGGCGCTGAGTTTGAAGATGTCAAGGTCATCGAAGTCATCAAGGAGGTCGAGGTGATCAAGGAGGTGATCAAGGAGGTAGAGGTCGTCAAAGAAGTCATCAAGGAAGTCGAAGTGGTCAAGGAGGTAGAGGTGATCAAGGAAGTAGAGAAACCCGTGGAGGTGCTCAAGGAGGTCGAGAAGCCGATTGAAGTGGTCAGGGAGGTCGACAGGCCAGTCGAGGTCATCAAGTACGTCGATAAGCCAGTCGAGGTTGAAGTCATCAAGTATGTCGAGAAACCGGTCGAGGTCACCAAGTACGTCGAGCAGCCGAAGCCGGAAGCTAGGGAGATGTCGGTACAGACGGATGTTCCTGGGCCTCTCACCCCTCCCAGTGCTTCAGCCGCAACTCCTCTCTCCACGCCTTCTTCGGGGAAGCAGGATGTCTCGAGCTCTTCCATTACGCCCCTCGCTCATGCTGCCGCTCCGGGTACACCTATGAATCTCTACAGGGTTGGAACAAGCGGACAGCAGTTCCAATTTGTGGCGTCCTCACCGCCGGCCTCACCGGTCTCCGCACCGACCTCCCCTGTCGCTTCTATTAGAGACTCCGTGGTCGCAACGTTCAACATGATCCAATCACGTGTAACCCACTCTGAGCAACGGCAGTCTGTCGAATCCATTGTTCCTCCCGCCGTCGAAGACCCTGTTAAACGAACCCGTACGCCGTCGAATGTACCTTCGGTGGTCGACAAGACACGTCCACCGACGATGGCCTTGCCCCCTCCTCCCCGTCAACCTCCTCCACCCAACAGTATGCCTCCACCGTCGTTTGTACCCGAGAGAAAATTCCCAACGACCTCGTCTGCTTCGGGTGAAGTTCCTCCGCCAAGGCCGTCGTCACCCCCACCACCAGAGCTCATTCAACGGGCGACCACCCCAACGTTTGGTGCAATGCTCTCCGTGAACAACAAAGGATCGTATGGTCTGAGACAGCACGGATCGAGTATGCCTCCTTCATCGAATATCCGCCAGCCGCCGTCCACGAGCAGCTTCAGGTCTGCCGCGAATGCTGCTGCACATGCACAGAACTCGCATCCCCCCTCTAGGTTGCCATCATGGAACGTTCGGGAGAATGAACGCAGGGAACTGTCTAGTACTTCTCTTACCTCGGACCGCAGTGCGCTTTCTCCGCGGTCGTCGATGTCATCGGATCACAATCCGTTCGTGAACCGCGGGCACACCAAAGGCGCATCTGCTATATCCGCCCAGGGCACCGACCAGAATGGCGGTGCGACGGATCCTTCCATCATCCAGGCCATTACTCAAACGATGATCGGAGAGTTCTTGTACAAGTATACAAGACGCGCGATTGGGAAGGGACACGGAGAGAAGCGACACAAGCGATTCTTTTGGGTGCATCCATACACCAAGACGTTGTACTGGAGCTCCGCTGATCCCGGCTCGTCCAACGTGTCCGAGTCGAGTGCCAAGAGTGGTAAGTTCGTTTTTGTGCACGATGTGATGGCTTCGCTGAGCAGTCGATTGCTGCGTTCCATGCGCAGCTTACATCGAAGGTGTACGTTCGGTCCTGGATCCCAACCCCATGCCGCCTGGGCTATATCAATATAGCGTAGTGATCTCGACAGCTCAGAGGGAGATGAAAATCACTGCACCCACGAAGGAGCGTCACGATATCTGGCTAAATGTGGGCTATCTCTGCCTCGGCTCCGCGCATGACTGACAGTTTTCTGATGGATGACCCCTTTTCAGGCACTCAAGTATCTTTTGGCTCGTCCCAACCCAAACGCGGTAGTGGGCCCGATCGAGAATGGTGTGGCTCCTGCGAGTCCCATGTCGCGCAGTGTCGAGTTCACGGACGACGACCATCGCCATTTAGTTGATTCGAGTCCCCAAAGCCAGCGAAGCGACCGGAGTAGTCACAATGGCATCAGCACGACGCCTCGCGGAAAGCGGAGTCGCTCCCAGATGTCTGTCAGAGGCTCCCTTGGCAAGCGCACTGGGACGCCGGCAGCGGAATATCTCCGGTGGGCCGCCCCAGAGAGCCCGTACAGTCCCACTCGGTCGTTTGAACAAGTCTTGTCGGGCAACGGACAGGATGACGAGGACCTCGAGTTTGAGTTGCATGGCGGATCGCAGTCAGACGATGGTTACGAGGGACTCGAAAATGTGCGCGCCTGCTGCGATGGACTGCACACGGTTGGTCCTTCGGGACAGCAACATCAACATCATCATCATACCCATCCCCATCACGAGCATCTTGATTTCAATCCTGCGCGGCCCGCCTCACCAGCCTGGTCCCTTCGATCACGCACGGGGAGTGCCCACTCTCACGAGACCGGTGGTCTGTTCTCTTGGGGTAGGAGAGACGATGGTAAACTCCGGTTTGGCTCGAGACGATCTGCAAAGACGGTCAACACGGTCAATACGGTCAACACATTCAACACGGCCAACACGACAGGGGACCGATAATGCACTGTGATCATGATCCTTGTTTCTCACTCGCCCCACATATCCTACACACCGCTTGTGCTCGTCTTATTTCACCGGCTCGGGTTTACCTCTCTTCGTTCCTCCTTATTTTACAACTCTCGTTTGAGTCACCCTACACTCCCTTGGTAATCTTTGCTATCGTTTGGACACGCTGTCATCGGCCCATACCACTTGTTTTCTTTGTTGGTGTAGTATGCAGGTTTTTTTTTCTTTCTGTCCTTCTCTACTCTGAATGTTTCAGTTATCTTAGAACCTACCACGCTCCTTTAGTCTGCAACCGGAAATCGATCCACCTATCGTCTAACCTTCTTCGTTCACTGTAAATATACCCTTCATATACACGCTATCCATTCATCCATTCCGCACGGTTGTACAACAAGAAATCGTGTCGCGTTAAGTAAACAAGAAAAAAAAAAGGAATCGGCGTCAAGCATCTCATAACCAATGTACCACGGGGTTTCATGCACGCTGTTACACGACGATCTCGTCGACTTTGGAACGATGAATGCAAAAGCCCTGGGCCGTCTTATCGTCAACACACGCACGCACGCGGGAGAGGGAATCGACGTTCAACTTACGGGCGTCACCCACGCCTTGCATCCACAGCATACGCCCGCCCAATCATAGTTGCCGATCTTTGTCCCACATTTCTTGTTGGGACAGACGATCTTGCCGGCGAGCTCTCCGCTTGCGAGCGCGGGCTCCATCCATTTCATCTTGTGCCATCATCGTCCGTCAGTCAGCTCGTGGCGAAAGAAAAAAGGTATTACCGGTTCCACAAAGTAACCCGAACATTTCGGGTTTACCAGTATCGGAGGGCTCATCCCGGCGGCCCTGAAGCCGTTCAAGCCCGTCATGCTCAGACTCGCCGCGGCGCGCAGGGCGGCGAGCTTTGGGTTGGACGAGAGCTGTGCCGCGAGGTCTGCGCTGCTCGCGGATTGTGTTCCCCCCGTGGAGGAGGGCTGCGGGGACGAGGTGCGCTTGATCGTGACCGTGTCGACCGACGGGGACGACGCTCGGCGCGCTTCGGGCGATTCGACTGTATCACCCGCCATACTCTCCTCGAGCGCATGTGACAAGTCCCGCCCGATGGCCTCCATCGAACGCCGTGAGGGCCGAAAGGGCCGTCCATCGCTGCCCGACGGACGGCGTGAAGGCGGGTTGAGCGGCGCGGCGGTATTACTACTACTACTGCTCGACCCGTGGGAAGTCGTGAGCTTGTCGTCATCCGATTCGTCCGCGGTGTCTTCGATTTCGAGGGCAGACATGGAGAGGGACTCGAGGAGTCCACGACCGCCGAGCGCAGCGAGAACGGCTGGCCGTCCTTCGCTGATCCCGTTCGACCCCGAGTTGAGTCGCGAGCGGGGTTGGGTCGTCGACGGGCGGCGAGAAATGGTGACGTTCAAACTGGCAGACGGACGTCGGGAGAGCGGAGCGAAGGGGATGTCGTTGGAAGGACGTCGTGATGAGACAGGCGATAAGCAGGGGAGGGCTGGCGTCGGTGGACCGAGTTGGCCGTGATCGAGCATATGTTCGCGGGTTGCGAGTTCCTGTCTGGATTAGGCAGCGCAGAACCACTTTTCAGCACGCGAGTCTGTGCATTCGAGGAGGGTCAACGTACCTGCACATTTTGCATCGTATTCGTCTACTTGGGACGATGACAGGGGTATTCGGTGCCGATTCAGATCCAGGCGTCTGGGGATATCCTGCAAACATGTCGCCTGGCGGGACGGAACCGTCGCCATCTAATATGATTAGATTAGCCTCGTACGCGGTCAGGGGTACGGTCGCACGTGGACAACAAGGGGTAAGGTCCACTCACTCATCACTTCTTCGACTGTTCTTTCCATGTAAAACATCCGAACGGGCTTGGACCTGCGAGATATCTTGTAGGACGCCTGATGGAATATCTCGAGTTGTTGGAGGAAGCCTTCGTTGGGACTGCTCGTGTGAGTCCCTCAATGTGCGGCCGAAAAAGCGTGAGGGAGCTCACTCGGTGTGTGGGCGCACAGCCCTAATAATGTCGAGGGCTGCGGATGGATCGAGTTTGAGTGTGTACATCAAGTACGCTGCGACGATGGTTGCACTTCTGCCTGGAGGCGGTTCGTTCTACGCCGAGTACATTGAGCTAGACGACTCACTGACGCCAGCCTGACAATGCACGAGCACACCACGAGCCTTGTCGAGTTCCTTCTGGATGAAGGATATCGAGGGCAAAAAGTGCACGAGCACGTCTTCCTCTGCGCTGTCATCGATGTTGATCTGGTACTTGTTGAATGTCTGGCAGTGGGGCGAGATATACTCTGTCTTGGGCCATAACCTGGAAGAGAGGCACAACGCACTGCGTTGATCGTGACCCTTCCCCGCATCGCTGTCACCACACTGAAGATCTTTTTGGCCTTGAGGGATGCTACATCGAGGGCGCTCGGCAGGTTGCCTATCCACAGATGAGGAACTATCTCGTCCATCGTGGACACGCGGTCACCACTGTTGTAGTAGTCGGGTAGTCGGGTACAGTCGGAATAGATACTCCGCGTAGGCGAAAGCGGTCGTAATTGCGGCCTGACGCTGTTCAACCCGATGCGTCCGATGCCGACAGTGGAGCCGCTCCGCAAACGGGGAGAAGGCTATGATACATAAATACATCGCCACTGCTATCGTACTATCTCCAAGGCAGTATCGTGACACGACAGTCCGAGGGTCACCTATAGTACAAAAGCCTTCATCAATTTTGCGAGTATCGACTTGCGTTTGCGGGGCAGAGTGGGTGGAGCTGGCGCTGGCGCTGGCAGCATCGGCGAGCGCATCGCCTGTGCCGCCAGTATCAGTCCCGTTGATACTAATTATCGCTGTACTCACTACGGGGGATGGCGGCGTGGAGTGCGAGAACCGAGACCGTGGTTCCTCACTTGACCCACTGGAAGAGAGACAGCAGCTGTCGTCAACCTCCCTTTCGAAATGCGGTGGTGGGATGATGAGCAATGCAAGCGCGAGCTGTGAACGCTGTCGTTCTCGTAGAGTGCGTCGTCGTTCTTGCACGCACGCGCTTTGGGCGGCCAAGACCGTGAACTGCTCGTCCAGATACGCAGTCTGCCTTTGCATTGACTGACATGATGTGTTTTGAGTGCCAAAGGGAAAGAAAATACGCCAAGATGAGCTTGCCTGGGTGTGCTCGCTGAACGAGGGATCTGGCAGTGGTCGCCGCATAACGAGCGGGAATCAGAAGAGCCCGAAGAGAGCTCGGATGGGAGGGAAAGAGCCCCCTGGAATATATGGCCCACGAGGGGACCTAGCTGTTTATCAGAAGCATCGGAATTTAATCTGACAGGAAGGAGTGACGAGGATTGTGGGATCCCGTGGTGGTGCTTCCGACGTGTCGCCTGTCAAGCAGATAGCAAGCGGTCTGGCGTTTAGGGCGCTGGAGATATCAAACTTTAAAGGACAAAATGTTTCAGAACTACCACACTCTACAGACTTGAAAAATATGACAGGAGGATGTACTGAAACAGCGAGGGTTATTTAGAACGACGGTGCGACGATGATAGTTTTTTCAGATGACTTGTGCCTGTAAGTCGACGAAATCCTCGAATTGACCAGGGGTTTCAGTGTCTAGAACGTATCAGTCCTGCCAGGTCATGATTCAGTGCTGGTCTTTGCAAGGTTTCCGCCGACGCAGGGATCATGCGGGTTTCACGTAGCTCGTATCGCTCACACCAGGGCCGTTCATCGGCTGGCCCACCTTCCAAACGCGTCCATTCACTCTCAACCGCAGCGTGGCCTTTCCGAATCTGCAAGACGCGTGTAGCCGAACACTGCAACGATTGGAGGATATCGATGGAAATTAAGCAATATGGGTCGCCGGACCGGCCCATCGGTCTCATAAAGGTCACCTTACAGGCCGACGTCAATCGCTCGAGCCAGCAGCAAAGTGGTCACCCCGTCCTACTGATAGTTGTGGGCCATGTGGGCCATGCTTTCCCTTGCCTTTTCTGTCCCATCCCTCGCGGCGGCGGCGTCGCTACACTCGCTTCAGGTTCCAGCTGGTCCTACCCGCCCGTCGAAAACACCATGCCTACCGATCTGGATTGTGAATGTTCGCCTCCCTTTCGCGGCCTGACTGTCCCCGCTGTTTCACGTACCAGTTGATGGCTAATTCAATCCTCACGCTTGCCATTTCTCAGCCCTGCGAGCAGTTCACCAGCTGTACCGACTCCGACGAGAAGCAACACATACTTTGTAGTGGATATGTAGCGAGTTCTATCGGTCCTCTACGCATATACTGTTTCGTTGAATACCCTAATAAAATGCAAAGTTTCCGGGGGTTTTCAAACTGTTTCATTGGACTCGTCGAGTTGGCTCGCACACGACCTTGAACGTTTTGAATGGTCTACACGACCGCGGATCCCACTCGGAGCCGTTGCAAAGTGGCGTTCCGTACTACGGGGGCCTGCATAATCGCTGACCCCATACAATGGCATTATCAGATCAAGATTTCCATTCCTTTCATTAGTCGTACGTAGTACCTAGCATCCACTCATAGAACACTACACGGAAGAAACGCAAGGAGCTACAAACAGCACGGATACTACACTGTTAACAATACATTCCGGTTCACAGGAAAAAAAAAACACTGGTGTTCGTCAGGCTTTCGTGTCGGACGGCTCAGTTTGAGGGCGCGGACCGCGGACGATGCGGTAGGGAAGCACACGAGTACCTGGTTCGATCCTGCACTGGCCGCGACGCAGTTGTTCAAGTGCAGGGTCAACAATGAGGAGAACTTGACCTGGGGGTGCGCCCGGCGGGGTTGGGGGCGGGACCAAGACGACGGCCTCTGCGTCTTCGAACGAGGAGGGTCTGAGACGCACTTTCCGAAGGGGAGATGCGGCCGTCGACGTCAATAACGATCTCGGCGAGGGCACGTTCGTTCCTGGACGCAGACAAGAGACGGATAGGGTCGGTATCTCTGAAGCCGTGAATGGGGGGTTGGGAGGTCGGTGTCGCTGTTGGGGGTAGGGTTGTATCAAAGGGAAAACAGGCTAGGTAGATTGAAAAATGGGTGGATGAGCGATCGGGTGTCAGAACTTGAGGGAAATCGCATATACCGGACGGGTTGGTCCATTCGGTTCGTGGATGCGGGGTGGAATGTCTCCGCGAGGAAGACCGAGGGAATGGAGAGGAGGGAGAGTAGGACGGTTGGAATGAGCCATTATCCAGCAAGGCCTGCCTTGGAGGGTGAAGATATAGGAGCCAAGACGCGATGAATCGACGCATCGATGTCCCGGGCTGAATGCATTTTATAGAAGCTGCATAAAGGACTGGCTAAGCGACAGTCCATTGTCGAGGGCAACAAAGGATATGCCTGTTTGTGCCTATTGTGTTCCACTGGAGAGCAGTCCTTTTCCGGAGGTCGTCATATCGACATTGTCTGACCACCATGGCAGAGGTCGCTCAAAAAATAAAGATCGTAGGCTGTTCAGTCTTGGTGCCACACCGTGTCGTGACATTTTGCAGATGAAAGGCGCGACGCCTGACCTCTCCGCTGCCACGTATCAAATTTTTGACGAGTCACATACAATAGGCAATGCCCTCCGATGGATGCTCATGAAAAAGTGGGTCACACAAACGCAGTCCGAATGTCTCTGCTGACGAAACAATCGACAGTGCAAAGGTGGAGTTTTGTGGCTACAGGTGAGTCAGTGTACCGATGTTGCTCTGTGGGTGACGGGTCGATCGCGGCTCCATTGTCTGCGTTTCACCCGCTGATGGCCGAGTGCTTATTCCTTGCATAGTGTCCCGCATCCTTCCGAAAATTTCATCCAGCTACGGGTTCAAATGTATGGTACGTACATAGTCTGCTCAGCTACTTCCGCGCTTACATTGCACTAGATGGGCTTTCGTCCCTTGACGCACTTCTCGAGGCACTCTCACATCTCGACGGCGTGTGCAACAGCATAGAGGAGAGATATCGCGCTAGTCTCGCAGGGGGCCAATATGAACGGTGGCAAGAAAAGAGTTAGGATGGTACGAGTGTGCTACAACGAGACGATGGACGATCTGACCACCAGCATGTACAAGATAGTCCTCATTCCCAAAACACTAGAACAAGAACTCGTACACACGACACCAGCACGGATCATTTTGCAATCTCGAAATGGAAGATCCATTTGTGTTCGGCGGCTTGCAACACGATGTCCCCAAGACGGAATTGCTTTCCACGACCATAGCTCCAGGGTTTCCTGACTAGCGAAACGATGGCCGTCAGAAACCTTGACATTAAAAGTAGATATGACGCTCACCTCCAATCAGGGTATACCCAGCGACTGCCCCCTCGACAGTGACGCATTTAGGCAGCTTGTGCAACGCGTTTACATGGCCAACGAGCAGTGTTTCGATTGTCCTCTGATAAAGTTTGATCTAGCGGCGTCGATAAACGTGGCAGTTTCACTGGAACACACACCGTTATGGATGCTTGCTCGACGGAAAATATGTTGGATACGTTTCTGAACAAGTGTCAGTCGTCCACACTTCTAGAAGGGAGCGCATGTACCCATCTCCGAGCTCACTCCGGAGACAGACCTGTACCACAGTACCGGATGAGGGGTTCCGGGCGTGAGCGAGGTCGAGCGGGGGGATGAAGAGCAAATGAGTCCGATTTAATCGTAGCGTGTACCTTGCCAGCTCCATATGGGATCTCCCAGACGTGTCACCTGCCAGAGTGTCCAAGTGACACAAAG
>JBBPLK010000027.1:45510-79603 GCA_038089735.1 Exsudoporus frostii
GGTGTTCTAGGGGTTCCCACGGTATACTTCTGCCAGTTTTGCTGGCTCTACGCGAGACAGTAATGGGGTCGGAGGGGCATCAGCTATCATCTCAACTCACAAGTGGCGAGTGTCGAGGAGAGGGTTTTCATTGGCTCAGGGTGAAGAGTATACTGATTGGACGGGGAAAATGTCCCATCCCAGAAACGGACTGAGTGTACAGGCCCCAGGCAAGTCTACGTCAACATTATTTCCTTGTCTTCCGACTTTCCACGAAAAGTACTCTTGATTTCACTACCGTCCAAGAGAATAAACAACAACCTTCCCGAGGAGAGATGACAATGCCGCGCACCGATGGGATCATACTTGACCGCAGACAGCTTGGGACTGTTCAGCCGGACTCGTTTCGTGGTATAAAAGAAACCCGTCTGGGCGGTGGAGATCATTCGAACGATGATCGTTCTGTGGCTCAGAGTTGTGGAATTGCGCTCGTCGAACAAGATGTCTGTTGTAACATACCTTGCCTTTCCGCCTTTTGCCATCCCGTCTGTTCTTTTGTTTTTCGTGACCGAGAAATCAATGGCAAGCGCGACTATAGTGGTGAGTCGATAAATTAGGCAACCAGCTCGTATTGCGTAAGCCAAGTGCGCCCTCCACTCATGTCCATCACCGCGTCACACATCCGTCCAAAGCCAATAATACCAAAAGATGGCCCCCGCAGCGCCTACAGAACCTGAGGAGAACCCCTACGAACTACTGGGGGTCTCACTAGAAGCCACCGACGCCGAAATTCGCACTGCCTACCGCACCCGCTCGCTCAAAGTCCACCCCGATCGCGCACGTCCCTTTTTGTTCTGTCGTTCTTCGTCCCGTGCCTCACATCGTATGTTTGCAGAACAGAAACGACCCTAATGCAGGTGAGTGGACTTGTAGTGCAGAGAGAATCGTTTGATTCATTGGACGTATGACACCACAGCCCAAAAGTTTCATGCGCTCACGGTGGCGTCGACGCTGTTACTTGACCCGTTGCGACGTCTGGCGTTGGATGCTCAGCATCGTCTTGCCGCCGCAAAGAAGGCGCGTTTTGCCGCGTATGATAACAAGAGGAAAGTCCTAGTCACGGAACTCGAAGAACGTGAACGCGCGTTCAAGAAATCGCGTTTAGAACGGGAGAAACAAAAGGCTGCGAAGGAGGGTGAGAACGATCGTATCAAGGAGGCAGGTAAACGGATGAGGGAGGAGAGAGAGAGACGGCTAGAGGAGCTGGCGAGAACCAAGGTCGAGGAAGCGCGAACAGAGGTGGAGGAGGACGTTCTAGACGAGAATGCGCCGCCACCACTGGGTCCCTACGACACTACCATTCGCGTCAAGTTCGTGCTTTCGGCGTTCCCTCCACTTAGTACCGCTTCTGCGCTGGCCTCTCATCTGAAACGCTTCGGGGAAATCGACGAGGGTGCTGTCGTATTGTCGATCAAGCCCAAGAAAGCTAGTAAGAAGAAGAAGTTGCAAGAAAAAGGGGCGGACGATGTGGCGCAAGGCGAAGGAGAGAAGGTGGTAAATGCTGTGGTCCCTTTCTCTCAAATAAGTGCTGCGTTCGCGGTGGTTTCCAGTGGTCCTACGCTTAAAGAGCAAGGTATGGAGGTGTCATGGGCCGGTGGCTCAGAGCCGCCAATACTGGGGTGGTTACGCGACAGGGGTGAGCTCGGCGGAAAACTCAAAGGGAGTATACCGTCTGCAACACCCCGAACCGACGAATCACAGGCAGCCAAGTTTTCTACATTTGTAAGTTTTCTAATTACTTGAAAATGGCCATTCGTCCGTACTCACGATGTTTGTTTGAATAGCCCAGTACATTCCCTGCTTCACCCCCACCAGAGCCAGCCAAAGCTACCAACACCTTGGATTTCGAATCCTTGACGCTCCTACGACTGCGTGAGGCCGAACGCGCACGATTAGAGCGCGAGATATTGGAAGCAGAAGCGAGAGGAGACGCTTAGTTGGGCTGCCTCTGAAGTACCTAGTTGGGTCGCTACGAGTTACGATTCACTATGCCTGGTATTGATGGTGGTCTCAAGCGTTCACAAATCTGTGTCAACTCATGATCTTCATAGGAACTTGAGGTAGAATGTTATCCCTTCGAGGATTATTCAGGTGAGTGGTGGCACACAATATCATCAGATAGGTGGATACCGTGTGCTCAATGGTGACTTTTTCATAGGTGCGGGTCGACGAGTGACGACTTGGGATTTCGGTAGTAGTCAAGCTGAAGAGCAATGACCAGGAGTGCATCTACAGCATATTACATAGGATACTCAATGCCACCATTTGAGAATGAAGCAGAGACCTTTAGTGGTTCATGCGATTCCCAAATAGAAACAAGGAAATGATTGGAGAAACCCCGGGAGACTCTTACATGGTTATTGACCAGACTCGGAGGTGGAGGCATTGGTGCCCTCCCAGTTGCCTTGGGAGTCATTGCTGTATGCGACAACAACTAAGACAGTGCTTGTGAGATGAGGTACTTGATCAAGTTCTCGAAGAACGAGTCGTATCCTCTGCCCCATGTCTCGGGTCACATACCGCATAAGTACCAACCGAATGTCCAGTCGAAGGATCAGTGGCCTGTGCAAGCATCCTGATCAACGGCATTGGCTTCCGGGTCAGCGTGTCGTTGAAGGCAGTGGTTGGTACTCGGAGGATAATTTTTAGAAACGTTACCATGTGGGCCATATGCTGCACCGACTTTTTGGTGAGTTGACGGTAGGTATTATCGATGGTGTATACACTAGCTCGTGATTTAGATACAGGGCACTCTGAGCAGGGACCTTGTACTCACCTCGGATGATTCCACTCCATGGTAAGCTTTCGGTAAAGGGTAGTCAGTTCCAGAAGTAGGTATGAAGAACGTACATGAGTGCCTGCCTCGACGAAGAAACCTCAGCAACAATGATGCCGTCGCGTAGGTACGTGTGTGACTGTCAAAAGTCGATATAGCCATAGTGAATCAAATTATTCTTCCGTGTGATATCGCGATCCAAGACGTGGTCCCTGCAGGCGTCGCTCCACGCATACGCTATTTCGTTGCGTGATTTAACTGGAATGGGTGTCGATGACCCCGCTCATGGGACATACAGCGGCATTTTACCTAACTGTCGCATTTCTGAATCGTTGGGCGCAAGAAGTGGGTCGACAGGGAAAAAGTGCCGGGACGGCGTCAAGGCTGTAGAGGTTGCGTTGTGAGGCGAGTGCGGCCTGGTCACTCACGCAATGTCGTCACCCAGAGGATGATCGATGTCATCTAAACATAAATGTCCATGGATCACTTTACCTGTTCGAGACACTCGGCTTTGAGATATTCATGGGAGTGCAGTCAGGAGCGGTTCAGAGACAATTGGGTTTCCATTCTGCGGCTCATAGCAAGTCCCTGTCGATTAGTGGTTAAATCGCCACGTTGTGGATCTCACAGTACCGTGGCGCCGCAGGTTCAATTCCTGCCAGGGACATGTTTTTTTTTGTGCGGTTCATGAAAACAAATCTTGCTTTTTGCTACTTTGCTAACTGTACCGGACCATCATTACACCCGACGTTGTTCAGAACACGCACGGTTGCCTCATGTATCCTGGCTGAAAAGAATCCTTACCCAGGATGAACATCGCACTTGGTTGATTCGATGAATGCATGCACTCTAACTACATAATGAATTTCGCTGCAGAGACTCGAAAAGGCACCCATAGCGAGAGAGTTTATCATCAGAGCGTGGAACGTCGTACCGAACCAAGCGACCCCATAGCGAAAAACTCGCCCTAATCACAACTCATGGTCTGCACGCTCTGCGTGCACGCCATGCCAACTACCAAACATCCTGGGTAGCTTGTGGGCTCTCTGGCCCCGATGGCACAAACCCACCACTGGCACCCGAATACACCGAGTTGGGCTGAGCGAGTGGCGGTGGTGCGACGGCGGGTTTGACCGCCTCGACTTCTTTGCGATACTCGATCTTCTCCACGCGTACTTCGCCTTCCACGAGTTGGTAAACGTAAGTGACGACGACGGCACCCTGGATATCCATCAATGCAAACGAGGGCGTTGGATCGCTGGAAACGTCATCAGAATTCCTCGCCCATAAACATACACATAGACCCTGCGAGCAACGTTTACCTGTTGTGCAGTCCCGTCCATGCGCCCGTCGCCGAACCGGGGTTCACGAAGAACCGACCGCCATATTCGATGGCTTGGAATCTAGCAGGGGGCTACGTCAGACTCAGAGTGTTCACAACGAGACGGAGATGAAAATTCCGAGGCGTGGCTGGGCGTACGCGCGGGGGGGATCGGGATCAGGGTAGGAGGGGAGTGACTCACGTATGTGTATGGCCCGACACCAGCACGTCGACGTCCATCTGGCGCGCGATGGCACTCAGCGCATCGAGATCGCCGGTCGGAACGCATTGATGTCCGTGTACGATACCGATGCGGATCGGTGTGTGGACCACCGTCGCCGAGGGCGGAAAGCTGGTGCTCTGCAAACGAGGACCTCGGGTGAGCATGCGCGTCGTGCGTGCCTTGCAACGGAGAAGCGAACGGGGCGAGAAAACGGGCGTACCTCATCGTAGTCTCCTCTCACGGCGTACACGTCGGACGCCACGGTGCGTAGGTATTCGTAGGTCTCTCGGTCACAGACGTTGCCTGTGCATAATATTTGCTGGATCTTTCCTGGGACCAGGAGTTTCCGGAACTTTGCGGGAAGATCGTGTGCACGATGAGGGATATGAAGGTCGCCGATAATAAGGACGAGGACCATGCTGGATGATTCGAACGGCGCTGGATCACGCCCTATCGAAGTACGAGTAGTTGATTAGGTAAGCAAACTAACAGGAAACTACATTGAACGTGGGCTGGTGGATCAATCGATCAAGTGTCAAAGGAATTTATGCCTGAGGGTTTATTGTAGCTAAAAATCCGTATCAGAGTCACTCGCGGCCCAAAGTTCATCCGTCAAACTCTCCGTCCCTCGCGATCCGAACGTGTGGTCGCAGATTCATACGATGTGATATGGCGAATGGGAATTCCGTTGATATCATTGTAACATGTACTTCCCTGCATAGAAGCCAGATACACTTGAGTAGCTGATAGACTTTGACTGAGACGAAACTCACAGATCCGCACTTGATGGTCACCGCTTCCGGAAGCAAGAACCATCCCATCGCTGCTGAGGTCTACAGAAGTGACTTTGGAGAGTACACAATGTGCGTCAACAAGATGTGTGGATCATGGTAAGAATTGCGTACCAGTGTTCGTATGTCCCTGGATCATGAAATACGGGATCCCACCACGCAGGTCCCAGAGCCGAACAGTCCCATCTCGGGACGATGACGCGAGGCGTTGCTCTCGCCCTACTTGCAGCACCGACACTGACAGAACAGCATCCTGTGAGAGTGTCGGTTGAGCCCGCGGTACTTTCAAAGAATGTACAAAACACCATGCCTCGTGTCCAGTCAATGTCTTCTTGCATTCGAATTGCTTCTCATCTGGCAAGAGCTCCCAATACTTCAAAGTTCGGTCCAGGCTTGCACTCACAAGACACATGGTCGAGGTTCCCATGTTACTTGGTAGAAACTGGACACCATAGACACCGTCCGAGTGTCCGCGGAGTATACCGACCGGCTGATCATTCCTCGAGTCCGAGGATATGTCCCAAACTCTAACCATGCCATCGAGTGACCCAGCGGCAACGAAGGACCCTGTTGTGTCAACCGTGACAGAGGTAAAGACGACTTTTTTTGAGGACTTCTCTTCTGGGTTTGTAGGATGAAGAATACGGCAAGTGGGTTCGGGTACTTGCGTGAGGTCGGCCGAGAGCTGTGTCGCATCCCAGACTCGGACAGTACGATCACCCGATGCGGAGAATAAGACTCGAGAATCGGGCGTGAACGCCAACGCATAAACCTCGCCAGCGTGTCCGCTCAACGTGCGAAGGAATTCAGCTGTTTCAAGATTCCAGACCTAGCGGCCTCCTGTCAGGTGGACCACGAGTAGGATGCACGGATGGACCACGTACTCGAATATATTTATCCTCCGACCCTGCCACAAGTAGTTTGTGATCGGGACTTATAATAACGCTACGAGCGTGATTAGCCTTCCCTCCTTGTTCACCGCCGAGTGAGAAGCTGGACGATATTATTACGAGAAGGAGAACCATGTACGGGAACTCACGTTAACTTTGTCTGCTGTTCGATATTGTATAGGATGATTGCATTGTCGGTGCCAACTGCGAGCAACGACCCATCGGAAGAGAATTTGACGCAGCAAACAGCTCTGGATGATCAGAAAGGACGAGATTGCGATGAGCTTGAAAGGGAATGGATCTGCTCGTCATACGGAAAACACGCACCCATTATGGGCATAAGCCGAGCGGAGTTGTACGTCCATCTGACGGCGTGCATCAGGATTGAAGACGGCTAGCCATCCGTTTCCTTCCTTGACGGAGTAGGACGGGGCTGTTAAAGGGTCTAAACTACACGACATGGGCGAGACAAAGAGAGGCTGAATGTAGACATGTCAGGATACGGCATGGGGTACCAAGTTCGGCTTACTTGGTTTTTGGGGTCTCGTGTGTGTTCAGCTGAAGGTGGGGTGAGTGACACAACGCGACAAGGAGACGGAAAGAGAGGGCTTACATGGGGAAAGACAATACGTGGTGAGGGGAGGCTAAATACATGAATGATTGTTGGGCGACTGAATTTGACGTCGGACAGCAGTTGAGTGTCCTCCTGGACAGATTTGGTGAAACCGACTCGCGGAATCCGGAAGACATGACGCATCGTGGGCAAGCCGTGCTTGATGCAGATGGGCAATTTAAGGTTATCGTCTCAGACCAGAACCCACACGTGTACTCGTGGCAAATGGTCACCATGGTGCGGTTTGGGCTATCGGCGTTAAGACTACTGACAGTTGCTCAAGGAGTGGGTCAGGCGAGTACGGAAAAAAAGGTTCATCAACGTAAGGCTCCGGCAAATTCCTGGGTGCTGTCCGTAGGGCTGAGGGAGGCAGAACTGGAAGATACACAGCCATGGCCGAGGTCACAACAAATATAGATGCGGAGCCGTGGCAACCGTCCGCAGAGAAAACGTGACGTCGAAGGGCGAAGCGTGAAGGAGAAGGCGAAGGAAAGATGGCCGACGGACGGTGGCCGGGCTAACTGCGACCGAGGGTCAGCGTGCGAAGGCGACAAAGAGAGTGAGTCTGCCAAACGGAGATTCATCGGGCGGAGGAGAGTGGGCCTCGTTGGGCGCGGCGAATAACACACAGCGAGCAGGTCATCGGCGAAGTGGCCCCCTGTGGAGATAATCATCTTCGCGGGGTTGGCCCACCGGACATATTTAAGCAAATTAACTCCCGATATGTACACTCGCGGCACGTGACTGTGCCTGTGCGACACCCCAAAATTGGACATGCCGCCGGGAACGCCAAACGTGGGAAAAGAATGCGAGGCAGGGTCCAACACTCAGCGTTTGTTATAAAGGGCGATGATCAACACCCACCCCGAACGTTCCCAACCTCCTCCATGTCCTCCACAATTTACAACGTAAGTCCTCCTTTCTTCAAACTTGTCGTCCCCCCGCTCCATTTTCCCTCATCACCCCCCTTCCCACTCTTGGCCACCCTGCTGTCCCATATCGGCCTCCCGCGCCCACGAGCGCAAAATTTCTGGCCGGTCTGAACCGTCATTTCTTCCCCCATCCCTGCCCTCTCCCCGACTTATCTGACATCTCCGCCCTCAATCAGCATAGAAGCCTCCAGCCAACCGGTCCCCCCGCTCAGGGGCCAAACCAGCATACACACAACAGGCTGAATGAGGCCTTTGATACCATTCGCCAGGAATTCGATGGTCTCTCGTCCGATTTGGGTATTTTGAGAAATCAAAGAGACGAATACGAGTCCAAAGGTGTGTGCTCCTCCTCCCTTTTCCCTTAAAATCTCATCACGTTCCCAGTGACATCCCAGATCAATGAGTTGAATATCATCCGCCAGTCCCTTTATGAACTTGAATCCCAGCACGGAAAAATACGACTACAATACGAAGAAGAACTTTCGCGGCTGCGCGCGGAACTTCATGCTGCCCGTCAGGGTATCCCCGCAAATCCGCCACCCCACCCAGCTGTGGGTCCCGCCTCAGTTGGTCCATCCGGTCCTCCTGCACCCCCAGCATCCGTGCCCGGAGTGCTCCCCGCCACAGGTCCCGGCTCCTACAACGACCCGTATTATGGTCGTGACCGAGACCGAGACCGCGATCGAGAACGGGAGAAAGACCGCGAACGTGCAGATCGTGAGCGTGAGCGGGAAATTCGTGATCGTGATCGTGAACAACGCGATCGCGACCGTGAACGCCCTGTTGAAGTTCGTGAGCCAAAGCGCATCAAGACCGAGCGTATGAAGGGTGACCGTCCAGGTAAACACTTTTCTCACAGCTCCACATGCTCCCCGCCCCCTCATGGATATCGCACTCCCTTTTCTCCTATGTCTGCAACAGATCATTATAGCCCCTCTCTTGTTCCTGGTCCAACTCCAAAGCTCCCTGCTCCAGCGGGTCCTCCAACTTTTCAGGGCCCCGGACTTCCCCCGCCCCCGTCAGCACATGCACCGTATCCTCCGGGCCCTGGAAATCCACCACCATCTGGTCCTGCCGACCCACCCCCAACTTCGAGCTCACTGGCTCCGGTGAGCAATACCTCGAACGGAGGTCAGTTTCCGGACGACCTTGACCCGCATAGCGTCCCACCGGAACTGAAGAAGGAGGGGAGTGATTGGTTTGCAGTTTTCAACCCAAAAGTAAAGCGGGTGCTTGATGTGGCATTAGTACACACGCTTATGCACGAGAGGTAAAGCAATGCACCACATTACAGAGTACTAGCTAACTCCCCCATCACAGTGTAGTGTGCTGTGTGCGATTCTCCGCAGACGGAAAATTCCTTGCAACTGGATGCAATCGTACGGCACAGATCTACGATACCAAAACTGGCGCGAAGACGTGGTGCGCAATCATCCCTCCTCCATCCGATACTAGAGTAGTCATTTCGCATACCCTTCAGTGTTCTTGCTGACGAGGCCGCCGGGAAAGCTGGAGATTTGTATATCCGCAGTGTATGCTTCAGTCCTGATGGTAAATATCTGGCCACGGGCGCGGAAGATAAGCAAATACGAGTAGGTAGTGCCCCTTGTCGGAGGCTCAAATTTCTGAATTCATGTTACAGATTTGGGATATTGCCAAGAAGCGCATTCGCAATGTCTTCGATGGTCATCAACAAGAAATTTACTCTCTCGACTTTTCATTGGATGGACGCCTTATCGTCTCGGGTTCCGGCGACAAAACAGCTCGAATCTGGGATATGCTCGATGGCTCGTCAAAAGTCCTCACGATAAATGATCCCGATTCGTTGAATAACGATGCAGGGGTGACTTCAGTTGCCATATCTCCCAATGGACAACTTGTTGCTGCAGGCAGTCTCGATACGGTCGTCCGAATTTGGGACGTCGCCACCGGCATGTTGATCGAGCGGCTACGAGGACACAGAGACAGTGTGTACAGCGTAGCTTTCACCCCTGATGGCAAGGGTTTGGTGAGCGGTAGTTTGGACAAAACGCTGAAATATTGGGATGTGAGTGGCTTGGTGAATGGTGCCAAGCGAAAGGACGCCACTGCAAATGGCAAGAAAGACCTGGAGAAAGCTAGTCAGTGCACCATGAACTTCATGGGTCATACAGTGCGTTAAACAATCGACGATCAGCTGTGGACTTACTCTGTGTTCAATAGGATTATGTGTTGTCTGTTGCCGTATCGCACGATGGGCAGTGGGTTGTTTCAGGGTCCAAGGATCGTGGTGTACAGTTCTGGGACTCCCACACGGCAACTGTGCAGTGTATGCTCCAAGGACACAAGAATTCTGGTGAGTCATCAAGATTCGAATCATGTCCGTAGACCTGAGACGTTGTCCAGTTATATCAATAGACCTCAGCCCCGCGGGCAATATTTTGGCCACAGGAAGCGGGGATTGGCAGGCGCGGATATGTGCGTTTCTCAACACACTCATTATCAGACGCTCATCCACATGTTATTCCAGGGAGTTACCAAACCATTTAGCGCTCATATTTGACTTGATTGGTCAAATCGTGATGATACATCTACGTGTAGCGCTTTTTTCTTGCTTCTCCTGTGTAGTAACACCTATTCCGCGACCCCCAGTTCTTATATCTATACGAGCCAGTACATGTTCAACGTATCCATTCACAAAACATCTGTTGTTCTTCACTATCCTACCTACCCATGCTCGACGATATTCTTAATCTACGATCCCTCATTGACGCGACGAGCAACAATCTTCGTTATTCTCGTGGATGCTGGTGAAAGTACGAATGCCTGCGTGGGACCGTGGACTTGATATAGTTCTTTACTATTCCAGTGAAAAGTTTCATTGTGGTCCTTGACTCGAACTGTGCTCTCTCGTAACAAAGTAATAATACAGAATTCACCATCAAGGATCCGTTCCTACCGTGTCCTTCATCTGGAGGTTTGCGCAGCCTTGGCCCAATATGAACCATTCGGCCACTCGTACTCCGCAATGCTCTGTTTGTACATCTCGATACTGCAAAAGTGTGCCCATACTTCAGACCAACGATGCACCAAAGAAGAAAAAGTCGTACCTGTAGCCTTCGGCCGGATTCAAAGGTACGTTGTAACGGCCCTTGGAGTTAATCGAGCAAGGGAAACGGAAGTGTTCATGGAGATGGTCAACAAACTCGAGGACATTACGTTCCATCGTTCCAGAGACGGCGATGTAATCGATCAAGCTGGCAAACGAAATAGAGTCTCGACGACGATGGTGAGTGTATAAAGAACCATACCTCAAATGGATGACGTATTCGCATAGACCAACGCCACCCGCGTGTGGGCACACGGGCACGCCGAATCTGATACGTGCGTCAGTGTATAGCTTGAACACGTTCATAGGTCGTGTGCATACTTGGCAGCCATGAGAAGTACGCTCAGGACTTCGCTGACACCTGCTAAACGGCAGGAATCGATTTGACATACATCGATGGCTTCGGCCTGCAAGAGCTGCTTGAAGACCATGCGATTGTGGGCATGCTCGCCGGTGGCAACGCCGATGCCATGAGGCTTCAATGCCTTGCGAATTGCAGCGTGGCCAAGGATGTCGTCTGGCGCGGTTGGCTCCTCGATGAACCTAGTGGACATGAGTACATTGTTCTCGCAAGGTATAGTAAGCGTATTTACCAAGGCTTGATGGGCTCGAGTTTCTTCACGTACTCGATTGCCTGAGGGACATCCCATACTTGGTTAGCATCTACCATGAGCACGGCGCCCGTTGGACCCGCGTTCTTCCCTTGGAGCGCAGGACTATTCGGATCACGGCCTTTGGAGCCGGGAGGGAGGTACCGTGGGTCGTCGATGATAGAGCGGATGATCAATCCACGGCGGAGATCATTTTCGACATCTGCTCCGACTTTCATCTTGAAGTGGTTAAAACCAGCAGCGACGGCCTCTTCTGTGAGTCGCGCAACCTTCTCGTCTGAATAGCCTATACGTTTTCTAAAGGATCAGTCGGGCTTCGCATTACGAAGATCAGCCCATCGTACCGAGCCAGCCAGCCGAAGTGACATAGGCGGGGTATCTGGGAAGCCATCACGTACTGTAGGACAGTAGAGATGGCGGGAGAGTTACTTACCCAAGCTCTCTGACAGTGGTTTCCCGGTCCTTCTTCCCCGCTTCTTTAGCCTTGAGCAGAGTAATGGCCTCGTCACGTGTGATGGCGTCCGTGATGTAGCGGAACGCGGTTGCGTCTACTAACTCTTCCTGGGGAAAACAGATTTAATGAGGATTCTTGCAAGACGGACAGGGGGTCTTACTGGTGTCATGTCTACCACAAGCTTCCAGAGAGGTTTCGCTCGGGCACGGGCGAACATATCCCATAGCGCGTTGTTCACAGCACCTGCTGCGATATGGATGATGCCCTTCTCGGGGCCGATCCTATTTGGAATGAACGTCAGCTGTATCACAGTAGTGAATTCGAGAGTGAACACCCACCATCGCAGCTGTGGATCAGAAGACAACCAATCCCAAGTTTTCCCCATACTCTTGAAAAGATCCTCTGGATCACGACCGATGAGCTTGTTTGCAAGGACTGTCATTGCTTGACAGACCTGAGAATGGCATGAGGTCTCCCTCGAACGCAGCAGGCAGTCCGACTCACGATTTCGTTTCCACGACCAATGGTAAATGTCATGCCATGTCCAACCAGTGGGGATTCTCCATCTGTGAAGATGGATATGTAGGCAGACGAGTAGTCACACTCGGTATTCCTGACGACGCCACCGGACTCAACAATGGCTATAGGTAGCGCTTTTTGACGAACTCACATCGCATCTGTCCCATCTCCTGATAGTGACGTCGGAAAACGGACATCTGTCCACCGAATTCGTGAATAGGACGACACTTTGGGACACGGGTATGTTCTTACCGTGCGTTTCGAAATGGGTGATCCTTCGAGACATTGTGGTCTACAGGCGAGTCTAGTGTTTGAGATCGTCGTCTTATTTCCCTCGCCGTCTCCTTCATCCTAGATTTATGCATTTTTCGGCGCGGAGTCCGTCGGGGGCGGCGGTCCGGAGCTTGGGGAAGTCAGCTGAATCCAAGTGAAGACGAGATAACGACTTAGTCTGGTGACCAGACCGAGACTAATGCCAATTGAACCCATCAACGGGTTAGACCCGAAATCAATTCCGACGGCGCTACAACTTCATGCAGTCTGCGTATCACTTCACATTCTTCAGAGGCACTGTGAATTGAAACCACCGTGACTACCCGCATCAAGATCGATATACCCCTATTCATACAACAACTTTCTGTCAAAGATACACCCGTCTCAGAGGCCGATAATTGTAATAAATCTCTGGTTCGGTTTTGCAATGCGGTGGCGAGCCCAAGGCAAGTGTTACCGCAGAACAGTTTTACTCCATGTGGTCATTATAGTGGCGTGCAAGCTTCGAGTACGGAGTCAGTATGTTATCCCCATGCTTTCGTTCATGATTCTGAAGATTGGAAGCACTAAGCGTTAGCGACCGACGTCACAGTGTGGCGTTGTTCGGACGACTCGGAGCATATAGCAAGTTGGAAGTTGGAAATAGTACCAGGGCTTCGGAAAAACGTTCACTCTCAGGTTCTCTGCTTCGGAGTTACTCATTCGATTAGCACTAGCTCCTGTCGCCCAGCCAGGCTGACGACTGCCACCATCAGCACGAGAAAAAGACGTGTATATCTGGAACGTGGGGGTCATAGCTCGAATAAGAGAAATAGTGTGTAGTGAAGCCTAACTTGAACCTGATCTCTGGACCCGAAGAACTAATTCGTGGGAATGCAGGAAAAGCGACTCATTCCGAGCCCTGAGGCTTCCCATCAACATGTCACTGGTCTCCATCTTTGGACTCGGACTTCCTCAGCATTCTGCCGATCCGAGACTTGTACTCATCAAGTTACAAATGGTGATACCGTCAATCGATTCTGTTCCCCATTCAAAGACTCACAATAGCTTCAGGTCAAACTCTAGACGGTGGCAATTTCTGACAGTGGGTTCTGACCGCTAATAAGTTCCGTCTAATTGTCCTGACTTGAAGGTTAGCTCACTCCGAGCGAACATTGACTCGGACCCTTGAAGCTCGTCGAGCCGACATCAATGAGATGGGCTTCTCAACACACTTGGCACTGTATATGTTATGTTCGTGGCGAAGGGAAATTCACCGAAGCATCAACAGCTGATTAGCGAGACATACTTAAGGTCAGTTTCTACTCCAATATCCCATCACCATTCTTCGGTGCTCGTCCTTACTGCTCTTCTGCACTCGCTATCACCTACAGCCGTTCTTTCGAACTTCAAACATGCGTGTTACTGCTCTTGTATCTCTCGCTCTCGCTCTCGCAGCATCATCCATTCCACTCTCTGCCAGAGATACCTCGTCCCTTGGGGGTGATACAACAGGTCCTGCTTCTCAAGTTGGTAGCAAAGGCGTGTCCGCTGCCAACTCCATCATACACAACACTTCCCTCCGTTTGCGCACCACCACCGGAAGTACATCTGAAGCAGGAAAAGTTGTTGATAACCTTTCTCAGCTCCCTGGCGCTGCCGTTGGGCAGGCCAGCGGTGCTGGCAGCATCACCCAAGCAAGCAATGGAATCCCCTCTGGTGCTAATGGAGCTACCGAGGGTGCAGGAGCTGGTAGTGTCGGTCCTCTCGTTGGCGGTATCGCTGGGCAGGCCACCGGTGCAGTTACCCAGGGAAGTGGTAATACTCCCTCCACTGCTCAAGGCGCTATTGGGGGTGTAGGAGCTGGTGCTGTCGGTCCTTTGGCTGCATCGGGCTCGAACAGCCAAATTGGAAGCACTTCCATTTAAGCCTAATTTATCAGTATACCCAAGGTACGCCCGTCTTCCCTTTCCTTAGTGTATCGGCCACCTGAAATTTTGTTCTTCAGCTTTGGAAAACTCAGAAACCTTTGGATGTATTCGTTCGTTTAGTCTATATATACCCCCGTGCTGACTATTTCGTCTTTGTACCGAGAGTAGTATTCCTCAGCTTTCATGATAGAATGGGATGGATAAACCTATAGATAAAATCCATTTATTTTGACAGGGGGCTGCAACTACAAGTACTTCAAGGAGATATGCAAAGTACGGGATGATCATGGTTGTCTGCACCTAGGCAAATAATGATGTAGGAATTCTTCGCAAGTGCATGGTAGCCCGCACTCGACGAGAAGTTACCTGCATTTTCATGGTTTGCAAGCTAGTATCTTCAGCATCCTTCGTGGTCATAAATCCGTTTCTGAGTATCACGCTGCTCTCGAGGAACATTCAAAGCAACCCTTACCTTTTGTCCACGTATTGCTGGGTTCGGGATTGCAGTCGCGGGAAATTTGCCTCTGCTCAGAGGTAATTGCGAAGTGCAGTTCCGACAAATCAGGTCGCGGACTGCTCTCTGGGAACAAATGAGACGCTCGCGAAATGAAGCAGGTAGCCCATGACAATTTGGAACTGTGGTAACACATGCGTGATCGGCAAAGTGCATGCCATGGCTAGCTAGTTCCTGCGCGTTGTTGGACCACCAATCCTCCATGCGGTTTTGGTACCTCTCCAGGCGTGTAATGATAGCAACGACGGGAACTGCAGGAGGAAGGAAATCATGGATGGTGTCATAGTGTTTCAAGAACGCGGCCTTGGCTCTATTCCCGTGCATGCAATATATGAGGAGATGAACTCCCCCTTGGTTTTCTTCTAACCACTGGAGCAGTTTGATCAACGCCTCCGACGAGCGAGTATGGGCGCGTGCCGTAGAGCCCACGTCAAGGCCGGGTGTATCCCAAAGCTTCAGATTGCATCCGTCAATAGACACTTTGTACGGCCGGAGTTCCGTAGTGCATGCCGCCGTATCGTTGGAAGTCTTTGCAACGTCTTGGCCGATGATCAGGTTGATGAGGGAACTCTTTCCAGTGCCACATTCACCAACGAGCACTATGTTCATGACAAGAAAGACCTAAAGAGGAGTTAGGCCCCTCGGTGGGAAGAGCCTGAGGACTCTACCTACTTGGAGTTCGAGTGGTAGGATAGTTGGGGCCCTCGAATCCAGAAGAGACGATTTATACCATGGAGCAGGGTGAAAACGCGGCACAATTGTGCGCCTCGTTTACGACTAGGAAGTCACATTTGTGTCTCTTGTGCAGAGTACTGCGGTCAAACGTTCCAGTTGCCGGTCCACTCTAGACTCCGGAAATTACAACTTAGGAGTATAATCGAAATTGGCAAGCGTTTGAAGCGGAGCTCAAAGTTAAATCAGCATGAGTTGTACATATGTCGAGCTCAACACCACGCCCGGTGTCAACGACGTACATTCCGCAAGGTGCGTATCTTCTCCTCAATGGGCTTCATGTATGCTCGATGTTTGCCTATGCGCTATCCTGGGATGCATGGCTCGTTGAGATGGATGGCCGCCTTTCGATTCAGATGATGTCTTTGGGCTTATCTTCCCTGTCCCCAGACTTGCAGCCTCTTCAAGATGTCCGCTCAAATCAGCAAAAAGCGCAAGTTTGTCGCCGACGGTGTTTTCCGCGCTGAACTCAACGAATTCTTCACCCGTGAGCTCGCCGAGGAAGGTTACTCTGGTTGTGATGTCCGTGTCACCCATGCACGCACTGAGGTACATATATCATTTGTTCAATTCCTGCAATGTCCACATAAGTATCCTCGCTAGATTATCATCCGCGCCACCCACACACAAGAAGTTCTTGGCGAGAAGGCTCGTCGCATCCGCGAGCTGACTTCGCTCGTTCAAAAGCGATTCAAGTTCCCCGAGAACTCTCTCGAATTGTACGCCGAAAAGGTTCAGCATCGTGGACTCTCTGCAATTGCGCAGTGCGAGAGTTTGAGGTATAAGCTTCTCGGTGGCCTTGCTGTTAGGAGGCAAGTCCATGGTAATGCGTACCTTTTTTAAAAATCTCATCTGAATTTCAGAGCGTGTTACGGTGTCCTTCGTTTCGTCATGGAGTCCGGCGCCAAGGGTTGCGAAGTTGTCGTCTCCGGCAAACTTCGTGCTGCCCGTGCCAAGTCCATGAAGTTCACTGACGGGTTCATGATCCACTCTGGTCAACCCGCTCGAGAATTTGTTGATTATGCTGTACGACACGTGCTGCTGAAACAAGGTGTCCTTGGTATCAAAGTTAAAATGTAGGCTTGGTACTATGCATACGGTGGAACTTAGCTGACCCCCTGCTCAGTATGAAGGGCTGGGATCCTGAAGGCCACGTTGGCCCCAAGAAGCCCCTCCCCGATTCCGTCCAAATTTTGGATCCTCCGGTTGACAAGATCGTTTCCGAGCCTTCATCGGAGTCGAGAGAACCTGTCGTAGTTTCTGCTGCTGCTCCACCCGCAGCGGAAGAACCTGTTTATGCCCAAGAGCCTGCTTTCCAAGCTGACTCGTATGCCGAGGAACCCGCGTTCTGATCACTTGTTGTGTAGTTTGCATCATCAACCAAAAAGTTGTATCTCCTTTCGTCTGATAAAACTGAAGTCAGTTCATACCAGACCGACTGGAAAGCTCGTGTGCACCGTGCATCTGCCTGCCTCATGCTTGATCACGACGACCGGCGTTCACTGCCGTAAGACTTCCTTGGATTTACGTACAACGAAGACGCTACTGACGCCCCGGGAGGATATAAAGCTACTTTGTCGTTCAGTTAATTACACTTTCTTGGGTGCTCTCTCGCGACGCTCCCTCACAATGCGCCTTACGCCGACCGTTGCCACGTTTCTCGCTGTACTCTCCTTTCTGTCCGTATCAACCGCAACAGACCAGCCCAGTCACAATGTGATTCGAGTTTCCCTCGAACGGAAATCGTTCATGTCATCTCCAGATCGCAACTCGCGCGGTCTTGTCACTCACGCCAACAACGCGGTGGGTTATGTCAACAAAGATTTCTTCAGGACTCATTTGGCCGGTGTTGCAATGTAAGCTGTCTTATGCATGACTATATTTATTGTTATACCTTTCTTCTTCAACTTTGCTGTAAAGTAAGTTGCTAGGTTGTGAGGTGACGATGCTTCTTGATTTTATTTTTTGGTGTTTAATTAGTAAATTGACCTTGTTGCATCAAGGAAATATCGCATCACACTCGCTGCGTACGAATCGAACACAGGTTCCCCCCATCCTTTGGCGCAAGCAATCACCGCGACCAGTACGGAGATTTCGGCAGCTGGCCAAAACGCCAGTGGCGTTGGAACAACCTTGCCAGCAGGCAAGCTGAAAAAACGGCGGCGGAAGAGGCATGCCACCTCTGACCCGCTCAGTGTGGTATTCGATGATCTCACTTCTCCCAGCCATGCTCCACGAGGTCACCACACCAAGCGTGATGACATATCTCTCTCCGAGGTCAATTCCAACATGTGGATGGGTACCATTAGCGTTGGCACTCCCCCACAGAATTTTACAGGTACTCTCGATTCCTTGACTTCATATGGCTGAACCTACATTTTTTTACAGTTGACTTTGATACCGGTTCATCAGACCTAATCCTCCCGGACCAAACTTGTGACAGTACTTGCGACGGACACACACGATACAACCCCACAGACTCTTCAACTTCCACGGATCTTGGCACGCCGTTCCAGCTAGCGTACAGTGGTGGCTCAAATGTGAACGGCACGCTATATGCGGACAACGTGTACATGGATGGATACGAGGTACTGCCTAGCGCATTTATTGCGTCACGTTAAGTCCGTTTGGCTGATGACCTCATGTCCAGGCTGTGAACCAGACCCTCGGTGCTGCTACGACTTATTCCCCGGGATTAGAGAGCCCCACTTTTCGTCCGGACGGATTGCTTGGCATGGCCTTTTCCCCGGTATCCGTTTTCGGCGCTTCTCCTGTCTTCCAGACCATCATCTCCAATGGCGTCGTGTCGCAGCCAGTGTTCGGTTTTGCGCTTTCCTCTGAATCTGGCAAGAGTGAACTCACTATAGGTGGGACTAACACGAACATGTATCAAGAGTCGACGATAGAGTATACCAACGTATCTCTCGCGGCATACTGGCAAATTCCCTTTGCTGGCCTCACTCGTCCTGGCTTGAATAATACTCCCGATGTGGTTGTGGTCAATAAGACTTCCTACGCACAGGCAATCGTTGACACGGGAACTATGTTGATCATCACGAGTGACAGCAGTGCCCAGGCGTACTACGCCAACGTCACTGGTGCAATGCCTTCCGCTGAGATTGGAGGTGGGGCCTGGAGTGGTATGTCATCTCTTGTGGCACGGCGTAGGACGGCCCACTCACGCTGTGCTATGATCAGTTCCATGCGACATTATCGACTCGCTCGCGCCAACATTGACATTTGGTTCTCGTAGCTTTGCTGTTTCGCCTTCTACGTTCAACCTTGGACCGGTTTCCGAGGGCTCGACAGATTGCATTGCTGGTCTTGCGGGCGGAGGGAGCCGTATGCATTTTTTACCACTTGAGTATCCGAATGTTCGCTGAGACTCTTGTTTGACAGCCTACTGGATCATCGGCGACGTTTTCCTGCAGAATGTTTACAGCATTTTTGACGTTGCCAACACTCGTGTTGGTTTCGCGGACCTTGCCTAATGTTTTTGACCACAAAATGACAGATCGGACGCTTCCCCCATTGTCAGTGCTTTCTTCGGACAGTTGTCTCGCATTTTCTAGACCATTATATGGCACCGATAATCCTTGACGGATAATCACGCTTTAAATACCTAATGGACTAAGTAGCCAAGGACGCTGAACTCTGAATAGAGATATGTATGTGTAAACTAGAGTAGCATCCTCTTGGCCCACCTCGGCATCGCAATGCACTCGCGAACGTTTTCGATTCCACTCACCCAACTGACTAGTCGTTCCAACCCCATCCCGAAACCGCCATGCGGTGCGCTTCCATATCTCCTTAGATCCACGTACCAGCTATATTCCTCTCCTGCAGGATCTAGTCCATGGGAAATCATACATCGCAGCAGCGGCTCTAGTCGTTCCTCCCTCAGTGACCCACCAACCAACTCCCCGACAAACGGTACCAAAAGGTCGAAGCATGCGGCCGTTCTCTCGTCGTCGTTCGTCCGCATGTAAAATGGTTTCAAAATGCTCGGGTAGTCTGTGACAAACACCGGCCCCTTGATTAGTACCTCGCTAAGCCATTTTTCATGCTCGCTTTGCAAGCCATGACCCCATTTTGGCTCGAACGCAAATGGACGGGCCCGCGACGCGGCGGACGTGCGATACTTTTCGAGCTCGGAAATCGCCTCGGTGTAGGTCATCCGCGCCCATGGTGCGGATGTTGCGGCGGTCTCTAGACTCTTGGCCCTTTCCTCCTGTCCAGCTATCCCTTTTGCGAGCAACGCGCGCTCCTCACGTCCGGAATCTAGTGCGCCCTTGACGCAGGCCTCAACGAGTCCACACACGTCGCCGACCTCTTTCGTCCACGCCCACTCCGCCTCAAGCATCCAAAACTCGGCGAGATGTCGGTTCGTTTGTGACCGTTCTGCGCGAAAGCACGGAGAGAGCGTGTACACGCGTGCCAACGACGATGCTAGGGCCTCGAGGTGGAGTTGGGAGGATACCGTCAAGTAGGCCGGTTTTGAGAAAAACTCGGCGTGGAGATCCAGCGATATGGATTCTGGTGTGGTTGTGTCTTGGGATGGAGACGGGGGTGCGGACGTAGACGAGGGTGCCACACGGAAGGTCTCCCCTGCGCCTTCGCAATCGCTGGAAGTGAGGATGGGGGTATGTGCGTAGCAAAAGTCGTGTCTCTGTGTAGCTTTTGGTGAGCGGCGGGATGAGGTGAGCAGAGGGTCATTGCTTGGGTGTGGAACGTACCTCGAAGAAGGCATGCAGGGATTTGACGAGCACATTACGGAGACGAAGCACGGCCGCACTCGCGTCTGTCCGGGGACGCAGGTGGGCATGGTCTCGGAGGTACTCTAACGTGAGGGCTTGCTTCTGAATCGGGTATGCCTAAGGATGAGCGTGAGCGATGGGATCCAAGGGTCGATACCCAAGGCTGACGTCTGGGTTGCACTCGCCGAGTATCTCTAGCGAGTCCACTTGTAGTTCCTGCGCTTGACCGGCCCCTGGACTGGCCACGATGGTCCCCGTCATACGCACGCTCGCGCCGTTGGTCAAACTAAAGGGTTCGCACGCGTCAATGACGGGAGGGGATGCAGTGTGACGACCAAGATCACGGAGAACAGACGTACCCATGAAAGTTCGCGTTCAGGCTATTGCTCAGTACTGTCTGGAGCCCCGAAGCGCAACTACCATCGTTGATGACCGCGAAAGTAATGTTTTTCTGCCGTCTGACGGACTTGATCCAGCCATGGACATCATGCACCTTACTCGCAGGATCTTGTCCCGAGGCCAAAATTTGGCGAATAGTCAGAGGTAGTGTCCCCGTTGACGTGGAGGCGAACCTCTTGAAAAGCATCAGGAATACGTGACACAGCCACTCGACGGGCGAGTGTAAGGACAAGTTCGGTTCAGAGTATACGTCCCTAACAGAGAGAGAAAAATTTTCGACAACAGTAAAAGATACATACAAGCCAAGCTCTCCGCGGCCTGGAACAGTATTTTAGCAGGTATTAACAACAGGAGAACGTGCAGTGAGCAACAGGCATCCCCACAACGTTCTCTTGAATCTTTTGCCGCAGTGGTGGAGAAGTCGATCAGAATCCTCGCCCCCGCCCACGACCTCTGCCTCGTCCGCGTGCCCGCTCGACGATTCCCCTTCCACCACGGCCCCGTCCACGAGCGTCGTCCTTTTTCCTTCCTTTCGGTTTTGGTGCATCGTCGACGAGTAGGGTGTCCAGAGGCAGAGCATCAGGAAGAATGAAATAGCGAACATTGTTTCCACGGATAGAGAGCGAGTCGAGGGACACTGGGTCACGATTACGTGCCGTCATTTTAACGGTTTTGAGATGTGTATTCATCTGCATGTCGACGCCTATCGCAGAGGGGTTAGCGTGAGACATATGGACGCAACGACGACGATAAACGCACCAGTGATAGTCCCGTGAACGACCGATCCATTCTTGAGCTCGATGGAGACGGTTTCATTGTTCAGTTTCATCAAGAACCTGATATGATAGATCAAAGAAAATGAGCATCAGCGACATGTTTTCTAGATTTTTCCAAAAGTCAAAATGGGAAGGTCTCAAAAAGGATGATTCTGAGGTCAGGTTAAAGCTTGAGAATGCACACCGACAAGAGATATTTACCTGACGAGCTTCATGATGGCGATGGTCGAGCGATATCGTGCACGCGACGGCTCGTTGCCACAAACCGTATTTGGACTTATTTGATCAAGACCGAACTCAGTAAACCAAGCAAGCCTGACGTGGTCGGGTACATGACGGCGGTTCACCAGGCCACCATGTAGCCGAGGCTACGTCTTTGTATCATTGAAACACACACTGTCGAACGATGGACTTCTCCCCCGATGAAAATGATCATCACCAAGGTCATCTGATGCCTTCGCGGCCCGCTTCCTCAAACGCTTTTATGCTTGCGATCAAGTTCGCCAGTATTATCTCCGTGTCGCGTACCATCGGGTAATGAATACCCTGACACGAGGTCTTGGATTGGCCGGGGTGCATGTGGGGGGTCCCTTCTCCATGCATGTACCCATTCACATGTACAGTGAACTATAGAACGAACGATCAATGTGGGATGCTCCCGGGCCGTCCCGACCGTTGAACGTGCGGGTCGTCACTTGTGAACACGACTTTCGCCGAGGTAGGTGCAGCTTGATTATTGTGCTGAATCGCTTATATCAGTATGCAGCGTTGGTTCCCTAAAAGTATTTATGGCTGCGTCGGCCCCAACGCTCAGCGCGGTTACTATATTTGCCGATCCATTTGACCAATTTTATTTGTCCGCCGTGGAGTTTGCATCCATGAGGTCACATAAACGCCCCACTATAAACATGTGGTACTGAGCTCATCGCGCTCCGATCCGGACCTATGATACTGTGTCAGGTAAAGAAGCTTCGGCAAACGTTCGAACAGATTGGCGTTTCACAAGGTGCATTCTCCATCAGTCACGAGTGTGTATCATGGGTTCTAGCGTTCTGATTATGGCGCTCTGTAGGATTTAAAAAGGGTGTGCACCCATGCTGCATGCGTACGAAATGATATTACCCGCGCTCGAGATGTCACCGTCTTTCAAGACTCTGGGAGCCGTCGTTGGTATTCTCTCTGCTGTGTCGTCCGTTGTGGCGCTGCAAAATGGCGTTGGCATGCTTCCAGGTAAGCTGATTAGTCCATCGTCGTGACTTCGCAGTGGAGCTGACCATTACCAAGTGATGGGCTACAATGGTGGGTGGTGGTCGGGCTTTAACCGCTAATGGACCTGACCCAGTCACAACACCTTCGGCAGCCTGGAATGTATTTCAGGTGGGTTATGTGTGATGACTGCCTGTCGTTTAACCCTAATAACTGTCCGTTGTGTCAAATTAGTGCAGCGTGAATGAGACCCTCATAATTCAAACTGCTCAGTACATGAAAGATTATGGTCTTTTGGTGAGGTAGCTTGGACCCAACCAGCTCACGAACCAGCTTACAGTCTCAGGATGTTGGCTATAACCACGTCAATTTGGACGATTGCTGGGCAAGCGAGAATCGTACCTCCACAGGCGAAGTCGTCTCTGGTTAGTCTGCGTTTACCGCGTGGCGTCTAGTATTTATGGACACGGTCTACTGATTCACGTGGTATCAGATCCTATCCGCTTCCCAAATATGAACAATCTTACCGATCAACTCCACTCGATGGGCTTGTGGGTGCAACAATCTTGTTTCAGAGATGAAATACTCATCGCGTGTCATGTAGCTATGCTGGCATAGTACATAGGTTACCTGATGAAGTCATGACATCAGATTGATTCATTTCCGCACAGTACTCTGATTCGGGGTGGTTCACATGCCAAGGACTCCCCGGTTCTTTCATGCACGAGGAACAAGATGCTCTCACGTTCCAATCTTGGGGCTTTGACTTCTTGAAGTGGGTATTGTCACTTTTGTGTAACTCCCGAAATATTGCTAACTCTCGTCTGTGCAGGTATGACAACTGCGCTAGTTAGTAACCAGGGGATTTAGTATAACAACGCTAACATTTGTCCAGTTCCCTTTGATGATGTGATCCAGGAGGGTATGGTCGGGAGTGAGTATACTGTTCAAATTTGGACATCTGCCACATCATCACAACATGATACAGAGTACCAGCGAATGGCAGATGCATTGGTTACGGTTGCTGAACAGACCGGGACTACATTCACGTTCAGCCTGTGCGAATGGGGATGGGTAAGTGAAACTTATGCGAACTTATCGTTTTGCTTATGTGTTGCCCTTAGAATCAAGTCTGGCTGTAAGTCCAAATCATGCCTCTTAAGATCCACGAGTGAATTCTGCTACTGTAGATGGGGTGCCTCTATGGCGCACAGTTGGAGGGTGAGTACTAATTTAACCCAGACGCAGGGTTATCTCATAACTGTGCCATGACTTGATTAGATTGACAGCGACATTGGACCTTCCTGGAGCTCCATCGCAACGATCATCAACTCGTGAGGTTCTCCATTATATGGCTTTTGGGAAGCGAGATTGAACAACCCATCAGCGCTTCCTTCATCACGCAAGCCACGAACTTCTATGGACGCAACGACCCCGATATGGTGCTTACTCTCTTCCAACTACTGTTGTCATGGATTACTCACACAAGATCAGCTTGAAGTAGGAAATGGAGACCTCACATACAATGAAGCCAAGACCCATTTCACGGCTTGGGCGCTCATGAAAGCTCCACTATTGATTGGTACCAACGTAAGTTATGCATGCATGGCCTTAACCGTGCTCTGTATAGAATTGGCGTGTTAGCTCGCGACCATCAGCTCAGAGATGCTTAGCATCCTCAAGAACACCGAAATCATCGCCATCAATCAGGACCCGGTGTACGGTACGAGTATTTCGCCCTTCCGCTGGGGGATTAACGTAGGTAGCTCTTCCACATTTCCTGGATGGTGTTCTTACGCACGGGTTATAGCCTGATTGGACGTACAACTCTTCATTCCCCGCCCAATTCTGGAGTGGTCCAAGTGAGAACGGAACAATCTTCATGCTCGTAAGCGTATAGTCCTACAGGATGACGCAGTCCAACTGATCTTCCTGGTAATAGATAAACACCCTCGACGAACCTGCTGACCTTTTCTTCAACCTGACTGAATCCCCATGGATTCGTGCAGGCAGGCAGTATGCTGTCAGGGTACGTAATTGGATCTCGTCGATCCTGCCACCTTTGCGATTCCTGGCTGAGCAGCCCCCTCTAGGATCTTTGGACACACACCAGTAATGGCACCGCTGTGCGCACTTATACCGCGACCGGTGTCGTTCCTCATGGTGTTGTTGCTCTCTTACTCCAGGACGCTGGTGACGAACCTGTGGGTCTCTTGCCACCCTGCGCTGGTGAAGCAGCAACACAATGCACAGCGGAGAATGGAACCAAATATTACTAGACAGCGATACTTTGTGCTTGTATTCGATTTAAAACATCTTTGTGACTACATATTACTTGTGTTGGAACTGGCAAACCTCTCCCGCCTTGATGTCTAATTATGGTCCGGCAGGGCTCCACATGTGTATTATTACGAGGTTTTCCCCACAGTAACAAAGAGAACCATCTCTCTCTTCTGTCACTACCTGGCAAACGCATTCCACGATGACTGCGAAGCCAGGACAGGTACTACCTACATCCAATACACCTTTGCTTGGTGAGTGTGCCTTCCGCGAGCGTGGTGCCTCATGGACATTGTGACCCTGTCGATATGACAGCAAGGCTGATCCGTGGCTTGTTCCATGATATGTAGCGCAGGCGCAGCCGACACGAAAGCAGTCAAACTCGAAGACAACTCCCTCCTGGAGTGCGGTGGCATTCACCCTCGTTGCGGTCTTGGGATTGTCAACCCTCTTGTATCGTGTCAAGTATGGCCATCCCACGAGCGAGATTCAGAGAATCGGGAAGCTTCCAGGTGAGCACGACAGCTGTGTGATGGGCGCGCTGGTGTCTGACGAAACCTCCGCAGTCATGGGGTATAATAGTAAGTCGTTAGATCGTAGTACTAGTCGCAGGGTGCTCAGTCCCAGCTATTAGCATGGAATGCATACTACGTGAGTGTCTTTGTCCCAAGTATGCGACGCAATTTCATTGTCCGTTCTGGTAGTGTGGTATCAACGAGACGCTCATCATCAAGACGGCTAAATCGGTGAAATTCCTTGGTCTTGCGGTTCGTGTCAGACAGCGTCGAGTGACATTGCGTATACTCATTTCCGAGACTCAGGATGCGGGTTATGACCATATCAATATCGACGATTGCTACTCGGAGAAGAAACGGAGTGACGCTGGGGATATTATCGCGAGTACGTTGTTTTCGATGTGGCTTAGAGACCGGGATATGACGCTTTTGTAGATAAGGCCAGATTCCCCTCGGGAATGAAAGTGCTGACGGACCAGATCCATGAACTGGGCTTGTGAGTCGATCAATGCGCCTCACTGATGTATACGCTCATGTCAACGTTCATGCAGCAAAGCAGGCATCGTAAGATCCGATTCAGCTATCCTCTTTCGCCTCTAACACTTGGGCCACAGTACAGCGACTCGGGATGGTTTACTTGCCAGTTATACCCTGGGTCGTATCAGAACGAAGCAAGGTAGGTCTCACCCCTCCTTCTTAAACCAATGAGTCCTTTATTTAATATTTTATAGAGATGCAAAATTGTTCCAGGATTGGGGCTTCGATTATCTCAAGTGCGTATACTCTGCCTATGTGACGAAGCTGTGGTCCTGACTTTCGTTTCCGCAGGTATGATAACTGTGCCGTACCATTCGACAACATTACAAGGCAGAATATCATGGGCCGTGAGTTTGTCCATGATGACCTTGATTATTCGAGCGTCAAGCTGCTGGTTGTCTTACAGGATATGAACGTATGGCGAACGCCATCAAGGATCTCGCCGAGTCCTCTGGCAGGCCGCCTTTATTCTTGTCGATGTGTCAATGGGGAAGGGTATGTGCTGTGTCCGACTCGGCATGCTCGTGCTCACGCTTCAATTAGGAACAAGGGTGGTTGTGGGCAAAGAAGTATGGTCAGAGTTGGCGGGTAGGTGATTTAATAATGTGTTGTCTGCGCATTGAAAACAAACTTTGCATGTCAGACAACGGATGATATTGGTATGTTGTTTCTAGTGCAATGCAATCCCCGCTTGACGGAGTCCTTTAGGAGCGTCTTGGTCGTCAATTGCGAACCTCATCAATCAGTCAGCAGTTCTACCTACCACTTCGTTTGAGTTCGTTCTGCAACTCTTTTCTAGAAATTCTTTTTATACTTGGGCTACCGATTTTTACGGTCACAATGATATGGATATGGTAAGTAATTCTATCTGTATTACTGAATTAAGCCTCACGTTTCCCTAGCTGGAGATGTGAGTAGCACATCCGGGATCCCATAATCTACGTCTCATGACATCTCCACCACAAGCGGGAACGGCGACCTGACATATGACGAAATGAAGACCCATTTTACCGCCTGGGCTCTCATGAAATCCCCCCTCTTGCTCGGCCTCAATGTACGTGCTTTCTTCTGAACTTACAGATAAAAGTAAAGCGGAAATGTAATTTCTGTTCAGCTGGAGACAGCAAGCAAGGAATCACTCGAAATCCTCACCAATCCCGAAATTATTGCTATCAACCAGGACCCCGTCGTGGGTACGAGTATTTCGCCCTTCCGATGGGGTATCAATGTATGTCAACATGCGCTAGCATATTGGCATACCAATTTAAAATAACTTTAGCCCAACTATGTGAGCAATGCAACCCACCCCGCACAATACTGGAGCGGTGAAAGCCAAAACGGCACGGTCTTTATGCTTGTGAGTAGTTTCATCCCTGCCTGCCTTTTGTATTGTTAAGACAGAGTAGATTAACACCTTGGATGAACCTGCGACCATGTTCTTTAACCTGACAGAGTCTCCCTGGATTCGGGCCGGAAGACAATACTCCGTCCGGGTAGGTTCCACAGCTCGACTTGTTCATCAGAAACGACGCTCATCTTGCACTCAGGACCTCTGGACGCACACTGATGTTGGTACTGCAGTGAGAAACTTTACAGCATACGACGTTCCGGCGCATGGCGTTGTCGCGCTGCTCCTCCAGGACGCTGGTGACGAGCCTGAAGGCCAGTGGCCTCCTTGTGCGGTGATCGAATGGTGCATGTCTGATGATGGGACAATGTACGACCCTGACAAGAAATGGAGTGCTGAAAAACACCAAGAGTTTTGAAAGAAGGCACAAGACCGCGGCATCATCGTGCTGCTGTGATCCACGTGTATTTCGTAAATATCTATGTATTTTGTCCAGTTGTAGAATGTACACTTGACTACCTTGACATTGAAGAGGAAAGTACCCGAACGAAAGGGTTGCAATCACTTCTTGAATGTATGTGGAATTTGTGAGTTTATAAAGGTCTATCGTGCAAACGATACCCAAGCCACAAGGGATACTATTAACAAGACAGATGTCCATTTTCTAACATCCTTCCATCTCGCGTCCCAAACTTCTCTCTCGCTCCACAGCAACGGCAAAGTAGTATTGCCCCGCACTCCATCGGGATGGTACCGCAGGACGATAGGGTCGTTCTCGGGAGGGATTGCTGCGTGCTGCGAAATTTCCGGCGGTCGCACGTTTTCAGGGAGGACAGTCTGTACGCTTTCTTGTGCAGGAGGGAACACCTCGGCCTGAGCGACGCCCCCGAAAAAGTCCGTGATCCGCGTCTTGTCTAATGGCCGTCGAAACAGGTCTGAACGCACGCCAGCGTGTGAGCGAATCACAGCGGGATCATAAGACGAGAACTTTCGGGGTGTCAGCATGTCAGGATGACGTCGCGGTGAGGGCGCATACCAAGTCCTGTAGGAAGACTTGACTGGTCTTGTTGATGCCTTCCATAAATTCGAGTACAAAGTGTGTATAGCTGTCGATGACAGACACGCCAATATCGTTGTCGTTTTCGTGCTGCTTTCGATGAGTCCCTAGAGATAAACATGTCGAACGAGTAACATACCGAGTAAGAGTTCTCTTCTATATCTGATGATCCTGTTGCCAGGATATTTGGGGAGTAGAATTGCGAGTACATGGTGTTTGCTTGGCAGGTATCGATCATGAAGAATATTTCGTTGTAACTAGAATTTACTTGTTTGGCCCTTGAGATGAGCCAAGCGCATATCTGGCTCCTTACCGCTTCTTCTGCCACATTTGCTCAAATGCGTCAGCAATGTCGAATGCGCTGATCTCTTCGTTGTCCTGGAACTTGAGGAATTCATTCCCACCGTGCCCGGTCATGTACACGAAGACATTTGACCGGTCGTCCGTGAGCAGTCGTTTGGAGCGCGGTACCGATGGGTCGACTCGTCCTACACGGAGAGTTGGTACACGAGAGGATGTTTTCGACCTCGACATACCTGTAAGCAGACGAATGAAGTTCTCCACAGTCACTTCGTAGCCACGATAGTCCACTTCGATGTTATCGCCGTAGAGGTCTAGATGACGCCCCGCTTTCGCGTACACGCTCCCGGGGAACTTGTTGCGGGTATTACATGCGACGTCATCGGCAAGCATGAGGATGATATTTGAGTCGGGAATGCCCAGACGCTTCACGGTGCGATACCTAGATACGAAAGTCTGTATCACGAGAAGACACGAAAACGGGGGATAATTACATTCCTAGGGCATTTGCCATGTGCTGAGGGACGTTGGCATCAGTGGTCTATTGGAGGCTACCACGACATACCCTGTAATTGAACCAATATCGGGAGGCGCAGACGAGGACGGCCCAGTTGTTGGTGTGCCCCGAGCTGGACGCATGTCGGCCATAAAAGTCGGCGACGACCTGCTCGCTGGCAGCCAAACTGCCGACCGTCCACACTGCCAGACAGACGACCAGCTGGTGGAGGCGCATTCGAGAGTATGTCTCGGCAATTCGGCAACTCCCCCAATACGATCATGCGGAGTTTCAATTCTCGGCATCGAATCTCTCCTTCGTGCGCGCTGCCATGCACGGTGAGCAGCGCCATGTCACCGCTGTCGGCGACGTCTCACATCCTCCTAGGTCTTGTCGCATACAGCGACGACTCCCAAAGCGACTCGGAGGACATTATCGCCTCCACCTCTAGGTCTGCTGGCATTGGCCTGTCCAAGAACCATGTAAGAGTCTCCCTGCCGGGTCTTGTCCAATCGTTTCCCTCGTTGTTGGCTGTGTTTCTGTTTGGGAATAGGATAAGCCACTAAAGGGCCCCTCTACTTCATCCTCAGATGGTACGTCCTACCTCATACGTCGTGGAAGTGCCCCGAGTCATCGCGTTTTTAGCTCGGCTATTACCAAAATCCCAAGTCGTCATTCGTCGACCAGTACCGACGAGAAGCCACCCTCGAGCACATCTATCTGGTGACATCGCGACGGAACAACCTCAATCAGCCGCACCTCCGCTCACACCCACAGAATCCTTGAAGGAATTACCCTCCTCGAGCTCCTCCGAAGACCACGAGCTAACAGATATTCGCGAACTCTTGAGGCCACCATCAATACCAGGCGTAGTAGATTGGGGAATACCCGCTGAATCCACGGCACCATGTGATCCAGCTATTGAAGTACGGTGACTCTTTGCATGTTGCGTCACTCTACCACTCATATCTCTCCAGGCGAAAGTCGCCCAGTTTCTTGCATTGAAGCGTGATCCCGCAAATCCCAGACACTTCAACGATTCTCTTATGTCAAACAGATCATTCCGGAATCCTCACCTCTATGCTACACTGGTCGACTTTGTCGACGTCGATGAACGAACGACGAATTTTCAAACTAGCATTTGGGACCCAAATGACGTAGAACCTGATTGGTTTGCAGATCGAATCGGTACGAGGTGTCTTGTAATCTTGTTCGACTCGTATTCATGCCCGTCGCCACCCTTTCGTCTGGTTACGCCCAATGACGGCTCACTTGCTGGGAAAATATGTGTCTCCTCAAAGCTGAGCTACAAAAAGCGCGTTCAGAACAAGCATCTGCGGCACAGTCGAAACGTTCACAGATCACTTTTACATCTTCCAAGGCGGCTCCGCCGCAGCCCACGCGTCACCCACAAGACAGAGGAGGGGACCCAAGAAAAAGTCGATTTCATCCGTACTCGAGAGGCCGTTGAGTTTACGCGCAGTTGGAATGTCGTGTATCTAGTACAGTACCCCTGTCATCTCGTTCTGCAATGCGTTGTATATCCTGTAAGCTTTGTGATGTAAGCCAGCCGAGGTGCCAAGCGTCCACACCCCCAACCTCTGACAAAGTCTCCAGGGACCTTGCTGCTATGGCGCACTCACTTTCACCCGAATGTACACCCTTCAAGCATGCATATGACGCATGCTTCAATACATGGTTTGAAGGCTATCTCGAACCCGCCATTGCACATTCCAATGGTGTCCCACAGGGCCAGCGGAATGACTACGCCAAGAAGAAGGCGGAGGAATTCGAGCGGAAATGCGGGGCTATCTGGGCTCAATACAAGGAATGTGTGCAGGTGAGCATGACGCCTTTCTTTATGCGATGCGCGCGGTTTCAAAGGGGCGTCGAAACGTTCTGTTCGTGGCACGATCTGGCTGATACTGTATCACCTTACTTGCAGAAAGCCGTGCGAGAGCGAGGTCTTGAGGATTTGCTTGAGCAGGCCCGACAAGACAATCCGTTGCGCGAGCCACCATCTACGTCAGAAGGAAAGGGGACAAGTTGATCAGAGGAAGGGTAACACTCCTCATACCCTGTTCCTCCTCCCGGCTTCGATTGACTCGGGTCGTCGGACCAGCCTCCATACCTACATTCCTGTTCAATGTGATACACCGAAACACGAAACACGAAACACGACTCATCACCGAGAATATGCAAGGGAACCATAACCCTTGCAAGCCCACGAAACTCGAGCTCGGTGGATAGCCGTCAGTTTTTTGTTATACCACCCAGTGTGCTTCTCGGTCGCTTCTTCCAACCTCGCGATGTACGTCACACGATAATGATTGCCCTCAGATATCTCAGACAAATGTACGTCTCAGACGCATTGTCGAAGTCACACTCTGTTGTGGACAGTGGCCAACACAGCTAGAATGCCACACGATTGACATGGGTGCATGATTGGCGCCAACATCGAGCAATAACGCATACCTTGATGGAAGCGACGTGTTGAACATCTTCCTCTAGCAATTCACGTGCACACGTTGGGATAGGCCGACTGTTCACCTGGAGACACTGCACATGGTTTTCTAAAGCCTAACCCCGACAGTGCTCTTTCTTTCTACTACATCCACAAGCCTACACGTTCGGTTTTGCGCTCCCGCATCTTTCCACTTCTTGTTCCCGCTGCTACGTCTTGGGCGGGCTATTGACATGCCCAAAGAATCGTAGTTTGATCGTAGTCATTCTTTTTTGTATGGCACGTGACTGGACGCGCCGCGCGACACGGTCCAATACGACGTGGTTTATCACCTGCACTGAGATGTCCACTTCGGATGCATCAAAACAGCTTCAAGCAACCCTCGACAATGCCAACCTGCACATCCTCAACTCTCGTGCGCAGCTAAAATCTCATCGTTTCGATGGTCTCGAAGACTTGCCCGCTGGTGAGGACGCCCTGAGCGATCCCGCCGTAGTAGCCAGCGACGTCGCAGCTCAAACCGTCTGTGCTCAGTTCCATTCGCACAGGCAACTTTCTGACGACGGACCCGCTAGTCGTTCCTCCGCCAACTCAAATTTCAGTATCTGGAACAGAAGGCCAAAGACAAATATGTCAAGACGATCGTGTCCGACGACGCACCACTCATAACCGCTTCTTTGAATGAAGAACTCCGGGTGCGCACTGAAGAGAAGAAGGGTATGTTGAAGGAGGCCAAGGCAAGGCTTACGGAGCGGCAAGAGGACGTACGTACGTTGGCACCACTCGTGGAGGAAGGTCGGTGGATTGCCCCAGTGTTTGTGCAAGGATATGGTTCCTAACGCATCTGCTGAGCAGATTATCAGAAAGCACGTTCGTTGACAAATCTTGCGACGACGCTCTCTGCCCAGATACTCGATGCACGGCTTGCCCTCACGCGGCTCCGCCAGGCGCACCCGCACCCACGGTTGACCATCGCATCTGCAACGTCCACGTTGGATGGGCAGGTGGAGCAAATGCAAAATATGGAAGACGAACTACAGGGACTGAATAGTCGGATAGGCGAGACTAAAGAACGAATAAAGAACAAGATGTCGGAGCTGGAGCGACTGAGAAGCATCGAAAAGGAGAGACTTGCAGAGCTCGAGCTTATGGGTAAAGTGGTTGGGGAGGAAGAGGACCCAAGGATCGGAGGACTCTACGACTGGTATGGGTTTGCCAACCAACCTTTGTCGGTGCCACTACTGATCTATGTTACACATGGACAGGTTCGTATCCTCATTGTCGATACACCGCTCCTTGCTCTCTCTCGAGTCCACATACATTGAATCCGAAAACGAGCTACGATTGACATATTCGATCGATCCACCCCCCGGCTCGGCATCTCCTGAGCCAAACGAACTAGTGTTGACATTACTCTTTATTCCAAACACGCGACAACTGGTCTCTGCGGACGTCACTCTGGGAGGGGTCGAGTTTGAGTTGGGGGACGTTATCGATGCACATGTGCAAGCGAACAATATTTCCGGTCTAGTGTGGGCTGTGCTGGCACGCGCACGCGCACAAGGTCCATGTAGAATAATGGAAGAATGATTCTGCACTTTCGGGTGGATCATCCATGTACGTCTGTACTGCTGTATTAATGCTGTTTGATCTAGCAGGCCTGTTGACAGGACTACTCGAAGATGTGTCATTCGCTCAGTTTGGTCTCCTGCCTTGTCACTGATGCTTTATGTACTCTCAGGTGGACCAGCTCGAAGAACGGTGGCCAATACCGTGCCAATGCTCTTGCTCTTGCTGCCATCCTGAGCCCGAGGTAGCTCCGATCCTCACAGAAATTACGCTATGGGGATTCGATATTGTTCCAAGTCGCCAGATGGCCTACAGCGAAGGTGGACCCATCCGAGTTCTCTGTCGACTCACATGTCTCTCTAGATGTCATCTGCTCAGCCTCAGTGATCGGATTTATACGACTGCCCGCATATTCACAGCACGATGCACTATTTGTGGATGGCTATGGTGCTCCTTTCAAGACCAAACATGTTGTCTCCTATGTTATCGGACTACCCCTACGTCTGTCGTCTTGCGGCACTTGCCGCCATATGCAGTCTCATTCTTTCCGTGGTAAGGTAGTTCTGCTGAGAGCCACCCTTTGGTCTTTCCCCCAACCGCAGGACCTCTCGGCTGTCAGTTTTAAACCCAAGGGTATGGGCCAGTGAGATTCACCATCAAGCTTATCATCGTTATCTCCGGCGTCTTTCATGTTCCTTCTATT
>JBBPLK010000027.1:79701-98023 GCA_038089735.1 Exsudoporus frostii
CACCCTTTGGTCTTTCCCCCAACCGCAGGACCTCTCGGCTGTCAGTTTTAAACCCAAGGGTATGGGCCAGTGAGATTCACCATCAAGCTTATCATCGTTATCTCCGGCGTCTTTCATGTTCCTTCTATTTCTGCTTGCCAACATAGCCGCTCAATCAAGGGATCACAAGGTTGATCATCTGACCGTATCCCTGGACTGATAAAAGGTATCCTTGCGTGCCCACATCCGCTGCACTCATCACCCAAGGAACATTGCTACCATGGGGTATGGGACTCCTCCACCGCTGTAAGTTCGCCATCATGCTAAGCCTGGCCCGTTCGACAATTTACCCTTGTCATCACGGGCGACAGAGTCTACCATGGGAAGCCAGCACAGGACAAAGCGACACCCTACACCCCTGATAAGTATGTTGCTCTCCTAAAGAATTGAGTATTATTGGAACTCCGTCGTATTAGGAGCACTCAAACCTCCCCACCAAAGAACACAGGTGTCCGGACGGACTCGACAGGATCCGCCCAGTTAGTTGTTTTCTATTTAACTTATGACTCGATGTGACTGAGGGTTCCGTCTTCGAGTACTCCCAAGGGCAGCACCTACGTCAAAAAGTAAATCCCAAGTTCGTTTGTTTCACTACAGTAGTCAAGTATTGCCTGCGCCGGTCTGTTTTCTTGGTACATACTTGCCAATGTAACGTCGAGATCGTCCCGGAAAGCTGTGCTAATATTCCCGCGTGCATGCTTGGCTCATGGATAAGGTTGAGGCGCGAGAGGGCGTTTTCAATCGAGTTGAACCCCATCTCCGATAGGTATTTGACGATCCCAACCATACTTTGCTCGACGATCATGTATGTCCTTGGTGTACAGTAGCCGAACGCTGATCGGTTCTAGATGTGTTCAACACCGAGTGGATAGCGACTTTTTCCTTGGGGGATGTGGTATGATAAATTAATGCCCTCACACGTAACATACCTTTTCGGAATCTGCCTATCTCTTAGAGGGATGACAATCCTGTTGAGACGCGAGAACAGTCACTGTTTTTATTACAGCAAACAGGGGTAACGAGTTGATTCTAATGTTTCCCGGCCCGCCATTGGCCAGTGGTCGCGAGTGCAGTCTTGCCCGTAAAGATGGTCGGAAGCGCCAAGATACTGGCATAGAACAGCACCTGGCCGAGCTTGAGATCCACCCAATACCAGAACAGGAGTGCCTCAAAGGCGCCGAGGAGCGCGGTGAAGGGGAGGATACGCGGCGAAAACAAGTGCGGGACACGTACGCCGACTTTGCCCCACTGGAGGCGAACGTGAGTTACTCGAACGATGATGAAAGGATGCGACGTACCAAACCGAGCAACGCGACCCACGGCGCGAATACGAGCGCGGCAAAGAACGCGGAGACGATTGTTGGGGGCACTTTTTGCTCGGGACGGAAGATGGGAACGATTGGTGGTTGGGGGTGGAAGGACGCTTCGTCGAGGTGGGGTGCGGGCGTCGAGGATGCGGGGACGTAGAGGTCGAAGAGGTCTATTGTCGCTGGATCATATACGAAGGAGCCGAGGATGAGGGAGACGGCGAGTGGGCGGTCTGTCGTCGGTGGGAGGGACGCGGGCGGACGAGCCATGTTCTGCGCGGAAAGAGTGAGCCCAAGGTACCTTTGATGGAGGCAAGGGGAACGTACGAGCTCGAACTTGGCTTTGCCACCTGGGGTGACGCGAACGGGCTGGATGCCTTCTTCGCCGGAGACGGGGTCGTAGAAGCGAAGGAAGGTCTGGTGGGGCTGGACGCCCTTGCCCTCGTCGGATTCGGTGAGTTGGAAGGTGAGTTTGAGGGTGTCGGAGGAGCCGAGGGTCAACGGCTCTGGCTTTTGGGTGAGGGAGAATCTGCTTGGGGAGTGGTGAGGTTGTGTCCAGTGGTTCGAGGGGGACACGTACGTTTCTGTGCGCAGCTGGGATGCATCGGAGGAGGAGATGGTGAAACGAGGGGATTGGAGGGAGAGCGAGGCGGCATGGACGTGGGCGACGAGGAGCAGCCAGGCGAGGCAAAAGGTGGTGCGGGTCATGGTCGAGGTCTGAGCAGACGTGTCCGTGCGAACACGTCTAAAAGGGTATAAAAAGCGAGACCCCACCGTGGTTCGAACACGGGACCGCACGATCTGCAATCGTATGCTCTACCACTGAGCTATAGAGTCGTTGCCGCACTCAGTTTCGATCACGGGCAAGCAGCGACCGAGCGCCATCTCCTCCTCTCCTCCTCCATCCACGACATGCCCAAGAAACCACGACTTGCTCGCGATGGCCGCACGAGCCCGTCCACGGCGCCTGCGCGCGTTTCATTGACCAGTCTCCCCATCGAAATCCTCGCAGAGGTCCTCCTTTACACTTGCTCCCCTCCTACCGTCGTCGCCGTCTCCCGCACCTGTTCATTCCTATACCACTCCCTCGCTCAGAACCCCGCCGCATCCTTCATCTGGCGCGGCGTTCGCAAATCCTGCCAACCACTCCCCCTCCCCGAGCCTGGCCGATATTGGAATGGAAGCGAGGCGGACTACGCCGCCTTTATGTTCGGCGGGGGCGTCTGTGAAGTGTGTCAAAACGCCACACGCACAATGTATGTTAGCTTCGCAGCACGGATCAGGTTGTGTGGTAGCGTGAGTGCAGATTCACCTCGAGTCATCGCAGCATCTGACACCGCGGCAGTGGTATTGTCGGAGAAAGATGCTCGAGTTAGTCTTTGTTCCTTGCCTCTCATCGTCATCTATCCTGATGCGGATGCTTCCCTTACGCCACCCCATTCAGCGAGGTCCTCGTCAATGCCGAGGACATGATTGAGGATCGGTATCGTCAATCCATCTGGACGCCCTATGTAGAAAGTAACAAGTGCTTTCGTGCGTCATTAGTCGCACCCGTCTGCTCCGTTCTCAATCTTCATGTAGATCCTTCCTCACCCCGCACTTTAACTTGTGCGTATGGTAGCTTACGACTGTCTGACGAGCGCTGATCCTCGTATAGGGCCCTGTAATCCCACTATCTTGCTCCGCAAGGCTGACTTGAAGAAATTTCGAATCGATCTCATGGCCTACGAGGCCGCCGAACTAACTCGGGCCGAGCACAAACGTGCTGGTCCCCTTTCGGCAGCAGTTCTGGAGCAAGTTAAGCAGAGCGAGCGTATCATGGAGGTGCGTGGATGCCGCTTCATAGCTTGTTTGTCCAATTGCAAACCGCGTTCCAGCGTTGTCACGCGGCAGTGTTCAGATTCGATGCAGTCATGGAGGTGTGTCATTCTCAATTTTAGCCACGAATGGATCGTGATCTTTTCACCCTCGTTGGACATTGTCAAATGGTATCCGCCTTTCTGCTCTGTTGCATCAAATGGCACAACATGTACCATCAGGTCTCGGCATGCCTGATCCACTGGAAGTGTTGTTATGACAAGGAATATAAAAACATCAAGAGGGAGAATAAATTATGGTGAGCGAGCCTCGTCCTATCTCGACAGGCTCTGAGCTGGCTGTGGGTACCCGCTTCGGGTCATGACAGGACGAAAAACCTTGCGGAAAAGGAAGGATGGGATCTGGGTGATCTTGTCGCGTCCCAAACATTCGGATCATTACAAAGGCGCAAGAATTTCCTTCTGGAGAGGATCGGGTCGAACGGTAAGTGATCGCGGTGTAACTTGTGCTGCGCACGTTCAACTCATGATACTTGCCTGCATGGTCTACTACTTGCTGCACTCGGTTGTCTTGGTCATGGTTGCCTTTCACGACTCGTCAGATGTGTCCCCCATCCGGTCTGCAATCGAATCCGAGCTTCTTGCAGTGCAAACGCATCATAAGCGTCAAAAGGCCGAGGCAACTTACAAGCAAAAGTTGGCCGAGATAAAAAAGATTTACGAACGTATGCGATGCGGCACTCTGGATGGTGCCCATACGGATACTGAGGATCCCAGCGATTCCACTGGCGCGTTGATTCTCCCGCCGCTGAGTGTTTTTTGCACGTTCCCATCCGTCCGTGCGCTCAAGGGAAGTCCTGACCCGAGCGCAGTACCACCATCTAGCACCTCTACCACGATCGACATTAAATCGTCTCCGTTGGCCACCTCACTCATCGAATCGGATCTCCATACCTGGCTTGTTCCCGTCCAAAAACACTTGATGCGTCTGCTAGGTTACCCGAATGGATGGCAGAGCGCCAGCACACGAATGCTTCCTCCCCTGCAGCGCGTCACAGCGCGGTTCTTCTGTCGGCGATGTGGCGAAGGCCGGGTAGGCAGGCCACATCAGAGGGAACGGTGTTTGGACCTCAAAGGTGTCTGCTCGCATGTTTGTGTGGCGACGCAAAGGAAGAGTATCGAGGGACGGCATCAGGAAGCACCACAGGAAGGCGAGGCCGAGGCTGCCAACACTCACGATAGAAATAGGCAAGAAAAGGGGAAAGTCAGAGATAAAAAGAACAGTGGCGCAAAGACATTGGATTGGAAGATGGACCTATTCGAAAAGGACGAAAAGGCATTTCGTTTCTTTCCGTTTTCTCAGACAGATGCTCATGCGCCTGTCCGCTCCAGGCCATTCGTCTCATTAAACAAATCCTCGAGCTCAGGGGCCTTTCGGAGGAAGATCCTTCTACCGCCTCTAGGTTGAGCGAGGGTCGCCGCGTCATACGATGTATGTCATGTGAAGGTTGGATAGTTATGGACTTTGACACTGCAGCAAGTCCTTGTTTCCGATTGCAAGGTTTCGCCCGACTGACCGCTACTCATCACAGATCGGCCATGCGCATCGCCACGAATCCATGCAAATCCAATTGTTGCTTATCTCTGCCCCGAGCTGCGTTGAATTGTGGAAACCCGATATTAGTGCGCCAAACGGACACGTATCTCGTACTATTCCCAGCTCGCAACTTGCATTCAAGCGCGGCACGTCTGAATTGCTCCTGGGGCCGTCTCACCGTGCACCCAACTTGTGCAAGAAGATCAACTATGGATGCAAGCATTGTTTCCGTGTTTCTGAAACGGATGTTTTGGTCGGCGTCGAAAAACCGGATGTGGGGAAGGGGGTCAGAGCGATGAATTTCAATGGACTGAGATCGCATGTCAAAGAAAAGTAGGCTGTCCTGTTTCCGTCTCTGCCTTGATTGGCTGACATGGCACTTTGTAGACATGGTATCCAAGATATCCGCGACGAGGATTTCTTTTGCTATTCTGCCATCAAGAAAGATGAGATTCGGGGGTAATCGTGGATATTATATCAAGGGAATTGGATTGGTCGGCATGCACCTTTCTGCAGCAACGTAGTTCTATACATGCGTTTGCCTCATTTAGGCTCATCTTGCGAGGCAACCAAGCTTCCAAGCTCTGTAAAAGATATGTGCGATGCGGCAAATAAATCATGGGATCGCATGCTACGCCGTCTCGAAATGACGTGCGCTGGTGCTGGTGACAAGACCTCGGCAAACGATTCTCCCAATGGATCAGACGCATTCGTTTGCGAAGCACCCTCGTCTCCAACACCATCTTCACTACTCGATGTATGAATCGACCCAGCAGGCGTGGGTATGGAGTCGACATTGACGGAAAAGTAGGATCCAGAGAGGAGGGCGTGTCCGCTCGGTAGAGGCGGGGGGAGGGAATGTGTGCGGAGGGGAGGGAGTGACTTTGCCTGGCTCATCGAGGGTGTGTCTGGACTCGGTGCAAGAATGGCGTGTTCTGGGTCTGTGGCGGGCGTGGGGACCTCGTCAGTGTGACGGGCGTCCGTCTTTGGAGATGGACTCGACCGGGACGTCTTGTCCTCGGGGCTGTCAGGAAGGGCATTTCGGGCCTCCCTCAGGCGCGGCAGCCACTGTGCCGTGTTCGGATGAGGGACATGGGCGGGCGTGCAGAGAGCGAGACATACCTGTCTCAAGACGTATGCTGCTGCAAAGCCAGAGAGGGCTACTGCGACGTAGAGCCCTGCGCGGAGGGCGACATCCCTTGGGCGGCGCATAGTGCGGGTTGCGGATTATGTTCGGTTCCAGCGGTGGGCGGCATTCCTGGATTGGAAGGGGGTGTGGGGGCCATGAGGCCGAGCGGATCGCGTGTGGGAGGAGGACCATGTTTAGTGCGACGTTGGCGATGGCGAGGGGGGCCACAAAGGGAGAGAACGACTTTCAAGGGACGAGAAATATTTTTTGTCGATTAGGTTATCTCTGAATTCCACTACTGAGCGGCTTGCTTGTGCTCCTCCTCCATCTCAACTCCCAACCATGCCCGCGACCGACAGGCTCGACCCCGACAAGTCCACATTGACAGACGACAGAGACACCGACAGCGAAAGAACCCAACCACACAAATCAAAGGCCTCCAAGTGTCCGTATCGTCTCCCTGTTTCACCTCCCCCGCTCCTAACCCTCCCTCTTATTCCCCAGCAAAGGACCTCTCCCATGTCCCCTGCAAGTTCTTCAAAGTCGGCGCCTGCACCGCCGGCTCCTCATGCCCCTTTTCTCATGCCGTCCACGAGCCCGGCCAGCAAAAAGACGTGTGCGCCTGGTTCGTCAAGGGAAACTGCAAGTTTGGTCACAAGTGCGCTCTGGCCCACGTCCTCCCAGGCCAGAGCATGTCCATGGATCGGAAAAACAAGAAGGCGGCTCAGTTGGCAGCCAATGGCGGCGCGTCCAGCGGTGCAGCTCGGGAGTCCAGGAGCTCAAAGGGTGGAAAGAAGGATGGTCATCCGTCGGCGACCCCCCACGGCGGCTCGTCCTCCGGCACTGCCGTGAATGCCCGCACTGGCCTGCTCTCTGGCTCGACAGCCCCAACCCGCACCATCTCGGCTCGTCCACCCATGGCGATGACCCTCAGAGCCACTCCCTCCGCACCCGCACCCCCCGTCAAGGACACCGATTTCCCGCCCTTTGTCCTCCCAGATGATGTTGACAGCCATCAGCCCAATCCCACCAGCGTTAATACAGAGCCTACGTCTGCGTCAAAACTACAGACAGAGGATGAGCAGCAAGAGATTTCTCTCTCCGAACCGCCTTCCGAGTCCTTGTCTCCCATTCATCCCAGAAATCCATCACCGCCCACTCTCCCTCTCAACGTGCCTAGCGTGTTACGTCGCCCAGTCCTCCCTGCAGATGCTGCGGATCTCGGTCCCATCGGATCGCCTCCACGAGGATCATTATCGGCCCATTCGCCGATTTCGTCCGGAGAATCCCCACAGAATGCTGGAATGCCTTCCACGTTCCATGCTCAGACATCATTGCTCACAGAGTCCAGGAATCGGCTCGGTGCAGGGGCAGGCGTGCCCTCTTCCCTCGGGCACACACAGAGTCAAGTATGGAAAACAGATGTTGGTTCGGTCCCTGCACAAGGGGCCGGTCCAGGAATCGATGTCAGCGTCTCTGTGGAGCGAGATATTCTATCCGTAGACGAAGACTTGGAAGAATTCCTTCCTTCTTCGCTTACAGACCTGTTGACCCCTTCGGAGCGTTCCCGCAGAATGTCTCGCACACACTCTGGGTCATCTCGCCCTACCAATTTGAATGACACGGTGTCCCCAGCCCCTCCGGCCTATGCTCATCTTCCTCAAACGCAGAGTCATCATGCCAATCATCGCTACTCGCGTTCTGTCCCTGCTCCTTCTCTTTTGGGTGATGTCAAGTCTATCTGGGCAGAGCGTGGCCTCACGACTAATGGGGTGCCACCCTCCCCAGAGAAGCATAGCTTTGGCGTAGTAGGGTCAATAGGTTCGGGCGCACCGAGCTCGCTCAAATCCCCCAATGGTTTTGGTGCGCTCAACCCGGGGAATACCTTGACACCGTCGGGGACAGGGGCAAGCATTTTCCGGGACGACTCACATTCGCCCTCGTCCTCCCTGCTCGCACCGTCGAACGCTTCCGCTGCGTTTCTTCCTGGTCTTCACCATTACTACTCCAAGATGAATTCGGGAAGCAATAATGGTCGCGCTCCCAATGCTGGACTCGGGCTTGGCGCTGGTTTAGGTCTCGGTGGGCTGAGCCGCTCTCCGCTCTCTCATACTCCCATCCACGGCCCAGCTGCAGACGAGAGACGGACGGGTGCGAACAACGGGGCAACCATCGGCCTCGGCCTCGGAGAAGCGACGTCCCCGTCCGTCCGTGCCCTCCAATCACATGCCCCTGGTCAGAGTCTCCCACAAGGCCTCGCGGCGGGTTACTCGCGCATACACGCCATTCCGCTCACCGGTTCACCCGGTTCACTCGGAGGTTCGAGCGTCGGCGGGGGTGGTGCGTTCAGCCCCGGGCACGGGCCGGTTCCGTTTGCTATCAACGCTGGACCGGGGCAGGACTGGCTCTTGCAATCCAACCAGGCGCATCTATCCACTGAGGCGATCTCGCACCTCTCCCTGTCTGCGCACCATGACCTGGGCTCGACTGGAAATCCGATGGTGTCTGGTGCCCCCATCTCGTCCTCGATGGCTGCGCTCGAGTCCATGTTCTCGCGGCTTCCGCCGACGGGCGCGCCGCTCCGTACGCCGCCCCATGCTGTGAACAACAGCCGGAACTGGCACGCCCAAAACGTACACAGCCCACTGAGCCGGCCGATCAGTGACGATGACGAGCTCTTCAGCATGGATGGTTGATGCCCTTTGTGCGTCCCTGTGAGCGCGTCTTCCTTTTCCCAAAATATTCACTTTACCAAGACAAAACAAAAAGTTGGACCATGGACGAAGAACGAGAAGGGTCCCCCACATAGGTATTTACGTACTACCAGTAATGTGTTTATCTGCAAGGGAACGATTAGAGGCTGGATACCTATCTAGTTATAGCCTTTCTCGTTTTCTCTTCTTATTCCCTACACGCTTTATGGTCTCGCAAGCCCGAGCGTATCGGGCCACGATTGTCGTTCTTGGCGCATGTATTGATGTGACTGTAATCTTGGTAACATAAAAGAGAATGAAATATATAACAGGCCAAAAAGGTAGACATTCATTCTCCCCCTTCACTCGACATCCGACCTGACCCGCTTGGCGGGCATCTCGAGGGTGACACCGTTTCCTTCGTATTCCTCCTCCTTGATCTTGCCGAGTAGAGACACCTCCGTCATGTCCTCGCACCCATCCACCGTCTCGTCGCCCTCGTCCAACGATGCAAGACCCATCGAGCGTTGCCCACTCAAATCCATCGACGAAAACGATCCTTCCCCACGACCCCGGTTGAGATTGATAGCCGCGACCTTGCGCTTCTTGCCTCTCGGTTTCCGGGGCTTCCTTGGAGACGGTACGAATTCCTTGCCATTCTTGACCGCCCATTCGATCTCGAGGACTCTTGCGGTTTCGGAATGGGTGTTGCCATCGAGATCAGGGGTAGCGACGTCGTGGGACCGAGATGAAAATGGAAGAAAAAAAAAGAAAACGTCAGAATTTTATGTGCCACGTGTGGATAGTTTACATAGGAAAACATGGACGACGAAAAGTATCCACCTCTCTCGAAGTTTGATGTTATCGGGGACATATGTCTCCGCTTTGCGGTAGAGTTCGAGCGCGACTTGGAGATCGCCCCTGTGTGCATTGATCGTTAGCGTACTGACTGCCCATGGTTTGGAAGGGAGACGCACTTTTCAGAATGAGCGCGTGCGAGGGCGACATAGGCCCGCCCGGTCTTCTTTCTGGATGTTGGCGACAGCACGTCTGCAAGTTGTAGTTCCTTGTTTCCACGTTCGCTGAACGGGAAGGACACCATGAGCCCCTATTGTAACACTTCTCATGTCGTCATCGTCACGCACTATTTCTGCTCCAGTTCCGCCAGTCTTGCGCGGAGCTGATCGTCCAAATCACGATGGCGCGTGAGGAGCGGTGTCAGCACGCCCGCAGGCAACCTGCACTCTGCCTGCGTTTGACGCCGCTCATCATCTTGTTTCTCTCTCGGTACAAAGTTCTCCTTTTCTTGTTGAAGCCGCCCCTTCTCTTCGCGTTCATGGTCTTCGCGCTCTTTCAGACGGCGCGCCACTTCAGCTTCCACAGCTCTTGCGATCTGTAGAATTCGAGGTCGTTTAGTGCTAGACAACACACGGAACGAGAGACAGACCCTCTCGTCGATATCCTTGTCCGTCAACTGAACCGAGGTCTCCGGTTTCTCCATAATCGCAGCCGAGGATGACGGCCGCGACCTCGTCTTAGCCAACGGTGGTAGTAATCCGGCACCAATACCACTGATGCGTGGCACACGGGATAGGCGGGGTCCTCGAGAAGGTCTAGGTGCGGCATTGGTCGTGACAATGGCATCGGAAGCGAGGATAGGAACAGCTTGGAGGACAGCGAGAGCAAGCTTCGGTGGGGGCGGTTGGATGGCTGCAAAGTGGGGTTTTACTTGAGGACGGTTGTCTAAGTGAACGGGTAAGTGGTGACCTAATAAAATTTCCAGGGCAACGCACCGCGCTCGTTCACTACTGGGCGATTCTCAACGTTCTTTGTGCGAACAGCAAAGCTACGCAAGGGCATAGAATTGATACAGTTGCGATAAACGGACAATAAACGATACGTACTTCAGGGTATTCAGGGTATCTTGGCGGAACCTGATGCCAGGTGCAAGATTACAAATGAGTAACCCCACAGACGAACCACCGAGGGCGTCTTGAAGAATTCGCGTGAGCTTCGAATTACGATAGGGGATGCGAGACTATGAACAAAGTTTCAGCACACAAATAGAGACAAGAACGATGCAGACTTACAGCTCCCTGATTTAATGCGTGTACTACCTGTCCAAGAACGCTTAAGCTCTTGTTGATCGCGGCTGATTCCGCCATGCGTATTGGGTCATTGCCGGTAAGTTTATTGTTCTCTGAACCGGCAAGATCGACGAGATTGATTTTTCCGGTCAACGCTAACCAGCAAGGAAAGATCCGTTAGGTGTGGAGCAGCAGATCCAGAAAACACACACTTTTCTGGGCCGCCGAGTCTGTCATTGTCGCCTCAATTGTAAGCACTGCATGTGAACGAGAAGACGCTCGATTGAGGTTCGTCGCACCAACGGAACGATGGCGAGAAGCGCGTCTACACTCGAAGCATCAATATGGGTTGGAGAAAGAGTGGTGAAAGTACGAACGAATAGATGGTATCAAATTCCTCTACCGATTCTATTGGAAGCGAGGTCAAGTTTGCAACGAATACTTGCCCGACATCGTTTTCACGGACAGGAAGTTTGGGCGCCTGAAACAAGTGTTGAGTAAGGGCATGGAGGGAGTGAATCACGAGGTTCAAGCGTTACGCTACAGTAAAGTTTAACCGAAATGCAACGCACAGATTCACGATTTACAAATAGGTCATAGACTTCATCCTTGTATATTTCCATGTAAGAGACAGCCAGCTCGACACTGGTGCGTTGCAAAGCAGCTTTCTGAAGGAACATGGCCTGAAGGACAGGATTGTAAACCTAACGTGTGCATGTGGAACACAGGAACCCACCTCGACCACTCGAGGGATGACACCTGGTTGGGTTTTCGTTCCCTGCATAGTGTGGGTCTTGCCAGAGGAAGTGACGCCATATGCAAAGATGGTGACGGTCTGAAGGGGTAGTCGATGTGTGACGACCAAGTTGCAGGGTACGAAAGTAACTTACAACACCACTATATACAACGTCGATGAGCGGACGGACGTCCTGCTCGAATATGTCTTCCTGAGTGGAAGACTGGTCATAACACGAAGTAATTCTGAGGCTGTCAGCTCGTTCTGATAGCGAAACACCTCGAACGGATCTTGAACCACATGGACAGACTCACGGAAAATTGAAGATCTGGGAAATGTCACGGGGATTGGGGACACTGATATGCGAAGGGCCACCAGGCGTATGTGTTATTTGTACGCCTTCGTCATCAATTTCGTTTTCCAGTCGGGGACGAAGACGAGCGGCGATTTTGATCTTGTGCGAAGCCATGGGGAATTCGAGAAACCGCCAGTGTGAGATATGTGTAGAGACTCGGCCGAGGTGTCGAAAAAGCGGGTGGTCGGTGGTTGCCAACGACGGTCGACTCCGTTGGGTTTGCCACTCCCCTCGACGCGACAGGTCACGTGCTCGTGTCATCAGGAGGTGTCCAGATACAGGAATGCCGATGATCCGAAGAGGGGAACATGCCAGAACCTCCGCCCCAGCTGCGGTGACCAAGATCGGCTCTCCTCCGGTCTCCTCCTCCTCACGATGTCACGACACCCTGGTATCCCCTTGCTCAGTGGGCCTCCCCCGCCCCGTCGTGGCCTTGCCCAGAGCGCTTGTAGAAAGTGTGGCAAAGAGTTCTCTTTACTCTTTAATCGACAGCGCAGGTGCATGCACTGCGGTGAGCCGAACCCAGGCACCCTCCAATTGATCTCATCCAAGTAATCTCCACCCCAAAGGCCATGGCTATTGCTCCTCTTGCACAGACTATCAAGCACTCATCCCGCGTCGCGGTCCGGCGCATGGCTATGAATTAGCACCCGTCTGTGCCTTTTGTATCGAGATGCTCAATGGCAAGTGTTCGCTTGTGCACCGCATGCCAAAAATTGTGTTCAATTATCCCTTTGTACTTGCTTTGTTTCCTGCTTTCGCAATGCCGTGATCAGTCACTGCTCTTGGTCGTGCTCAGCTACGATTGCTCCCGCTCGCAAAGCTTAGACGCTACATCAATGCGTATAATATCCCGATCAAGACTCCGATAGACAAGAATGACCTCGTGGACGCCGCCGTAGCTGCTCGGGTAGGTCATTGAATTCTCCCCTCTGTGGAATCTCATTCTTCTCCGCGATGCTCTCACAGACCTCTCAAGGCTGTCTCTCACCTGTAAACGAGGACTACTATAGGAAGCACTCTGTACCTTCATATTCTACGCCTGGATCTTCTTCCTCTTCGTCTAACAGAAACCCCTCTGCCCGTGAATCCCCCAACACCAACGCGAACAGTAGCTCTCGGTCTAATCGGTCCTTCCCACGACCTGACCTCGATCCAAACCGTCGACAACGTCCGCAGCAGACTGCATACGGTACTCACACACCCCGTTCCACTCCAAATACACAACGATCCAGGACGACATCTACTCCGATAAATCCAGGAACGACGCGCCAAACCGGTGGGCAACCTAACATTTCTCGCCCGACATCGTTGGATGGACGACAGTCTACCCCACCCACCACTAGCACCCCCCATACATCGTCACAATCGCACACCACACCGCCTTTGCCACCTCCTCCGATGTCGACACTCGTCACGCTCCCGCGTTCGTCTCTCTCTGCATTATCGGTTGGTACATTGAAGCAAATCCTTTGGGATGCTCGGGTGAGGATTCCTCCGGGTATTGTAGAGAAGGAAGATCTAGTGGATCGTGTATGGGCTTTAGTAGAGGAGGAGAAGAGGAAGGATAATGAGGGCATTGATGATATCGGCGAGATTGACGAAGACGAAATAGAAGGTTTCGAGGAACCGGATAGAGAGGAGGAAGCTGTCATGGAAATGGTGGATCCTGAGTCGGAAGCACATCCGGATGTCGCACACGAGTACGGACGGGGGTATGGCTACCCTCACGTATCCGCCGATGAATATGGATACGATGGTGATCCCGAGATGACGCAGGAGTACTACTCTGCGCCAGCGATGGATTCTGGTCTGCCACACTCACGATCAACTACTCCACAACCCTCCGCTTCTTTCCCGAAACCTTCGGCCTCCCCGTCACATGCGGCCCAACAGTCCAAGCCGCGCGCCCGCCCCAAGTCAGCAACCGCAGAACGCTCCGGTTTATGTGTCATCTGTCAGGACGAAGAGGCGAACATCGCTATCGTTGACTGCGGGTGCGTCATTAATGTTATTATATTTCTAGGCTGACTTGTCCCTCGATAGCCACCTCGCCATGTGTCGTGCATGTTCTGATCTTGTTCTCGCAAGTTCTAGAGAATGCCCTCTATGTCGCACGCGGATTGTCACGGAGGCTCGATTAATTAGGATATTTAAGACGTAATCCTCTGGAAGAGGGCGTTGATCGCTCCATTCTGTGTATTATATTGTGCTGTATCTTGACATACTGGATTGATCGCTCCATTGAGTGGGAGATGACAGGGGCATTGCTGACATAACACTACTACGATGTGGCTGTGTCACCAGAAAGCAGACGCGTCAGTGCTAGTCCAAGAAGTCACAGTCTTGCCATGTCCACTCCTCAGACGACAAGCAAGGACAAAAAGGTCGAGGAAAAGGAAAAGGACAAGAAGGACGACAAAGCAGATGCCTCGAAGAAAGTAGAAGAGAAACCAGTTCCTCTATCGCCTCCCGCGGAGATCAAGTCTAATGTCGCACTCATCGAGCGGGCCGTCGCTGACCTCGAGCCACGGTTCACCCATCGCGTATTGCGTTCGCTCACTGCCTTGCGGAAGCGCCTAGATAACAAATTCCTCCGCGATGCCATCGAGGAGAACTATCCGACAGGTATGCACGCCATCGTTTATACATCTACGACGACGTGAGTACGTTTACAGAGTCTGCGGTGAAAACATCGCTCCTATCCTGGCTGCCCGCTGCACCACCCGCGGACCAATCCATGGATATCGATGCTGCGGTACAACCCAACGGTCCCGCACCACCTCCCAAGCCCACATCTGATCCAGTCCCAGAAGTAGAGATTTATTTCCGCCTCTTGCTTATCCATCATCTCCACACCTCCAAAGACAACCTCGCGAAATCTGTCGAGCTGTCCAAAGAGACAGTCGACAAGATGCAGCAACTTAACCGCCGCAGCATGGATCCCATTGCGGCTAAGGTTTGGTTTGCCGTTGAGAGATCCTACGAGCATGTCAGGGACCTCGCAGGTGCACGACCGTGGGTTTCTCTATTTCTAATATTTCCCTTCTGTGATTCTGATGGATGAATTCTTTTAGACTGTTCCTTGCCGCACAACGTACCGCAGCGTTGCGCCATGATGACGACACCCAAGCATCACTAATCAACCGACTACTCCGGAGCTATCTTCATTACAGCCTGTACGATCAAGCAGACAAACTCGTTTCGAAAACAACATTCCCAGCTTCAGCCAGCAACCCTCAGTTTGCTCGCTATCACTATTTTTTGGGACGCATCAAGGTTGTACAATTGAATTATACCGCGGCCCATACGAATCTTCAGCAAGCGATTAGGCGGGCCCCGCCGGCGAAGATTGCGCCGGGTTTCAACCAAGCGGTGCACAAGCTTTTCGTGGTGGTAGAGTTACTCATGGGGGATATTCCCGACCGCAGCACCTTCAGGCATCCAGTGCTTCAGAAAGCGCTCCAGGCTTATTTTGACATTGTAAAAGGTTTGACCCTAGACTTTTTTCGGTGATAACATGGCTTAGCACTCGCGCTCACTCACAGCTGTTCGGACTGGATCTCTCTCCGAGTTCCAGGCAACACTTACCAAGCATGCTTCGCAATTCGAGGCTGACAAAACGTACACGTTGATCGTTCGGCTGCGGCAGAATGTGATCAAGACCGGTATCCGGCGACTTTCGCTATCCTATTCGCGCATTTCGTTGCGTGATATTTGCCTCAAACTTCATCTGGATTCCGAAGAGGACGCAGAGTACATTGTCGGTAAAGCCATCCGGGATGGTGTCATCGAGGGTCGGATCGTCCATGAGAAGGGTTGGATGGAATGTGAAGGAAGGAAGAATGGGTACGGTCCGGAAGTCAGCGAAATATTCGGCCGGCGCATCGGATATTGTCTGGAACTGCATAATCAGAGTGTCAAGGTGAGCTGTGCAATGTTTGCTCGGCGAACGTCGTCCCCCGACATCACGTGACTTCGGACTCAACTTTTTTTCTCCTTGTAGGCTATGCGTTACCCATTGAATGCGCACCGGAAGGAACTTGCAGCAGCGGAAGGAGCTCGTGAACGTGAAAAGGAGCTCGCCAAGGAAATTCAGGAAGGAGATCTAGACGACGAAGGTCTGGGCGATTTCTAAGAGTTCTGTTCATCGGTTCTCCGTTGCAAATCTTCTGTGTTGTGTCTGTACCCTAATCGCACATTGCCCGAGAGTCGCCGAGTTTTTTGAGTTCGGAGCTCGCTCATAGAGTGTAAATGAGAGCGGAGCGTTGGTGCCTCACAGCCACATCGGATCACCTCCCAAAGAGACCATTCGGAGTTTGAGTCTGAGTATCCCTCGGTCCTGGACTTGTCTCGTCACACAAGTGCCGGGGTCTGTTCGACCCTCAAACTTGCTGTCTCATAATTTCATGGAATAGTGTCTGCTGTTCGCTGATCCGTCCCCCCCTTTTTCCCCTTTTTGATGGGGACAAAGAGTTGTTGGAATGAACCACACACCTGCCAAATTGGGCGATTTCAGTCGGAGATGGAATTCAACGTGTAAATATGCCGGGCCGCCCCGACGTTCCGAGCTGGGCTCCAATTATACTAGATTTGCTCCGGCTTTGACTGAACATTCGTCTTCCGAAGCACTCTCTCGAGTCCGGGGCCTCTGTCGTTCGGACATCCTCCATGACGTCAGTTTTCAGGCGGGTATTCCAACGCTTTCTGAAGCCCGTGAGTATAGCCCCCGTTGGCGGGGGCACGGATACCTTTGAAGCGTGAGGCATTGTCTTGACCTAGTTCATCAGACGTACCTTGCCGGCCGTGACCTAGAAGGTATCCGTCTGGGAAATGCTATGAGGTTTCGCTACCATGGGGATATTGACGGCGATGTTTTGCCAGGAAATAAGTACTACGAGTATCCAAGCGGACATGATGGTACAGCCCGGTATTCATTACCGCGGCCAACACTGACTATCCACCCCCCTAAAAAAATGCAATTCAGGTCGTCCAAAGCGCACCGTTCAGTACAGACGGACGGATGACATGTGGGCCTACGTAGCGAGCGGTAAGAGACTCTCAGGTATGGTTACTCCATTGTGTTTTTCCTTTTTGTTTTCCATCCATTCTACCCGTCGCCTTGTTCCGACGGGCCACTCTTCGCTTGGAAGAATGCTCAAGCTCCGTGCAGTGCAGTGGAACGCCTGGCTCACACACACACGACCAAACCCACCCAGTATCGAGGTACGTTTCCATTTCTGTCGGAATACAATGCATTGTTGTCGACATTTCCTCTGGAAACATTCATGGTCAAATTTTATTCCACAGGAACTGCAAACTGATCTAGCTCGCCAACATCGCGTACAAATGAACGCCGCCATATTCGAGGCGCGTGACAAGGAGGAACGTGAGCGGATGGCACTGACCCAGCCTTCCCGTTGGCACGCATCCGAACCCCGTTGGCAGGAGCCAGAACAAGCACGGAACGAGCCACCAGTCAATATACGTTCAGACAGTGCCCCTGCCCATGTCCGTGATCCTTGGGCAGAGGCGAAAAGAGGCTCAGACCAGCCACAATCGTGGACTCCTGTAGTTCGCCGTAAATGAATGAAACTGGCAAGGTTAACCGCCCAACATGTACCGTCCGTTCATTTTGTTCGTATTAGTGCGACCTAACACTTTGCTGTGAGCGCTCTTAGGTTACGATGAAGACGCTGAGTGCGCCTGGTAAATTTCTTTGACGCTGTTGCTGGTGTTTATTTTACTCCGTCAGATGGCAGCGTCTATGTATTGACCTTCTGGCGTTTTTCTCGGTAATCCACGATGATTTGTTGTGCCAGTTTAGTGTAGGCGTTAGTCCGCAGCATTCCATGTCATGCACATGCGGCGGCACAATGCCTTGGCCACCTGGTTACAACAGGTTATTTGTCGCCACTACCGCAGGCGTTGGTGAGACCACTGGTTAACGTCATGCGCAGCAAATCTCTCAGTCTTCCTTCGGCTGCTTGTTTCTCCGAAAGTTGTGGCAGTGAGGAGATGTGTATAGCTCACGAAAGTTTCAGGGTGTTCGGGTCCCTGCTATCCGCAATTCATTCCTTCCATAAAACGCTTGGTATAACAGGGAGGGATGCATGCATGCCATGAGTTGGTACTTATGCTGGACGCCACTGCCATGAGGTCCCTCCGAGGCACATGATGTCACCTACAGCCAACTGCGTTCCTCTTGGGCTAGGGTTCTAAGCAAGGTATAAGCCAATCAAAGGTTCCACTGAAGATGGGTGCTTCGTCCCAGAATTAAACCCAATTCAAATGTACAGGACGAGGCGACAATCGCATTTGCAGGCGCTCAGCCATTCATTTCCACCCTAGAAAGTACAGAACGATCTCTCGGGGCCACCAAATTCGCCAGGGCGATGTGTTTTGTGACCGAAATGAATAGGGGGGAACGATTATCGCTCAAGCAAAGAAGTTATCCGGTTCCAGATGCCAAGTAGGAAAATAATGACTGGAGTCCTAAACGTTACCACCATTCCCTTAAACATGATCACTCGACAAAACCTTTGGGGTATATCTATTTTTT